>JABTTQ020002596.1:0-483591 GCA_016081115.2 Rehmannia glutinosa
GGCCCTCAGTGTGCTGGTTCAGTTACGTATTGCTCATTTTTTCCCCTTGAATGTGCCGTGTTTGTTCTGTCTGTCTACTGAATCTGAATGAATTATGATAAGCATCAATGGTGTTCTTGTCCTGATTGAAAAAAGTAAGAATTCATCTTTTGGTGTTTAGTATGTTTAGGGAATTGCACCCTCTAAAACCTGTATGACATTATTCTCAGGTGGTGGTGAAATGATATCTGATGTATATTTGGATTCATCAACCTTTGCTGAACCTCCATCAGATTGATGTCTTATATACAAGATGTTTATTGGCAAGATTTGATAAATTGGCTGAATGAAAGAGTATATTGTCAGCTATATGATCAATCTGATGACTAATACCTAATCTTTATGCATTGTTTCGAGCTAAATTAAGAAATACAGGTGTGCACTAATTCTCCCACTCAAAGTCATGGCATAGAATAGGATACATAGACGACTTGGATATTCTATAAGAATGCTGAACACTAATGGCACCAGGATCATATCGGCTTGATGAGTTCACTTTCTTATCATAACAACTCTCTAGAATTTGATTTATCTTGTACCAGATTCATTTGCCATCTTAATAATAGCAACTCTGTGAGAACCGACTCTGGCCAGACATTAAGACCAAGCCAGAGTTCATGAGAGAGTTTAGCTAATTAAGCTCTGTAGTTGTGCATGATGAAGAACACAGTATTGAGCTTTGCTAGACAGATGCACATTATGTTACTTACTCCTTCAAATCACCAAATTACCCCCATCGTACCTTGGCCTGAGCTCTTATCAGGATCCTTTTGAGAAGCGGATCATGGAGAAGTGCTGAGCAAGCAAATTTCTGTATTACACTAAGCTTGCTTTAGCTTGGACTTCCTCGGATGGCCAGCAGCATACGTAAGCTTAAATCCTCCGGATGACCATGCTTCTTATGGAAATATTAAATGTAGGTCTAGATTGCTAGAGATTAGTGCAAAATGCGAGAAGAGAAGTCTGAAGGAGCGGAAGTGGCTGAGTGAGAGCCTTTCTTTGACAACAAGAGCTAATGCCTCAGGCTGATCTATTCTTCTATTTCGTGCAGTTTGTGATCTTTATGGCATGTGAAAGAGGTAGCCAAGAGACAAGTACTTACTTGATTTGATATGTGATCAAGACCTACAAAAACATGTAGACCCGTTCGCAGCAATATGCTTTCTTTGTTCTCAATACCACTTGTGCACTCTTCCGTTGAGCTTTTATTTATCATGTTCCATAAATATTGAGTTTTAACTCATTATAGAAGTCATAGAACAACCATCTTGACATGTAAGTTTTATTCGTTAGTTCACATAGACTTGAGAAGAATCAAAGACATTGATTGTGTCTCAAATCTCCGTAGATGATTTACACTGGACAAAGTGTGACTTGAGATTGTTGGACATGGAGGTTATTAAGCCAAACCAGGCTAAAGCATCTTGATCTCCGTTCATCATATTCATGGTGGCATCCTTCTTCCCTTATAATATATCCCATGCCACACACCGCCATATCCGAAGTTTTGGACCCAACCATGATAGTTAGTATCCTCCACTTTAGTTGAATTGATATAGAAAAAAATTGAAATGATTATATGAAGGCTGTACTGAAACATTAGTTTTCAGACATGTTGCAGGACCGTTGGTAGGATTTCAGCAGAAATAGGAAAAGAGTAAAGCGATGGTAAATTCATTGCTTTTGGGGTCCGGTATCAACTATCAAATAAATTGGATGAATGAATTATATATTTTAAAAGTTTATATAAGACACGAGCCTTTTGGAGATAGTAAAGTCAATATACAATCAATCTGACAACTAATACCCTAGATAAATAAATAAATATAGTCGTACCAGTCTTTTGTGAATGATTGCAACGTGGTTTGGCGATCATAACTTAAACACACAGATTACTCACTGTTTGGGTGGTGTGTTTTCTCCACAAAAAGAAAAACTTTATGTCAGTCTGATCCAGGTGTTATTTACATTGGGGAATGGATTTTTCCTTCATGGGAACTAAGTTTCCAATTATCATTTCACAATCATTACAGGTAGTTTCCATGATGTCAAAGGATGACTATCTTGTGATTCAAAGAGCCTAATTTATGCAGGGTAGGAATTAAGCATCCCACCCTAGTAAAGGAAAAACTATGCTATTTTCTTCTTCCGGGTCAAGTTGTTATATCCCCTTTTTTAAGACTCTGCTTGATGAGATGGCAGCATGTTTTCCATCTTGTACCTATTATATTTCTGCAGTCTATCTTCCATTGTATTGAAACCACATCAGATATTTAAGGGTCCTAAAAGATTTTTTTATTTTGTGATTTGCCTTAGAATGAGTAATACGTAAAATTCTGCTCATACTTACACCTGTCCCAAATTGAGTTGTTACCTTTGACTTTGGAGATATTCTAAACCACTGACTGCTGCCATGAAGTTTTTGATTATGAATGAGATCCTCTCGATTTTAAATTTGTAAAATGATGCAACCCAGCTACTTTTTGTAACATTTGATTTTTAAATGGAGCAAATTTCAGAGTTGTACTGAGAGCATAATATATCCATATTCTTGCTTGAAGATTGATGTCAAGTCTTGTCAACTGACTCAAAGCAATTATTCTGTTTTGTTGATTAGTATTATTTCAGAAGGATCAATAGTTGATCATGTGTGATTATATCACCCCCTTCACAACTTTCATTCCTTCCATATGGACTGGCTACTTTGGTCCCTTATTTATATACATTAAAAGTTGGTTGCAGGGTCAGGGATGTGCATTCTACACATGCTGGCTCTAAACCTCCAATTAATATATTATTATAGATATGAATAATATAGATCTTTGTGCATTGATTTGTCTGCTGTTTTTTATTATGTTGTTGGGCAACTTTGCTGATTTGTTGTTCTTGTCATAAATTACCTGAATGAGCTCAGATTTGAAGCTGGGACTCCTGCTATTGGGGGAAGCCATTGGGTTGGGGAGCAGCAGTTGATTATTTATAGGCATTGGAATGCAAAAGATTCATGATTATGAGGTAAACTTTGATCCCAATGTCCATGGTTATACATCTTGAGAAATTGATTTATTACTTCTTAGAGTTTACCAGTTTACTCTTTGCAATTGTTCTTCTTCTTTGTATACATTCACTTTGTGATGAAGTCAATGCATGCCTTCTGTTGGCATGAGTTACAAAATGTGACTGAAAAACTATTCGTAGTTTAGTTTTACATTTGAATGTTGTTGTTTCTTTTTAAGAATATTTATCTATGTTCTCTTAAGCAATAAATGTCTGTTGTCGTCTCACTGTGTTCTCTCTTTGTCATCTTGCTATTTTACCGGTTCTTTGATTTTGAATTATCATCATTCTATTATATTTATTAATTGCCTAAGAAGGTAGAGCCTGGATACTTCAGGTCATTGTGGCTTTTAGATAACTTTGTGATCAAGACTAAATGGATTTAAGCCTGTGGATTCATCTTGATTTATCTGAATTTGAAGGACAAGGAAGAATTATTCAAGCATGTGCATTTAAGACTTAAGTAGTTATGTTCATGATGTGCATGTTGATTTTACAATTTCAATCATGTAATGGGACATGACTAGTGCAACTATCTCAACTCATAGCCGATACCATGATACTTTTTCCATGCAAGTTAAAAAACCTGATGATGATGACGTTTTTGGAATTTCATCTCATTTCTCCTTCGTATGAAGGTTGCGGTAGGAAGGCCTTCCGGCGTAAAACTTTCCCACTTTGCTTTTTGCGTGAATTTATATTGTTAACTAATTTTAGACAATTAATTGACACTATAAATTTCACGCCACCGACTCCCACATAGTGTGAGGACTAAGGTGCGGATGATGGATGATGATATACATTTAAGATGAAAATATTTTATTATCTGCTGCCTAAAGTTCTTAGTAGTTGATTACTGACTCGGTTAAAGGTTCTGTTGGAGATTGACTTTGATATACATAGAGAGTTGTACTTGCATTTTTGTGATCAGTCTTGGCAAAATCTTCATTTCAAATCAGCATTGGCAAAAATCTTCATTTCAGATTCTTTAATTTGTGCTTTATTAAAACTGTGAAGTTTCTATAGCCGTTCCGTTTGTAACTGGAAAGATAATAAATACATTGGTAATGGTTCCCTAAACGGATATCTTGTGGAGCAGAACTGGTGGCTGATATGGTTTCTCCATCCAATCCCCAACACAAGAAATAACATACTTAGAAAAGTTAGATAAAAGCATCTTGCCTATCTTCTGTATTCTAGTTGTTTCCTTTATAAGTGAAAGCTACTCTAGTGGATTGTTTTGTTTTCTTCCTCTTGATGACTTTTTGAAGTGTCATTAGTGATCGCTTCATTAACCTGGACATTTTTAGGCCTGGCGCACATTATTCAGGTTAATAGTAATAGTTCTCAAATTTGTATGTTGACCACTTTCTTATTTTGGCTTAAAATGGTGGCATTTTACTGCTGGGTAAATATTAATATCTGTTTCTATATAATACAATCATCAGTTCCTGATGCAAAATATCATCAGTTCCGCTAAGTTTTTGTATTCTCTAGGAAATGAAAGTTTTTTTTAGATGACCGTGTGGGAATTAAATGACTTGATGCAAGAACAATGGTCGTTAAGTGTATGCTTACACAAGGCATTTCCTTTTGTTCTCTTTGTCTTTTCAGGTAGAGCTAGCAAACTATTTATATGATAGATTGTGTTCAGTACCCAATGTCCGTGTCTATGGCCCACCATCTTCAAGAACTGTGAACAGAGCGGCACTATGTTCTTTCAATGTCGAAGATGTTCATCCAACCATCTTGCTACTTTTCTTGACTAACAGGTACATACACAGTAATGCTCACTGTTAGTGTTGATTTTTATTTTTCTTTAGGGATAGTTCACGAAAACTATCCCAGATGTTTATAGAGGTTTGTATTTATCTAACACGTGCTTCTAACACATGCTCCCTCCTCCTGAGAGCACTTTGTAAAGTAGAAACAAAATGTCGTAATTTTGAAAGATAACTTTTTTTTAACTAATTAGGCTAATCTCAGGGGTAGTTTTCAGTAATCATCCCTTTTCTATCCAGATTCTTTAAGCATTGAACTGGAAAGATTAGTGGATGAAAAAAGAAAGTGAATTATTGTCTGTTATTTAAGCATATTATCTATCTCACCGTCTTTTTTGTCACGTGCTTTGTGACATTCTTTACCGTTTAATTTTTCTAAAGCATAGTATAGCGATTAGATCAGGTCACCATTGTGCTCAGCCCCTTCATCGCTACTTGGGAGTCAATGCAAGTCGCGTGCAAGTCTTTATTTCTACAACACCAAAGAGGACGTTGATGAGTTCATTCGCTCTCAACGACACCATCAGCTTTTTCGGCGTCTTTCAAATAACACTTACGGGTAAAAGAGGTTTTATAATACAGTATTAACTGTTTAGCTGTGAAGTAACAATGCCTGTCTTGGTTAAATGTATTGTATCATATAGAAGCTCATCTTTTTTTTTCGTTTTGTTTTAAATCTTTAGGTTATTAATTCCACAAAAAATTGCTTTAGCAGTCTCAATCTTATCTGTGATATCTGAAAATGCATCATTAATCTTTTTTCTCTATACAAAAAAATAAAATTTGAAAGAGATGTGATTTTAATTCTGATAATCCGAATAAATATAATAAGCGCTAATGTTTTTTGATCTTGGGATATAAGGCATAACAGTCACAATGGTTTCAAATTTGTGCAGTCTATTAAATGGGTTTTGAAACAGATTTAGAGTTTCAAATTTATAAGCCATGTTGAATGGCTATGCAGCTATGTCAATGCAGCTATGTCAATGTAAACACACACACACACGTACATAAATTGAGGGATGTAATTATAAAATATTTGACTGATATTAGCAAATTCCATCAATTCAACTAATGATTGGGGGTAAAAAATGTAAGATGAAGGGAGTTTCTATAATTTTAAAACTTATATTTTTTTTTCTCAAAAAAAATAAACTTACCTTTTTTTTTTTTTTGTAATTACCCAAATCTTTTTTTTTTCTTTTTTTTTTGTAATTATCCATAAAATTAATTTATGAAAGCTGTAAGCCTATAACTTAATATGTCTCGATTTAGTGAATACAAGCATTTTGCCATTTTGGTGCCGATATTTCATTCTCAGTTTTGAATGAATTACACTTTTTATGCTTGTGGGTGGGAAGCCTTACTATTAAAAAAATCAAAAATGGCTGCTAAAATTATATATAATGTCTATTCAGTATTCACCAATAATCTTCCACTGTTCCACATACAATCATTATTCTCCATGGGCGATAGTGTTCTACAATAACGCTAGACGCTGTCGAGTACACAGCGCCTATCACCTGTTTTGGGGCCTAAACAAGAAAATGTAGGCGGACAAGGAAAGTCTAGTGCCTAGTCAAGATTAATCGGGGCTAAGTGGGGATTTTTAGAACAAGTCTAACGCGCACCTTCAATTCTCGAACAAATATTTTTTTAACCGAAACCTAAATAGATTTAGCGGATTGGTTCATTGATGATCTTAACTTTGATCTTAACTTAAGATCGATATCAAAATATGTTATAGTTTAATGTAAGTGACGGAGGCAAGGGAGCCAACGCACCCCCCCACACACACACACACATTTTTTGTCTAAAAAATATAATAAGAAAATTATTTAGTTATAATTTATATAATTGTTTTTTAAATTTTTTTATTCGACCCACCCATTTTCAGACGGTTCATCCCAATATTTTTTCTGACTTGCTATTGGTTTAATGTTTCTCATGTGCAATATCATGAATGTTATCACGATAATGCTAGAGGGCACAAGAATAGAAAAGTACGTAACATTATTGATTATTATTTTATAATGTCCAAATAATTACTGTTTTTATTTGTACAACAGTATTTTTTTTTTGAAGATATTTGTACAACAGTTTGTTTTGTCATATAACTAGTTTATCAATATAATTCCAAAAATTGCAAACATGCATAATTGTATCTGAATTAAATATTATTTTAACGCCTTTGTTAAAAAACTGGCCAAAAAGTCGGGTTTATTTTTCAATCATGTGGCGATTTTTTTTGTTTCTATAGTGGGTTGGGAGGTAAAAAAAATCTACAGGCGCACAAGAGCGCCAACCGCTATTACTGGCGCGCTCATCGCACACTTAACTTTTTTAAATCGTGTAGCGGTAAAGAGGCGCCAAACAGAAAATTGACATCGCATTTGGGGGCGCCATTAGGAAGGCGCCCAACCCTATAAATGGCGTTCTCCCATTTTTTTAATCTTTTAAATATTAAATAAAAATACAATTTTTGGATAACTATAATATGAAATATCCATCGGATCAAAAGCCCGATTAAATAATAAAAACTACAACGAATATTTAAAAAACCAACAAGAAATTACACATTAAAAAACCGGAATAAGAAATGTCATCTCCATTATTCGAATATATACGAATCAATTCGAATAATCGTATTTAAAATTTTAATATATCTTTATTGTTGAGTTATTTAGAAATTATATGTTTGGAATAAGAGATATTTCTTAGTAGAGTAAATGTGTTTTCTTGATTCTTTTCAATTTTGTCTCTGCAAAGTGACCTCCGGCCCTAATATATCAGGTGATGTTTTATATTATAGTTATCCAAAAATTGTATTTTATTTAATATTTAAAAGAAAATTTAAAAATAGGGGAACGCCATTTATAGAGGGGTGGGCGCCCTTCCCAATGGCGCCCCAAGTGCAGTGTCAAGGTTTGGCGCCTTTGACTTGGCTCCGCCACAATTTTAAAAAAAAAAAAAAAAGTTAAGTGCGCGTAGTGGCGCTACACCTATTTTTTTTAAAAATCTCACCTCCACCATAAACAAAAATGCGGCATTTCAAATGCCACGATTGAAAAATAACCCCAAAAAGCGTTGATGTCCCGATTAAGGGAAAAAAAATATTAAGAAGTCGCGAGAATAACATTCGTGTAATAGCCAGCGCCTTGTTGTTGTAGAATAGAAAAAGGCATCATTCATTTCAAGCCTTTAATTTAAATTCTTTTTAAATAAGGGGAGGTGTTAATTCTACTAATCCTTATATTAAAAATGAAAAGGGTTTTGGTTGTAGCAATAGCTCAAGTAGTTAAAATGCATATATTGGACTAGTAGATTCAAGTTAGAACTCATCATCCTCCCTGCCCCAGGACATCCTATTTCCCTCTTCTCCTTGAAAAAAAAACATAAGTATAGAAAATGTGATAGATGCAACGATTAATGGTTAACACCTTCTCTATATATTATTAAAACAAAACAAATATTAAAAGTTTTCTCACAATCAAACCGGGATCGAGACGAAGTTTTGAGAATTTGAGTTTGACTTCTTATTATCGAGTTGAATTTGAGCTAATTTATTGAATATATTGATGGCTCACAAATTTTTTGAGTTTAATCGAACCTAAACGGACTACGTAAATAGTAATTATAAATTAATATCATTCGTCATTTTAAAAAAACATAAAATTATGTTTTTCTAAAAACAATATTATATCTCTGCCCAAACCTATAATCTTATTCAAACAAATAAGTTTTTTTTTAATTTTTTATATTTATCATAAGCAAATGTATAAAAAAAAAAATATAAATATTAACGCCTAAGCTATTAGTTTAATATAATGAAGCATTAACAATGAGTGAATTCACGTCGAATATCTCTAAACATGAGTTTTGGTTCATTTAATTTAATGAGCATGATGTTAAACTCAAACGAGCTTTTATCAAGTCGAGTTCCAAATAGTTTACGACGACTTGATTTATTTACAACCCTAGTTTATGCCGCGAGTGGGATGATACTTTAAAATAAAACGTTAATTCTTTTTTCATTTGTTTGTTATTTTTGAAAATTATTTATGTATATTGTAATCTTACATGTAAAATGTAATTTTACTCATGCAAAGAAAAAATTGATCCTTTCAAATTTTTGTTTGGCAAAATCACTTATATCTTTAAACACTATCTGATCTAATTCTTAATTCGCCAAAATCTTCAAATGTACATATAATCTTATGTGGAACCTGAAAATGAAATTTTATTAATCTCGTACAAAAATTAGAATTTTTGCCGATGTAATTGATGTGTAAGGTGTTAAGAAAAACCCAACATTTAGTCAAGACGCACGAGTTTTTGGCTAAAAATTCAAAATCCCCAATTTCGGGTAGAGATGTGACAGGAGAAAATTTCTATTTTCGTGGGAATCCACGAAAATTTTCTCCTGGTAACTGAGACGGGCATTTTACGCTCTCCATTGGCGGGGAAGAGGATCATATTTTGCGCCGCGCTGTGGATCCTACTAAATGCTTCCAAACCAAATATTAATATATAATATAATTTTTTAAATATATATAATATATTATAAATATATCCACATTAAATATGTAAAATCAAAAATCTTTAATTTATTTTGTATAATGAGTGTTTTTTTAGTTTTGTAATATAATTTATATATATTTAAAAATATTTAAAAATTATATTTAAAAAACTGTTTTTTTCCAAAAAAAAATATAAAAACGGGGGGCAGGGAATTCTCTGAAGATGGGGACGGGAAGGGAATTTCTCCCCACCCCAGTCCCTACCACGCCGTTGACATTTCTAATTTTGGGTTCACGTGCTATTTACTAGAATTTTTCTGAGCAATTTTAATATCTCCAATAAATTAAGGACTTAATTCGAGAATCTTGTGAAAAATTTAGATGATTTTGCAAATAATAAAATATAAAAGTGTCAATTCTACCTCAACCCAATCATAATGTATCATTCCACTGCCAAAATCTGCATTTTGCCCTAATTTTAAAAAAAAACAGAAAAGCAAAACCAACAACAAAAACCTCTCTCTCTCTCTCTCTCTCTCTCTCTCTCTCTCTCTCTCTCACACACACACACACACACACACATATACACGCAGCGGATTGATATATACACGCAAAAACCTGAATTAGACTAAAATATTTGCTCATTTGTTTTTGTAATTGTGTTATTGTTGTGAGATTTCAGGGTTTCCTTAGTTTCAAGGAAGACTCAGTTGGAGGTATGATTCTACCACACTGAGACTTGTATCCCCACCCTTCCATCCCCGTATTGTGTTTGGATTGTAGGATTGGGTAAATTGAATAATCGCGTAAAAAACTATGTATTTTTTTTTTTTTGTGATTTTGTGAAACTTGGTCGTGTTTCTTTTTCTTTCTTTTTTTCTTGTGGGGAGGGGAGAGGGGTTGATTAATAATTAATATGCGTCTGATTTCATTGCAAATACGTCTTTTATATAATTCTGTTACTCCCCACGTGTGTCTGGTTTTATGTGATTGTGCTGAATGTAATTCGTCTGATTATATTGTTTCTGTCATTGAGTGTGTGTGTGTGTGTGCGTGCTGCTTTCCCTCGGTAAAACCTTGCTTTTCAAGCTCGATCAGTTTCTGACTGATGCTAGTGTTCTTGCTTCAGTTTGTTGAGGGTTAATGAGATCAAACGTCCTGTGGTAGCATAATTGCTGCATTTGTGGTTTGTGTTGGTTGATTTTCCTGAGTTGATAGAAACTTGAAATACAAAAGTTTTATGCATTCTCGAATCTCGATATTGGCTTAAGTTTGGTCTCAGAATGCCTTAATATCTTCCACAGGTGTTTAAAATGAACCTGTGCCCGACTGTTACTAGATTTTCTCTCAGTCAAATCTGGCAAAGAAGGGTTAATTTAACATTTGGGATTAACGTTAGGATGAAAACAATTTGCTTATACCTGCTGAAACATTTATAGGCATTTTAGTCATCTTCTATTTGGCCTGATATTACTTGTTAGAGTTTTGCCAATAGGATTATTTGGAACTTAATGAAAGCTGGAAGACTGGTATTTTACCTCCATTTGGCCTGATCATGGAACTTCTATTTGGCCTGATCTTGGAACTTGATGAAATCTGGAAGACTGGTATTTTACCCTCTGTTAGGTTTTTTAGTTTTGACCGGTCGGGTTGTTACAAGATAATAGAGTGACAACTTAATTTGAATCTCCACTTAAGGTATTTGACCCAAGTCAGATATGCAAACCATCTACTATTAAAAATTAATTTAGATCATCAAATATGTGAATTTTCAAGTTATAAAGCCTTGACCACCTAAGATGTGATTTCAATTTGACTTATAAACTGCTGCTCATGGTTACTTGAACTGAGTTGAGTGTGGTTGTTATGGGTCATAAGAAAAGATTGTACCCTCTAGAAAATATCTATTAGTCAATCAGTTTAAGTATGCAAAGGTTTCCAGAGAACTTCACATTTAAGCTTAGGAAGCATGCCGAATATGCCTATAGCACACTATTGATAACATAACGTTTCACTTACTGAGTTCAAGAATATGATGGTTAAATGGGCGACCCTCCCGCTCCTAGCAAAAGTACTGTGAACAGTTATGGGAGAATGCAGGGATGCTGGGAAACACAGTTTAATGTTGTGTTTGATTCAGTAGTTATAAACATGTAAAGCTTAAATGGGCGGGTATTCACAAAGTGCGAAAGAAGGAAAATAATCCAGTTTGGAGTTTCCAAAAGATTTATGACTTAACTTGAAAAGGTGTTTATCTTCATGTTCTTCCTCGTTTCACTCAATGATTTATTATTCCACATTTGACATTTCTGTTAGAGGTATATATCTGTTATAATATAGTGAGTCGTATACTTTTTAGGATCCTGATTTTTTAAATCAATAGAAAAGCTAGTTCGCAATGGGTGTCATTATGTGAACGGATCTGAACTGATTCAACTGAAATTTCTCTGTCTAGCTTTCAGCATGTATTATGAAGAACATTCTGATGGTAAAATGTGCATTCTGGTTTCTGGCATATTGAATCAGCTACCTATAAACATCAGGAGAATTAATCAATTTTGGTAATGTCACATCATGAAATCCTTAATTTGACATCAAGAAGCCCAAACAGTTAAGTCAACCTTCATTTTTTCATGTCTTGGGCTTTTGCAAATATGCCGCTTCTTGTTGCTTTTTTATCCATATGGAGACTGGAAATACAATCCAAAGTAATGTCTCCTCATATCAGCCTCTCTTGAATTCTTGATTTCGTTCTCTTAATCAAACCTGCTGTTGAAGCTGTTTCTGTAGGATTGGATGGAATCCTAAATTATCTTCCAGGTCCCTTTTACATCTCTATATGTAGATGAGATCGGCAAAAATTATAAACAGATTCATCCTTGTAGGATTTACTTTGATTTTTGTACAGCCATTTACCCTGTGGCTCGTGTCAGACTCCCTGCCTTCTCAGCTCCCAAATCATTGAAAAATGAAGACTTTCTCAGTTATCCATGTCAATTATTTGTTTTTCTTTTTCTGAAAGTGCACATTTTGTCAGTATCTACCTGTACACTGTGCCCCATATTCAGATGACTTCAAATTATTATTTTAAAGGTATTTGATTATTGAAGTATTTCAATATTAACAATTTATCTCTAATTTTGATAGGCTAAGAATATTGTATAACACTTTATATATATTCAGGTATTATTCTCGAAGTATTTTATTAAACATTAAAATGTAATTAGTATTAGTTATAGTCGTGGTATTATTTGCCATGCTTGAAATAGAGGAATATAATTACTGGATTTAATTATAAATTAGTTTACTTAAAGTTAGGTAAGATCAATTTATCGTGGTTTATTGGAATAATTAGGTTATTTGTCATACGCCCATTATGAAATAATCGAAGCATTGTTGAATAATTGAGATATTAGAAATTTATAGTTCTTATAGATCAATGGATAATTATTTATTAGTTTGACATTTTATTTTATTGGAATTAGAGTTGAATTAAGTTTAACATTAAGATAATTGGAATTTAATGTCATATGTTACAAGAATTTTAATTCACTTAATAAGCTCTTAACCACATATTAACTTAACATTTTTAGGTCACTATCTCCTTTATTAGGAACCTAAGCCATAACACATTTGGCCTAATTAATGTAAAAGTCCTAAAATTCCCCACTTCACATTCATTCTTCACAAACAAAGGACAAGACTCTGCTCTCCTTTCTCCTCTTTGGCCGAGATGCATAGGTGTGGTAGTGGTCATTTCTTCTTCTTTTCTCAAATTCACTTCAAGAAAACTTCATTACATCAATCAAACATCACCACCAAGAGAGTTAACAACCAATTAGCATTTAAAAATTGAGGTAACCTTCAAGGAAAGATCGAGAGTTAAGGAGCAGAAATTTGAAGCCAATTTGGGGAATACAAACACGCGACTACATTTTTGGGTTACTCATCACCTCTAGATTGTTGATTGGTATGTTGATAATCAAAATTTCAAGGTTATCTCGTGGTTTAAGTTAGGGTTACATATTGATATTTGGCGAGGTTGCTCTGGAAGTTTAATTGGAGACCTCGTTGGCAAAGGTTAGTGATTATCTTTAATGTGGGTAAATAAACTTCGTGAAAGCTTTTGAAATGGGTTTCTTTAATTCTTGCTTGATCGTGAAATTAATAGAATGATTATGCAATTTATTGTTTGGTTATGTGAAGTTTGTGATTATTGTTAAATTGATGGTTAGTTTGTTGATTGTTGGCAACTGAAGTTAGAGAAAATATTGATGAAAAAAATAATTGGTTTAAATTCTAATTTATGGAAATTATGAGATGGTTTTGTAAATTTTAAAATCTTATTTTGTTGTGATTTAGTGAATATCGTAACAAGGATAGACTAAAGTCACAAATATTTAAAAGGCTAGAGACCGACTTCACAAAAATCGATAGTTTGGGGCTAAACTTTAAATTTCCAGAGTTACTGGAAATATGGGTTTTCTGAAACGATTTTGAGGTTATTTTTATATTTGTGATAGGATTTTGAAAAGTTAATAAATTATTTTTGGGTGAATTTGAAGAAAATCAGAAAATATTGGAGCTAAATTGCAATTTTGGAAAGTTACTGTAAAATCAGAAAATCAGAAAATATTGGAGCTGTTTTGCTGTATAATAGAGTTGTGTTAATGTTCTGTAGTTAAAGAATTATTTTGTGGTGAAAAAGTAAAGAAAATCAAAAGTTTAGGGGTCCAATTGCTAATAAAAAATGCTAGACTTTTTCTGGAATTTTAGAACTGTTAGGACTGATTACATCCTAGGCCAAGATGAAGCTTTGTAAGTTTTACAGATTTAATATTGTGTAAATTTTATGAATTGATTATTTCTGGATAATTATTCTTATGGAGCCTAAGCTGGAAAAGAAAATCCAGAGTCGTACTCTGAAAATTGGGAATTTTGTTATTTTGGTTTATCGAATTTGGGGTGTTACATATACTGCCCTGCTAGTAGTGAAGTCATTTTCATCAACGGATTTAAATAGCAACATGCTCGATAAAGGAGGAAATATCTAGGATCTGTACCTCTAGTACACTTATATACTTTAGCTAAGGATTTTTTTTTTTTTGCGTGGTTACCTAAACTCGTAGATGCTGTATTTGTGTCTAATTCGTGGCTTTTAAAAGTATGGATCAATGTAGCAGTCCAATCTTAGGGAGTGAAAAGTGAATTTTATACATGTACATAATGTTTTGTCTTTATCTTGATGGATAACTTTGTAACTTTTAAAGATCTATTGATAAACATTTATAGGCAACTGGTATGAAGAAATCCAAGGACCCATTTGAGGAGCAAGAGGAATCACCACCAGAATCCCCGTTGGTCTTGATGAGAATGAAGCAAACTTCAGCTGGACCTGTTATGATTGTTAACGAAGATACGGAGTTGAATGCTAATGTTCTTGCCACAGGTCCTTCAACTTCGGCTTCGTGTCCATGTCAGTAGGGCCCACTGGCCCAATTGGCAAAAACAAAGATGATGATGAGGAAGAAGAAGAAGAGAACATGGATGTTGAGCTTGGCAAGTTGCGAGCTAGTGGTGATCCTGCAAAAACGGCTAAGATGCAGTAAGTTGACTAGTTGATTTGCATGACCCTCTGAAGAGTCTGTGTTTGTATCCTTTTATTAGGTGCCTGGGTTTTGCAAGTAATGACTTCCTAATTATAATCATATGAGGGTTCTGAAACTGATCATTCCAAAGAGAAGTTTTGCCTCGGTGACCTGAGGATTTATAATCAATGGAGTTTGAGCTAAGAATGAAGAAGACCTTCGTGCACTTGAACTTGTATTATTTCTTCTCTCGTTTTCTTTGTTCACTACCCTCACTTGTTTCTTCTGTTAATGTGAAAAAGAAAAAATACTAATAATTGCTAATGCTTTTATTTGCCACAAAACATTAAATTTGTAGTCTCATTTCCTGATACCAATAAAATTATTTACTTTAAACTGATCTTTTCTGCTCCACACTATCATTCTCAGATAAGGTCATGATATTCCTCTTCTTTTTTCTTATTCACCTAAGTTCTTGAAATCTTGGTAACGCGTGCACTTCAAAACTAAAAAAAGGGTCTGAAGAGAGTTTACTTATTGATTTATCTCAGCATTGTGGATTCAAATATTTTCCTTCGCTTTAACATTTTTATTCATGATTCAGTTTTGAAGTTCATCTAACTTAGTCTGTTCTTCAGGGAGATTTTAGGTCATTTCACAGAGGAGCAAATGAGTAGGTATGAATCGTTTCGAAGATCTGGATTTCAGAAATCTAACATGAAACGGGTAGGCATCACCACGTTGCTGTATACAAAGTTCAATTATCAAGCCCACCCCACCCCACCCATCCCATCTCTGAAAGGGGAACTACTTGCATTAAATGTACTTCAACTTAACGGTTTAAGTTATAAATTGTTAAATACTTTTGTGCAAAATATTTGTCAAAATCATGCTTTTATTTCTTTTGCGTCAGAGCATCAACTTGCGAAAAAGATTATCTAATGATGCTTCTTTGTTGTGTTCTCAATGCAGTTATTAACAAGTATAACTGGAAGCGCTAAAATTTCTATGCCTATGACAATTGTGATGTCCGGAATAGCAAAAATGTTTGTCGGGGAGCTTGTTGAAACAGGTATGTTAACTTGTTCTTTTTAAAATACGCGAGATTTTCTCATTTTGTCCATTTTCTGTTGAAGATTTGAAAAAAGAAAAAACAAAAAAGTCTCCTGCTTGTTGAGATAGAACTTAAAATGAATTCTATACTTTTGGTAATGTGAATTGTAGAAGTAAAATGTGTTTTGTAAGTTGTACTGAGACACTAAGAATTGCAGCCAGAGTAGTAATGGCAGAGAGAAGGGATACAGGACCAATCAGGCCGTGCCACATGAGAGAAGCGTGAAGAAGATTAAAACTCGAGGGCAAGATCCCAAAACGATCGGTCCCGAGGCTTTTCCGTTGAACGAACATGGAAGTTGTTTTAGTCGATCAACGAGTCTCTTCTTCTCCTTGTGAAATTCATAATTCCTCTTCAAAAATTCGAATTTTAGAAGCTCTCGAGAATGCTTATGTTTTTGCTTGAGCATAGTGGTTGAAACAGAGTAGCTGTTTGGTGTTTCTTTCAGCTCCATTGTGAATGTAACTAGGATCTTTAACATATGGAATGAGTAGCAAATATTTTGTGGTTTTTTTTTTTTCAAGTCAAAAAGTAATGTGCGATTGGATGATCTTTTCATTTTGGGATTTTTTTCTTAGATAATAGTGATGAAAGAAAATCGAAAGAAAGAAAGAAGAATGGATTTTGATAGTGTGATTAAATATGAAATAAAGTGTCAAGATCAATGTTGTAAAATCGGCCGCCTATGTACTTAGGCACCCTTAGGCCAAACGGTTTTGCCAAAAATTGGTCCAAATCGACGCTTCAAAAATTGGCCTAAGCGCAAATTGGCCAAAAATTTGTAAAAATTGAAAAAGAAAGAAAACAATAATATTTCTAAGGGCCCTAGGTGCTAGGCGATCGCCCGATTTCGCAACCTAGGTAACGGTGAAAGCTGATTTGATATAGAATTATATAACAGTGATTATAGTATGAATTTGTGCAAAGATAAATAATAATGATTAGTTATTTGATGAATTATTTTGAAAAGCGATTAGAAGTGATCAGTGGGAGAGAAAAATAAAAGCAAATGAATTTTATATTTTCTGAAAATAAGCAATCACATCTTGGGCTATTATTTATCTAGCAGAACGAAAATTGATATTTTTTGGTAGCCAACTGCTGTCTAACTTTTTCTAAAATCCTTTTGCTTTGTTCTGATGCTTTGAATTTGGAGGTGAAACTTGTAGAGATGTTAACCACGGGAAAGACAATGGAAACCGGATGGGATCTTTTATTCCAAATTCGTGTTTCATCTCGCCACATGTATAGTACTATCATATTAATTTTGAAGCATAAATCAAACATAAATTATAGATTTTTAATATGGTAAGTGCTATACACGTGACAATTATCCGTGCGATGGAATGAGATGAAACACGAATTTGGAATAAAAGATCTCATCCGGGTATCTACTGTCTAGTTGTGAGCTAAAATTGTTTGTTGGCTGTATCATTCACAATCAACAAAAACATTTTAAAGAGCAATAAAATGAGTAAAGTGCAGCTAAGCTCCTCCACGAACAAATGAATTGGGATCCTCATCAACTCCTCCTATCAGCAAAGTTATCCGTGTCATCGTCGTCTCTGTAGTTTCGTTCCACGGATTTATCTTCGTTAAAACCTTGATGATCACCTCCATAGCTCGAATTCCCACCATCATAACCATTATTGCTGACTTGAGGTCCAGTTGAACTTCCATAACTATTAAACCCAGAATTATAATTTGAACTGCCACCGTAACCTCCACCACTATAGCCATCATTATTGTTATAACCACCACCGCCACCACCATAGCTCCCACCGAAACTACCACTATTATAACCACCACCGCCACCACCTCCAAAACCCCGTGTCCTGTCATTTGCGTAATCCACCCTAATCCTACGACCATGGAGGTCCTACAAAATGTCGAAATGGAATGAGAATTAACATCTGATACGCAAAGTTTGACATGAAATGACATTCATTATAGGAATAATTACAAAAACACCCCTGAGGTTTGAGTTAATTACAAAAAATACCAGACATGTTTCAAAATTACAAAAAAGCCCTTTAGGTTTCTTTGTCTTAATTTTAGGGGGGGTAACTGTAATATTCTTGTAAAAGTCGGGGTTTTTTGAAATGTTTCGAAAATCACCGGGAAAAATGTAAGACGGAATCAAACCTCAAGGAGATTTTTGTAATTTTCAAAGAACTCTGGGTTTTTTTTGTAATTAGCCCAAACCTTAGGGGTGTTTTTTGTAATTATCCCTTTATTATATACCTACGTTGTGGATTTTTTTAGAAAAAGTTCAAAACTTTCTGAAGTAGAAATGCAAATTCAAAGTAAGCATCAGATCACGAGTAAGATAAAGTCACCTGTTGATCCAAAGCCTGGATGGCAGAAGATGCCTCCTCAATGGAAGAATATGTAACAAAGCCAAATCCTCTGGACCTTCCAGTTTCACGATCCACTATCACCCTTGCTGCAAGAAATACCATTATTGTTGGCATTATTTAAAAAAGGTTTTCCACAATGATATTCTAGTCATTTCCAAGACCAAATATAGATAATAGTATATACAACATACAAACAAAAAGATTCAAAGCAGATAAAAAATAAAACATATCTGATATAATAATGTGTTTATGAATGTATCTAGATGCAACAAAACTTAAGTCTAACAACAATTTAATTGTTGATGAAGCCAACATGGTATGATATCGAGAATTGTTGCCTTTCTTTCTACATAATCTTCAACATTCATGACCCTGTTTTTGCACTGATTGGTGAAAGTTATGCTTGTTTCTTTAACCCCCCTTAGATATACAATATATATTAAGGGATAATTACAAAAAGTACCCCTGAGGTTTGACCTAATTACAAAAAAAAACCCAGCTAACTTTCAGAATTACAAAAAATACCCTTGAGGTTTGATTCAAAGTGTTAAAATTAAGGTGTAAACTGCAATGATTTTATAAATATGAAGGGGCATTTTGAACCTTATTTTGCTTATGAAGGGGTTAAATGTCAGACAAAATAAAACCTTGGGGGTATTTTTTGTAATTTCGAAAGTTAGTTGGATTTTTTTGTAATTAGATCAGACCTCAAGGGTATTTTTGTAATTAACCCTATATATGAATGAAGGCACTTATAGATTTCGAGTAAAGCTCCTCTCACAAACTTCACCAATCAGTTGGAGGCGTGAATAGTCAGTCAAATTAAGACTCCTTCTAGTAAATCTATTTCTTCAAAACAACCCCAGGGCAGTGCTAATGTTCATCCATCCATCCATATGAATATGACCAACAGTGCATATGCAGTACTTGGAAACCACAAGGATGACAATTTCAAATACAGAAGAGGCGTATGGCAAGGTTTGCTTAGAGTGTACCGTCAGCAACTTCTCCTCAGACTTGTTGAAAGCCTCTCTGAGACTATTGTCATCTGTGCTGTATGAGAGTCCTGCAAAATGAAAATCAAGCATGAATATAAATCTGACATAACGAAAGCAGACCTAGTAAAAAGTAAGTCGCCAACAAAATTGTATCGCACCTCCAATAAAGAGCTTCGAAGATGACATCCATCTTATCGCCTGAAAGATGGATGGTGGACGAAGAGATGTCCAGACTGATGTGATTACTCACAGTTCTTCCCAAAATATTTCCAGTTTTTCTAAAGAAAGCCATTGCTCCGACCTAAAAAATGAAAAGCTTCTGTAAACACAGATAACGAATCTATACCAACCTGCTTACGATTCAAGATTTCCGAGAAATTATGGTTCCCCCGAATTTAAAATATACGAAAAACAGAGTCAGTGCAATAGCACAAGAACACTGCTGATTTTAACATCTCTCTTTAGCTCCTCTAAAAGCATTCTTACGAAAAATTATTACCACTTATGAGAAAATATGCTCTTATAAAATTTAATATAGATAGCATTCGAGTCAATCATCCCAAGTTCAATTTTTATAGCAGAACTAATCCCTCCTCCCAATATGCAAAAGCACCAAACACAAAACAAATATATTCATCCTAATAGCAAAAGGGGAAAAAACAAAAGGCAAACTACTACCAATCACAACTATCGATCTTATAACTTTTCAGCACTTTTCAATAGCAAAAAAAACACAACCCTATCATCACACAACCACTACAAGAACGATCACACACTACCAACATAAATGTTTAGATTAATTTGCTATCAATAATTCTAGCCAGACAAAAACCCACTTCAATATCGGAAAATATCATCAAAAACTCAAAAGCAAACAGAAGCATACCAAACCGGAGAACCCAGAAAAACCAAACAAAAGAAACACGGTATATTATTAATCGGAGAAATAAACAAAATATAAGAAAACAAGGAAATTGTACCTTGTGATGGGCTAATATTAACTTTTGTAGAGAATCGGTAACTCAAGTGGGAGTGTAAAACCCTTAGAGAGAGAAAATAGCTGACGACTGACGAGGGTTTTTCAGCTAGAGAGAAAATGATCAAAACTATGTCTCAGACTCAGAGCGTGAATGGATATCAGCCGTTTGTTTTGACATTGTGATATATCAACGGTGGATGAGAGCTTTTGGTTGAGTGGTAGTAGATATTGGCAAAAATACAAAATTATTTGAAAATTAATTGGTTTTCTACTAAATTCAAAGTTTTAATACTATCTATATATAAAAAGAGGTGCATCTATAAATAGTATCATAACTTTTTTTATGTAGATTAAAAAAAGATTGATTACTATTGAAATGACAATTTTTTATAGCCAACTTTTAAGGTCCCATAATTATTATATTTCAGTGCGTGATAAAGTGTACGACTTCCTTAATTTTATTTTATTTTTGTATTGAATGCTCGGTCTGGCTACAAATCATTGTCATGTATCACATGTGATGTACTGCTAAATGATGAAGAAATAAGATGCTCACTTATGAATGTATTTTCTTCATATATCGTTGTACAGTCGACTATTTAACTATATGACTGTAGCATCATTATCTTGGTTGGTTTCTGAAATAACTCATCCCAACTCACAGCTTTATCGTTATCATTTTCTTCCACTTCAAAGTCATGATCATCGCCTTCCCGTTGCATGCTAAAACCAAGTACGGTGTCCCCCCGTCAGTTATTGGAGAAAGTTAGCATTGTGTACTAATATCTAAAAACCACTTTAATCGTATATCACAATCAATATGAACCAAAACTTTATCACGATTCGCATGAGTAAAAATATCATCTTGATGAATCAATGTTTCAAAGGTGTTGAAATTAAGAATATCTTCATATGACATGAGTAGCGATTGAGGACCTTATACATTGACATTATCATTAACTCTCATCCGCACTCATTGACATATTCGTTGACAAGCTCGCAAAAATAAATGCGATTATCCATAACAGCTTAAGTTATGTTTGCACTTCGAGAGAAAAAAAAGTTCAAGAGAACAAACACATTTTATAACATATTTTGCATTGTAAAACGACCCACGATCGACAAAAGTCGTTTTTTGAATCGACTATAAATAACTAAAAACGTCTCAACTAAACATATGACATATTTAAATAACATATTTCAACACAAAAACATCCTTAAACGATAACTCAATAAAAAAATACCACCCAAAAACAACTAAAGTCATTTTGTTGAAAACTTAGCAAAGATGCTTGAGTTCACCTATTCTATCGTCGTAATAATCAAAATACGCAACAAAATCTCACTCACTATGATAATGTATAAGTAATTGATGATTCTTACTTCCAGGATTAGCATAAACACTCTAAGAACGTAGCAACAACTCAAGTTTGCAGGAGACCATTGTGTGAAATGAATGGCGTGAATTAAGAAAAATAGTGGAGTAGAGCCGTCACGAAAATAAAGTAGATCATATACAAAACTCGAACAAAATTATCATACAAATTATAACTAAAATATTTTTTTTACAAAAACGTCTTGATATAGTTATTTTAGGGGAGAGGGGAGGCCAGGGTTGGGCGCCCTTCCCACTCCTTGCCCTTGTGTGAAAATGAATGTTGAGGTCAATTTTGTCAAAAAGGAATGGGGTAAAATTTTGGACTTTTAAATATATAAAGGGGTATTTAAGATTTTTTGAATAGAAAATCTTAAGACTTAAAAGTATGTTCCCATAAATAAGGCTAAAATTATTGACCTAATAAGACCATCTCCAACCGTATGCTAATTGTTGCGTCAAACTCTATTTTGGTGTAAACCCAACTTCCAATCGAGCGCCACTTTGAGTAATGCACAGTGATGCACCAGATCTGATGCAACACTTTTCCTGCACAATCCTTTCTTTTATATTTTCTTTTTCTTTTTTTTTTTTTGTGTTTCTTTGAATTTATGGATTTGTTTTGTTATATCTAAATAGTAAATACACAATAATTACTGTCTATTATTATAACTTTATATTTAGTTTTCAAAAATAATTTTAATAAAACTATAAATTTTAGTTTTATGCATTTTATTTAATGTTAGAATAGGTTACATATAACAATACAATATATTCAATAATTAACTATACATTTATTTATAATACTATGTTAATATATAGTTGGTTTTTAATAAAATAGTTTTTGTATTGAAATAATAAGTAATATTCAAGGGATATCCTTTTAATGCAAATTTTGAAGTAGATGAGTTGGAGACGAATTTTAAATTTGATGTAGAAATTGCACTATTTTAGTGCAAAAACTGCCCTAAAATAGATTTTTGGGTTGGAGATGTCTAAATGGGTGGCGCTATTCATATCCCCAAAATTAATGAATACACTCACTTCCATTTAATTTTAAAAATATCATTAGTTTAAAGACTATAATACTCTTACCAACATAAAGAAGTTTTAAATTCATCCGTTTTTTTATTAAAAACTTATAACCTTCTTCCTCACACTCACCCATTTTTTTTTTCTTTTATATATATTGAGCAAAAAGTGAAACTTTTTCTTTAAACCCTAAAATTTTCAACACACATATTATTGCAAATATGAACAAATTTTTGTCAAATAATATAAGCACCTCCTTAGTTTACAACTTAAAGTATGTTATTTTTTTCATTGTACTCAGTTTTTACAGTTTGAAAATTAACGTTGAATAACAAAAGTGTGATTTTGGCAGCGATCGCATTCAACCTTAGTCGTGTCATCGTCTTTATCGTAATCACAACTTTGGTTGTTCTATCATGCTACACGATGACACGGTTAAAGTAACTCGATCGTCTTTGTGGCACGATCGAAAGTATACCATTGTGCCACCTTGAGCCATCGTTTCATCCATTTGTGTTCTTCTCCAAACTCAGACCAGAAAAAAAAAAAAAAAAAAAAAAAAAAACATGCGACTTATTTGGGGTTTCCTTCTGTTAACTAACCCTCCAGACTCCAGTCCAGTCGCATTTTTGTACAGGACGTATTTGGGGTTTTTCCAGAAATCTGGTTGATTTCACAACGCTTTCAGCCTCCAATTACATCCACCACAGCTAATACTCACTCCCCCAAATCCCAACATTTTTGGATCCAAAATGGAGGAAAATCCAAGACCCAGAACCATTCTCGAAACATGCGGTGAAGAAATCATCAGAATCGTAACCCCAGTCTCAATATGCATGCTCTCCGTTGTAATTCTTGTTTCTATTCTCAACGGGGGTTCTTCCTCAAGCGGCGACTTACCAATCTCATCCATGGCCACCATAGCCTACACCGAAAACAGCTCAGACTCCATATGGGACAAGCTCAAAGGTGCCCTCTTGAATTCCCTCGTCTTTGTCGCTGTTGTCACCGCGGTCACTTTCCTATTGGTGCTTCTATTCTACCTCGGATGCACCAAGTTCTTGAAATACTACATGGGTTTCTCTGCTTTTCTCGTTTTAGGGTTCATGGGGGGTGAGATTTCTCTTTTACTGATCCAATCTTTCAGTTTCCCCGTTGACTGCATCACATTTGCTATTGTGTTGTTTAATTTCACTGTTGTTGGTGTTCTGGCTGTGTTCATGTCAAAAATGGCTCTTTTTGTTACTCAAGCGTACTTGGTAGTTATTGGGGTGTTGGTTGCTTATTGGTTTACCCTTTTGCCTGAATGGACCACTTGGGTGCTTTTGGTTGCTATGGCATTGTATGATCTTGCGGCGGTTTTGTTGCCCGGTGGTCCCCTGAGGCTCTTGGTAGAGCTTGCTATGTCTAGGGAGGAAGATATTCCCGCTCTAGTTTACGAGGCCCGGCCCGTTATTAACGATTCGGGTCCGAGTGGTGGTGCGGTTCAGAGAAGGGTATGGAGAGAGGGACGGGGCCGGCCTGTTATGAACGAAAATGAAGGGCTTAGCTCCAATACGAGGACCGTTCTTGCCTCTGGTGAAAACGAAAGGGATTATGTTAATGCTGAAGAGGGTCGGGTTAATGAGCTTGCTGTTCCTCTTATTCAACATGTGAATATACGAATGAATTCCACGGAAGATAATGTTCCGAGTGAAGATCTCGTGCTCGAAGGAATTGGCTTGGGATCGTCAGGTGCGATTAAGCTTGGATTGGGTGATTTTATCTTTTACAGTGTATTAGTTGGTAGAGCTGCTATGTATGACTACATGACGGTTTATGCATGCTACCTTGCTATTATAGCTGGTCTTGGTATAACTCTGATGCTCCTTGCGTTTTATCGGAAGGCCTTGCCTGCTCTTCCTGTGTCTATCTTGCTAGGTGTGTTGTTTTATTTGTTGACTCGGCTGTTGCTTGAAGTTTTTGTTGTACAATGTTCTATGAACCTATTGATGTTTTAGAAATATAACATGTTACTTGGGTTTTTGATTTCGTAGTCTGTTTTGAACTGTGACAGTTCTTACCTTGTTTTTATCATACATAAACCGAACAAAAGTCGGTTTGAGGTCGTCTGAGTTTCCACTTTGAGTTTATCTATGTATATTGGTGACTTGTAACTGGAAGCAAGCCAAAATTTTCATTATTAATAAAACTGTGGCAGAATTTTCTTTCTTTTGTTTGTTTATATTAATTTTTTGTTATACATCAACGGTAATTATGTCAAGAACCATATATGGAAAAGCCCCAGTGGTGCAATTTATTAAAGATGAAAGGTGGACTGACCTAGAAAATGTGTTGTATTGGTGCAAACATCTCAGATCTAATGCAGTAGCTGTTATGGCTCCGCACCAAAAAATAAGAAGTGGGAGATGCATCGCATTGCACATTAGTATCTAAAAATAGATTACTAAGACATGCAGCGAGCACAAGCCCCAAGAATAAGTTCTGGAATTGATTGTGACAATATAATTTTTTGCGTTATTGCTAGATTAGAACGTTGGTTACTGAGTAAATAGATTGCCTTGAGGAAAAATGTTAAGAGATAGGTACAGCAAGTAGTTTGTGGCATCTTTCTTCAAGCTGCCTCACGAGCATGAATAAAAGGTCTTCCTTAAGTGTTGAAATTTCAACTGAGAAAGCACATATTTTAGATTCTAAAGTGATGTAAAAACTAAGTTAGACGCGGAAAACATTGAAATTCAAGTCGATAAAATATCTGGAGTAGCAAATCTAAAAGTTGACTACGATTTTGTGCCTTTGGAGAATGAATGCTCTGGTATAAGATCTATGATGTTCTGCTTCTTTTGGTTTTTTGTTAGTTTCTCCTCTTCTGAGATTTGCGTTTACGTGGCAGGGCGACTGCGCTGTTATCTTTTATTATGCAAGTTTGTGCTCATATGCTTATAACTTTCTTGCTGTACCTATCCATTCAGATATTCTTCGGTTATGCTGTTTGTTGAGGTAACTCTAACAAGTTGGATTTTCATGTGAAAACCGTAATAGGCTGCAAGCCTGCATGTTGCTAATAAAATTCAAAACAGGAGATAGATAGACAAATAAATGATGTTACAAGATATTTTCCTTTCACTAGCATGTCCACCATATATATCTTGCTGGTTGGTGAGGCAAAAAAGAATAGCAAACTCAAATATCGTCTTCGTGTTCATGCTATGCAAAAATGTTGAACTCTTTAGTTGCAAACACACAAATAAATAATTAATTAAAAAAATGAAAAAGCAGCATCTATTTGTAAGCTGTAACCATATTTTCAATGAGTAATCCTATTTCAAATGTCTATGCCCAAATTTGGGATAACAATGCTCCATTGTTTTAGAACGTACTTACTATTATACATGATACATCTGAGAACAGGTAAAAGAGGCATTTTGCCGAAGCTAAATGCCAAATTAACCTGTTAACTCGATGGGTCAAATATTCAGGATAACATTTTCATTTCTGTACAAAAACTGTAGAAATCTTATAAAAACAATTTCATAATACATTTTCGCAAGATTAATCAGAAAATGAGTCGAGTTACCTATTTTCCTTGTCAGATATTGTCAACATGACAAATTTCTCATTTTCCACCCTCCACCATAATTCTTCTTCCCTCTCCAAAGTTTACTTGTATCATATGTGCTGTATTTTGTGAAGCGGAGCTCAATGCTCTCATGAAATAAATGAGGTCTTATGAACCACACGTTGTATCTAAACATTTCCATGATGAAACTCGAGTCATCTCTTTGAGACGGACATCCGCCACATTACATGATAAGCACATGTCAGCTGAAGGGACGACAATGTGAAGTAAGTACATCAACCATTTCCATTGCATGAATACAAATTTCATATCTCGCGCTTTGGTTGCTTATGTAGTGTAAATAGCTTTTACTTTACAGATGATAGCTCTTCAGTCGGTAGCTCTATAACTTTGAAATTCTTCGTCATAATGTTATTGGGATCGAAATCATTCTGATACTCCATTTCAACCCTGTTAGAATTTAATAGGGCTAATTACAAAAAATACTCTTGAGGTTCAGGCTAATTACAAAAGAGCCCAATTAGCTTTGAAAATTACAACTACCTCTTTGAAATTTGTTTCTATTTTACAAATTGCACTTATTGAGGGGGGTGTTTGTTAAGCAAATACAAACCTCAAGTGGTGTCTGTAAGTATTAAGTGGGTATTTGTAATTTTGAATGATTATTGATTTTTCTTTTTGAAGCTAGGCTAAATCTCATTGGTAGTTTTTATAATTTACCCAATTTTATATCGTCCTAATTTGGACTGTAACTTGCATGTGCTCAGTAAATTCACTAAACTTCATTTGGATGGATGAATTAGAAGTCGATGATTCAAATCCATAATAACAAATCCATTGAGCTTGTTTGGATACGATGGATTTCAAATCCATTGGCTCCTATTTTTGAGATATTTTCCGAGTCATTGTGGTGGATTTCAAACCAATTCTAAATAGTGTACCGGTTATGAATTAAATAATACGAAGCTTGTCAATTGGAAAAAGGTTTATTCTGTTGACCAGTAATACGATATTAGTATACATATGTTAAATGTGCAGAACCCAAAACTACTTTGCAGTTCACATGTTAAAGTGCAGGTCTAAATCCAGGTTTCAAGAAAATAAAAATTAAAAGAAAATCGATATATGACAAAGATGGCCTTTTGGGGTTCTTTATGGTCATAGAAGAACTATCAAGTCCTCTCATTTAAGTCTTTTTATTGATATTGACATTTTAGTTATCTTCCCCCACCACCCTTTTACATGAAAAAGTTAAGGAGTTTGTATCATTGCAGAAGTCTTTTAGATTCACCAAATGCCGAATGACTCTCATCGAAATACTAGTTTGACCTGCATTGAATATGTCATTGGCATTTCGAGCAATGTTGATATGCATTGAATATGTCATTAGCAATTTTCGAGCAATGTTGATATGCATTGAATATTGTCACATTTGTATCTTCCACACGGCGCGTGCCAAAATAGTGGAACTTGATGTGCTAAAGGATTGATACAATTGTTTCTGGATATTTAAGAGTTCCTTAATATTGACTTTCTGCTGTTCATATGTACCGTTTTCGTGCAGTTAATTCTGGTGGTGCAAATATAAGCTAAGTTTCTCAATATTTCAGAGCCAGGTAATGTGTCAATGACGGTACTGTCTTCCTGGTGGAACGTAACTGGTGATTTCGTGGAAACGAAACAAAACTTATTCAAGTTAATTTCCTTTGAACTAATGAACTTATTTACTTGAAAAATCGAGAACGTGGTTTTATTTTCTGGCTCTAGAGCCTTAGTCCAGCATTTTGCGGAGTAAAGTTTACTCCACGATAACGATAAGAAAGATTGAACTTTGTTCGATATTTATTGCATTTTTTTATAACCTACTAACACGGGTCGTGCGCAGAACAATATTCAGAAGATCATCTTTTTACCGAAGCAAGCAGTGATCACAAGTAAGGTCATTTATTTAGTTCTACGCCATTCTTTCCAGAAAAAATGTGCTTACAAATAAAAATTAATGGTGTAACATATACATTTACAGAAAAAGAACTAGCAAAAATGCATTCGAAAAAAGATCTACATTCATTCATCTCTTCTGTGAATGGTTTAATGACTTTGATGAACCCTCAAGCAGATCCAGGATATAAATCCCCAACTCCTGCTCAGTGTACTTAATGTGCTTTTCACCAATAGAATTGCTAATCTTACTAACAAAGTTCCTGTATGCATGGATAACCGTCTTCGAAGCCGAGATCCTCAAATCCTCACGGAGTCGAAAATCCGGGACCCACCATCTCGTCTGGTTTTTATACACACCCTCGAAAGCAGCTGTGAAAGCCTGGCACCTAGCCTTCAGAGTCGCCTTGCCCGTTTTCCCATCATCCCGAAGCAAAGTAAGTATAGAATACCACGTCACTCTTTCGTAGCACATTGCGTGTTGTCTGAATTTCACTATGTGGCTTCTAATCCAGTCGTCCCCGAAATAATGTCCGATTCTCGAGTCCCCGATCTTTTGAACCATGTAGTGGATGTTATTCATCATGAAAATATGCTTCAAGGAACAATCTCTGTATAAATTGGACCTTTTATCTAAGTTCGCTTCTAAAATTGAAGTCAATGATTGCAGATGACGAGGGATGTCCCGCCCGACATCATCTTGAGCTCGAAGAAGTAAATCGAGGGTATCACCGTATTCTGCAAGGCACAAGATATAGTTCATGACGTACTTCGTCAGAGGGTGAATACCGCCGTTTGCAAAAGGGGTTGTGGAAGAGCACGATGCGACATGGTTTCCTAGTTCTTTAAAAATGAGCTTAGCAGAATCTCCGAGTCGGGTGAAAAGCTCGTGAAATTCGGTCCTGACGAACGAGCCGATCTCTTCTGGAAACAAAGCGTCAACGTCGGGTATAAGAGCGGCTAAAACCTCGTACATATCGAGTAAGCAAAAGAGCCATTCCGGTCGATGAGGTCCAATCGACACGGCCTGACCGAAATTAAAGAGGCAGAAAACTGTAGCATTTGAAGCCTCGATTAAGCAAGTCGAACTTATATCGCCGTATTCTCCGAGAACTTGGTCGAACAGCCGTTTCGCGCTGGCGAGATAGACGCCGATAATGCTCTTCATCGCGAATCGCCATTTCCTGATTCTCGAGTTTAAGTGTCTCCACTCCATCTGAAGCACATCTTCGATGCTGAATTGTTCGATATCGAGTATCGTCATGTACTCGGCTAATGTATCTCTCCAGAACCCAACAAAAGCCTGGCAAAATTCGTGATCATAGCCCGAAGCGAACATTATATCCGCGATCGACTTGATCTGAGGAATCACATCCGGATGGATCAAATCCATTACATATTCGTCGGTCTCCGAGCTGCTGCTACGCTCCGCGTTCTCGACAGAATCATCTTCGTTCGAGACGATTGATTCCTCGTATGTTGGATGCTCGAAACACTGCTTATTCTGGACAAGAACATGTATCAGCTCATCCTGGAGTCTATCCATAGCCGTTTGGAGAATACTTTGAGACCGGTCGAAAA
Organism: Rehmannia glutinosa; assembly: GCA_016081115.2. NCBI lineage: Eukaryota > Viridiplantae > Streptophyta > Magnoliopsida > Lamiales > Orobanchaceae > Rehmannia > Rehmannia glutinosa. Next base: position 29,943 of record JABTTQ020002596.1, read on the forward strand.
GCTCCTTATTTCGACTACTTCCGTTTAACGGCCTATTTCGGAGACCTTCCGTTAACCTCTGGACCTCAGCAACAGCTTGTAAATACTCCATATCTATCACAGGGCTGGAATCCCATATCTTTGAATGCAAACTCATGATGGTGTGGTGAGCCGAATCGAGCCGAGCCTCGATTTCTCTGTTATTCTCTGCTTCACCCTCATTGAGCCTGATCATTGTGGACAAATGGATGTCTAGATCTCCGAGTAGTCTTCTCATGTCATTGCTTAGGTGCTTGTTTGCCTCGAGGGCCCTCACCAGGTGATGAGCTGCAACGATCACGTGGTGTTCGCCGTCGAGGATTTCGGCCATCGGTTCACAACCCTATTTTTTGCCAATTTTGGTGTTGGATGAGAGAGAGAAAAAATATTTGTATCCCTATTGGCAAATATTGGTATATTGGCCTTCTATTAGTGGAAGTATTGTTACAGGTGAATTGTGAATTAAAGGGAAGAGCATTGACTGCTACAGAAGAATAGACTTTTGATATAATTTTTTTTTTCCCAATTAGTCCTATCACTCAAATTTTGAAAATAAAAGGGAACAGGGGTAAAAGGGTCTTTTTGACCAAAACTAGACTGACTCCATGGAGCCTCCTATTTTGATCCTGACTTGAAACAAGACTAGTTATTAACAAAGGAAATGTATATTCAAAGAGAAAGATAGAAAGAAATATGTGTGTGTGTGTGTGTGTGTCAAAGTAAGATTTAAGGACTTTTTTGCTAAGTAAATCAAGAATGTGTAGAACAGTGGTCACGGGTATTACTCTTCAGTGAAGGGGCCCGGATTCAAGTCTCTGCAATGATAGGACCGGATTTAAAAAAAGAAAGTTCAAGAATGTGTAGAAAACATGTATAATACTAATACAAATATGCTATTTGGAGTAAAATGTACAAAATTGTGGTACAAAACAAGTACACAAATTTTGGCAATTTCACATGAATATTTCAACTAAGTATAAAATATAAGCACATTAAACAAACAAAAAGACCCAAGAAATTGGATATTGTTGCAACAATGAAAGGCAAAAAATGTAGGTTTATTAGATATCAAGATTTCTGCTCTAAAATGAGGAAAAAAATATGTAAATGAAGAAATGGGAACTTGAAAAAGACCAAGAACTTTTAGGTATTTAAAAAAAAACACGCGTTTAGTCAGGCAAAAAGACTTGTCCAACAAAATAGGGGGAAAAACAAAAGGAATGAAAAAAGAAGAAAATTCAGATATGTTTTGCAAGTGGTGGTTGAAAGTTGAAACTAGAGGTGAAGCTTCTTTTAGGATTGGTGGAAGTTTTTTTTTTCTTTGTCAAAATAGTAATAAATTTGTCAAAATTCATATGAGACGTCTCACGAAATACGAATCCTATAAAACATAAAAAGTATGAGTTTGTTTATGGTTTTGAGTTTGGATTGAAATTTTATTTACGTATAGGATCTGTCTCATACAAATATTTGTCTACTTCAATCAAATAACTTGATATCCAAGTTGAATCGTCATTCCAAATTATGTTCTATGTTCTGTCTTATATTTCAATATAATCTAAATCAATACAGGCCGAGTATATAAAATATTGAAATGACACATCATTAATGTGTATTAATAATATTGAAATGGAAGATGAAAAAGTATTTGAGATAGATGATCCGAACTATATGGATTACTATACAAACAATACTAACTACGATAAAACAAGTTTGACGAGATATCTACAATTGTAAATGTCTTCCAAGAAAATGAGATCAAAGAATTGAAGTATTTCTCAAGGACAAATACATAACATCATTTTCCTATTTATCTAAAAAAAAATCTCTGAAACAAGGAGGGAAAAACACCAAGTACAAAAGTCTACAAAAGTCTCCTTAGCAAGTTTATTTTTTTTTTCCTATTTCTGTTTCTTTTCTTCTTTTCTTCTCATTTTCCTTTTTTGGGTTGTGTGTGTATTTGTTTCCAACACTCACTCATCGTGCTTTGACTCTTAAATTATGACCAATAAAAAATTTGGACATGTCATCGCTTGTATGGACCATGGTTTGACCTTTTCTGTTACTTTCTTTCTCCTATTTTTTCTGGCCATAGTGCTCCGGACATAGCTCAATGGTAAAAAGAAAATGGGTAATGTGATATCCGTCTCGCTTGGTACTCAAAATATAAAAGTTCAAATCCGTCTAGTAACAAGTTGGATGAGAATTTCTAGTGTAGCGACTCAGTGTACATGCAGCTCACGACCCTGACTCGTTGAGACACATTCCGCGATTTACCTCATTGATGGAATAGTGGGGGCTCTCGCGAATGGGTGCATTTTTTTTTTTTTAGGCCATAGTTTGACAAGTGCAATAGGTTTGACTGGGTTTATTAGGTGATACAAACTTTTATCAAAAGTCAATTTCATGTTTTTTGACCATATAAGTATAACATAGAACTTTTTTTTCTTTTAGTTTGTGGCCACAATCATTCTTTCAAAGGTCATGGGTGATGAGACCATAATGGATGTTAGACTCAAATGCTTTTTTTTTTTTTTGAAGCAAGACTCAAATGCTTTATAAAAGCGCATATATGTTATGAATGTCCATTAACTTTCTTTTGTTTAAATACTTTATATGAAATATACTTTTTTTTTAATTAAATTGTTTATGAAATGTTTAATTTGACTAGATGATGACACTTTTTTGCAATTTGAGTTGTGAAAGCGTTATGAATATCAAAAAGCTTGGTGTCGCACTGTAAAAAAATTTAGATGATGGTTGATAGGCAAAATTGCAAATTTGGTCTTATAGGTTGGCCTCTTTTCAATTTTGGTCCCTTTTTTATTTTTTTGCAATTTACATCCTGCAAGTTTTAAAGTTTTGCACATTTAGTCCTTTCCGCCAGAAATTGCTAATGGGCCTCGGAAAATGCTTACGTGGCATTAAATTTGAGTAAATTTCGAATTTGAAGGGAAAATTGCTTATTTGGCAAATAAGTTGGATATTTTAAAAAACGATTTACTTAACCTAGCCAAGTGGACAAAATAATTAATTTAATAAAAAATAATGTGAAAGTTCATATTTAATGAAATACAAAATAGTGAAAATAAATATATGTTATACATTCAAAATGGAGATTAGTAAATGTGGTAGATGGAATCGACACCATCTTACATGGATTTGTGAGCTAAAAGTAGCTTATTTTATTTAGTACGTTCAAGATTTTAGGAGGGAGATGAGCTACATGTTAGTAGTTCGATCCAAAAGCTACATGGTAGATGGTAAATTTTGTATAATGCCATCAGGGGTATAAACAAATCGAGCATGTTACTTTTCAAAGTTGCTTGATTTTTTTGTCGAGTTTCAAAAATCGTATTTGAGTTTAATTAATATATTGTTAATCGAGTTTTTAATATATACGAATCAAGCTCGAATAGTTTGATCATTTTTACATATATTTCTTTATTTTAGCTATTAGCTAAGCCAAGCTTTAGATATTATCGAATGAAAGCAAGCAAGCATTTGGAGCATTTTTATGTGAGATTTGGAGTATGTTTGTGATTTGATTCAAGCAGTTGAAACAGTTGGAGCATATCGATCGAATACGTATCCCCATCCGTATTTATACGTATCTTATCCGTATCTCATTTACTTTTTAAGAGAAGAGATAGGTTGCTAGTAGTGATACATAAGATGATTATTTGTACAATTGTATGCAATAGCAATCCATAAGACATCCTAAATTTAGACATCCTAAATCAACGTTAGGCCATCAATATTTCCTTGCACTTTTTTGTACTTCTATCTTTCTCTCTCTCTCTCTCTGTTTGTTTCTGATCAAGAATTTGGACATCTTTTTATCGTTGATCGGACGCACGGTGGAGAGAGGGGGGTCCGATCCGTTAACGTTTCTGGCCGGTTTTTGTCGAACGTTTAGGCCAGAAAGAAACGACGCGCGACGATCTTTCGAGTTCTTCATTTCCTCCTTGTGCATGGTATGCAGTTCTATTCTACTATGTTTTTGTCAATTGTGTCCTAAAAACTTCTTCTTGTTTGTCCCCTTTTTCATTTGTTATTTCACATTTTCATTTCTTGTTTTAACATTTTTTATGAAGAAATTTAGAGAAAAATAGAAAATAAGTGGTTATATGCAATATGATCAATTCAATAATACAGATTGAAAAAACTTATTATGCAGTCCTAATATTGACTTCATAAATTCTGAGGCCTAGAAAAGCCCCCTGAAATTTCAAATTTGCAGTCTATGAATCTTGAAAAACATAAAAGGGGCCATTCTGTAATTTGAGCATGTTCATTAATTATAGGAATGAATAAAAAATATAGGGATAATTACAAAAACACCCCCAAGGTTTGGGCTAATTACAAAAAAAAACCAGAGTTCTTTGAAAATTACAAAAAACTCCTTGAGGTTTGATTATGTCTTACATTTTTCCCGGTGATTTTCAAAAACGTTTCAAGAAAACCCGTGACATTTACAAAAACATTATAGTAGACAAAAAGAAACCTGAAAGGTTTTTTTTTTGTAATTAACCCAAACCTCAGGGGTGTTTTTGTAATTATCCCTAAAAATATATTGCAAGGAAACCATGTATTTGATTCAAATATGTTGTGTCTGGTGAGGTTCTTGATGTTACTTCTTGTGCACATTTTTTATAATCTTCCCATGAACTTGATTTTATAAAAACAAAACTACCCCTGAGATTTAGCTTAATTACAAAAAACCCCATTTCTCTTTCAAAATTACAAATAGCTCCTTAAAGTATTACAAATACCTTATTCAGGTTTGAATTTATCTAACAAATACCCAGACATGAGTTTGGAGTCATGAGAATGTAATTTCTAAATCGAAAAAAATACCAAGGGGTATTTATAATTTTGTAATAGAACTGGGTTTTTTGTGTGATTAGATTAAACCCAAGGGGTAGTGTTTGTAATTATCCCAAGAATTATGTCTATTACATTATTCCCTGTCTGTTTAGGCTTGTTACATGTTTTGAACAAAATTACTGACTTATGGTATTTGTTTTTTCTTTATACCAGTACAGGTGATCAGTATACTTTGAATATTTAACATGGATCCTTCAAGTAATACGAAATTCGAGCACGAAACCACAGCATACGAAAATCTAATATCACATCCACCCCTAACTTTGAAAAAATTGCAATTCACCCCCCAAAAGACAAAAAACTAACCCCCTCCTCCTCCTCCTCTTCAAGTAGCTCTTCCTCACCAGACTCCCCCTTAGACCTTCCTTTCCACAGCGACGACGACGATAAGTCCGTCTCGAGCACGGACTCATCGCCTCCGCGCAAACCGTCCGATCACGGAGGGTCTTGCGTTACTACACCGCACGCGGTCGAACCGCCGTCCGACCAAGCGATGGAACGTAATTCCGTTTCATCGCCGTACAGGATCCCGTCGTCCATCTTCGCGCGGAGCAAGTCGAACGCGCCGATGGAGTGGAGTGTGGCGTCCAACGAGTCGTTGTTCAGCATTCACGGCGGGAATATGAGTTTCCGGAACGACTTTAGGTCCGGGGAGCTGGGCGCGCCCGGTGGAGAAGCTTCTACGTCTGATAAAATGTTTAGTTACTCGGCGCACCAGTCGAGGTGCGGCGCGGTGGCAGAGATGAGGAGCCGGGAGCTAGGGTTGGCGGAGGCCACCATGAAGGAAGTGATTAAGGAAAGTGAGTGTGGGAATTATGATGCTTCATTGGTTGAGGCGCGTAATTGCCGGCGTTCTCATGGGAGTGGGACTAGCACCAAATCTTTTGCATTTTCAATGTAAGTACTTTTCTTACATCTATAATGTTTAGTTTGTTTCAATCGTGTTTCATCTTTTATTTCATCATGCAATTTTTTGGTAAAATTACAAAATTAGTCCTATAACTATAAAGCAATAGCAAAAAAGTCATGTATTTTGCAGAAAAGTCCCATAACTATATAAACGTCTCAATTTAGGTCCTGCAAAATGCAAGTTTTGCAAAATAGTCCTAGAACTTTATGAAAATCTCAATTTTGGTCATAATTTCACTGGTAATTGGAAGCTACATGTGCCGCTCACGTGACTGAAATTCGGTGAAATTAGTACCAAAATTGAGATTTCCACATAGTTATAGGACTATTTTGCAAGTCGTGCATTTTGCAGGACCAAAATCAAGAGTTTGCTATAGTTACATGACTTTTTTGCAAAATATGATCTTTACAGGACCTTTTTGCTATCGCTTTATAATTACAGAACCAATTTTGCAATTTTGCCTAAATTTTTAACAAATATACAACATTAGCCATACACTTGTCAAACATTCGTGTGGTGGAATAGGAGATGAAACACGAGTGCCTTGACTCCTGATGGAATCTTCTATTCCAGGATGGTGTTTTATCTCTTATTTCACCGCACGGATGATTGATACGTGTATAGAAGTTACCATATTAATTTTGGAGAATAAATTAAGGCTAAATTATGGGGTTTTAATATAGTAACTTTGTACACGTGTCAATTATCTGTGTAGTGGAACAAGAGATGAAACTCATGGAATAGAAAATCTCATCTGCTCTGACTCGTCCTAATGAATGTGATTTACTCCAATTTGTGTCTCATCATATGTTCCAAGGCTTAATTACAAAAACTACTCTTGAGATTCAATCTAATTAAAAATAAATAAAATTACAAACACAAATACAAAATTTGAAGGTGTTTGTAATATCTTGAGGGGTATTTGTAATTCCGAAAGTTAAACTAGAGTTTTCTTGTAATTAGGTTAAACTTAAGGAAGATTTTGTAATTTATCATATATTCTAATTCTTGGATGTGCTAAGTGTATGCGGTTTACTACATGACCAATTGATTACTAAGGATTACTTTTTGGGATTTTCTGAATGATTTGAAATAGAACATGAAACAATTGGGCTTTTCGGTTTTCGGTTATGGGATAATTACAAAAAACTACCCCTGGGGTTTTGGTTAATTACAAAAAGACCCACATGTTTTGAAAATTATAAAAAAAAACTCATGAGGTTTATTATGTATTACACTTTACCCCCTTCATAAGCAAAAATATTTCAAAACATCCCTTTATATTTGAAAAATATTGCAAGTATACCCCTTATATTTAACACATAATCAAACGTGAAAGGGTTTTTTTGTAATTAACCCAAACTTCAAGGGTAATTTTGTAATTATCCCTTTTGGTTATTACAATCTAGAAGATATCATGATTTATGAGTACTTATATTGCATCCACATAACAACTGAATCAAATCAAATATGTTCAGAAAAACAGGAGACTCAGAAAAAAGTGCTTCATCAAGGTTACCTAGCTCGGTGAGGTCTAGCGCGGAGCAGGTGCAATCCCAACCCTTGACACCGACGAAGACAGAGCCACAGCCGTCGATATCATGTAATGATCAAACATGTACTACTACTGCAGCAACAACAGGAAATGCTTCTCAGCAAAAATGGTTTTCTTGCTTACCATGCTGCTCATTGTGGTAGATATATACAGGAGTGTTTGCGATCACTAAAGAAAAGCACTTCTTAGTTTTTGGTAGAAAAGTGTTTGCAAATGTCAACTTCTGCTTCTGATTCTGTCAGAATCTAAAAGCAAGGAGATGGGTGCTTTAGATTTCTGCTCTTGCTTCTAGTTTGATTTTTACAAACAAGGGATAGTTACAAATACACCCCTGAGGTTTCGGTTAATTACAAAAAAAACCCAAACATGTTTCAAAATTACCAAAAACCCCTTGAGGTTTTGTTTTTTCTTAAATTTAAGGGGTAACTGTAATATTTCTGTAAATGTCAGGGTTTTTTTTGAAATATTTTCGAAAATCTTTTTGTAAGACGGAATCAAACCTGAAAGATTTTAATTTTTTTTTTGTAATTAGCCCAAACATTAGGGGTGTTTTTGTAATTATCCCTACAAACAAATAAGCACTTTTCTAACTTTTTCACCAACACAGTCAACTTCTGATTCTATTTTCAAACACTACCAACTTTTGATTCTCAACTACTTCGATAAATCACTTTCTTCTAAAAACAATAGGTTTTGCGAACACTCCCATAGTAAGGGAGATTTCAGCTAAAGGCTTGTTTGGCTCCAGAAAGTTTAATCCTAACATGAAGTTGAGGAAAACAGAAGCAATTTATGGGAATATGAAGTTGATGCAAGAAAATAATGCTGACATATTTAGTAAGATTTGTATAGAACAGAGATGAATTTTTTTATCAGTCTTACTAATGTTTGTTTTTATTTAGGATTAGTTTCTGGCTTTTGTAGTTTTGCTGCCCAAATGTTAATGCACATATTGGGAGGTTTATAAATATGGTAGGATACTATGATTTTTTAGTATGAGAGATGGAGGCTGTAACGGACACTACCAACATTTGCCCCATCACTTGTTTAAAATTTCATTTTCAATGAAGAATGTTTTAAAAATTTATTGGATAATTACAAAAAAGCCCCTGAGGTTTGGGCTAATTACGAAAAAGCCCCAGAGTTTTTTGTAAATTGCAAAAAAAATCCTTGAAGTTTGATTATGTATTACATTGTTTCCTTTCATAGGAAAAAATATTACAAAAAAAGAGAGAATCAAACTTGAAGGAACTCTTTGTATTTTAAAACATCTTTCAATTTTTTTGTAATTAGCCCAAATTTTAGGGGTTTTTTTTGTAATTATCCCAAAATTTATACTCAAATATTTACTATCATCTCTTAATTGTTTTTGCTAGTATTGGATGAAAGTTACAAAATGCGATTTCGGATCCTATATTCTATTTTATGTTTCGTCTCAAGAACATTAATACTCTGTCACGTATGCATTAGTGATGTCATTTTGTGCACTTGGCGTAGTGATCATGTTCAAATGCTTGATGAAATTCCATTTTGAGTCGAATGAGATCTTCTATTCTAAAATGATGTTTCGAAATTACTCCACTCGGCAAACCTCAACCAATTTAAACATTTTTTTTATATAATTTTGTTTAGTCCTATTATGTATTTTCTTGAATTTAACAAATATTGCAAAATAAAAAGTTATAAATACCCGGTACCCTCCTTTACTATATTGTTGATATCAATCACAAACTTTCATTGATTACTTATAGCCTTCTACATTGCTTAGGCATACAACTATCCATCAAATAATAGTATATGAATGATCTAAAGTCTCAAATTTAAAAATATAGACGCCATCTTATATATTAACTTCAAATCGGATAATTATTTGTTCTCCATTTCTTTCTTCGTTAAAGAAATTTTAATTTCTGGTGGGCCGACGAAATTTTTTAGTTTTCATTGTACGAGCAAATTCAAGTTCGAATTTCATCATTTCTCTTTATAATGGTTCGAGCTCGTTCTTCTGCTGAAACCCGATTTACAATTTTCAAAAATCTCTAGATTTTTTTGTCATTAACCCAAACCTCAGGCGATGTTTTGTAACTATTCCTTAAAACATTTCTCCCGGTCAACCATGTCACAAGAATAATTGAACGAGTTAGCTATGTTATCATTTGAGAAATGAATAATTGAGAAACTATATTATACAAACTTGATCAATATTTTTGTCGCCAAAACTATGAAGCAAGTTGTATTTAAATAATTATTTTGAACATGGCATCACTTGTCATATTACTTCAATTAATAGTGTACATTAAAGTTTAAGCAAAGTTTATTTTTTAATATTATTTTATGTCTCTTTAAATTTGTAAAAACAAAAGGGCCCATTTTAAAGATTGACTCGAGCCAAAAATTTGCTAGACACGGCCCTGCGTGCCCTTATTCTGTCAACATGATAAGGACACGAACACGACGCGATAAGGATCTACTCCGACACGAATACGATAATTTTCGTATCGGCACGACAATAAGTCAAAAATAAAAAGAAATTGATATAACACGTTAATTCATGATATGACATGATATTACACGACAATACACCATACAAACATATAAAATATCATGTTATCGTGTCATTAACAGGTAAACATGTCATTATTTGTACTAGCGGGTCGTTATTGTGTCCCTATCATGTTCGTGTCCTTATCGTGTTTATACTGATACAACATGAATACGATACGAAAACGATAAGACTAAATAATAATCCACTATTTATGTCGCGTTCTATCATGTCGTGTCAAGAATTGTCACCCCTACTCGTGAGGGAAAAAAGAAAAGTAACTCGCTTTTGAATAAAGCTTAAAATCCAAGCCCGTTCACTACAGCCCAGCAAATGAATAAGGTCCAATTACATAATGCGTTTTATCCGCCTTAGAACATTACGTAATTCGGCCCAGCCCACCGCCTCACTCACACATGAACCCTAATCAATCTTGGTATAAATAAACGCAAGACTTTCTTCTGTTAGGGTTTCAGACTGCATTTGCGGAAAATCGAATCCTGCTTCCCAGCCTTCCTCGCTCCGCCGTCAGCCATGGTAACCTTTCTCTTTTCACAAGCTTAATTTTAGCTTATTGTTTATGTTCTTCATATGTTAGATGCTGGTCTGATTTGCTCGTACTTGTTGAAATTCATTCCTAACTTAGCGGTTGTAGTAGTAGGATAGTCGTGATATTTTTAAGAGATGTTAGAGAACTTGGCATAAATCGAATGTGCTAGAATTATTTGCAATGGAGGCATGAAAAAGTTCGAATTAAATAAGCTGAGTGTGGGATTTGCTTATCTATCTAATTTTTGGGCTGCGATCTTATTTTCGTATACTGAGGATTTCCATTTTTTATTCAAATGATCTGCATTTTAAGATGAAATGATATCTGTCTTATTGTATTTGATAAATTAAAATTTTCGCGTGGGAGTTAAGTGATTGGCGGGGTGGGGTGTAAACCAAATAAAACCATAGTTGTAACTTGAGCTACTGTACTCTGGGTCTTTCATTTAGGATGGTATTTGATAGTTGTTAGCTAGGTAAAACAGTGTTTTGATTTTAATTGTTGCTGCTTTTGGTCTATGATTTGCACTTGGATAGCATGTTTGATTCTTGCAGCTTTATTAAAGCATTTGTGGATGGCGCTAGTTTTTGCTTGAGTTATTGACTGTTGTACTTGTGGTGTTTTTCTCCCAGGTGAATATTTGCTAGGTTTTTCAAATGATGATGCATCTCTTATCTAATGTGATTTCATGTGAAGTGCTTTAGATTTGGTCACTAGATACAATATTTGCTGCTTATGTATTAACTTGGCCTTCTATTGCTTGTTTAGGTGTTCCATACTTTTGCAGAATGTTCTTTTTAATTTTACTTGTTAAAGAACTACTTGATCACCTTAATTTGCATATATGTAATCCTAGAAGTGTGGATGGTATTATTAGTTCAATTTTTTTTTTCCGACTCAGGTGTGATGTATTTATTCTATGTTTATATTGCAAAGCTGTCAACCAGTCTTGCCTCACGGCTTGAATGCTTGATTTATTCTTTTTTTTTGTGTTTGCAGGTGAACGTTCCAAAGACAAAGAAGACTTTTTGCAAATCAAAGGAGTGCAAAAAGCACACCTTGCATAAGGTCACCCAGTACAAGAAGGGAAAAGATAGCTTAGCTGCTCAGGGGAAGAGGCGTTATGATCGCAAGCAGTCAGGTTATGGTGGTCAGACCAAGCCTGTTTTCCACAAGAAGGTGAAAAATAATTATCATATTAATGTCATGTTAATGATTTAGTCCACCAAAGAAAGGCGACTGTTTTTACCAACAATATAAGCACGCACATAATTGAATGTACTAGGAAACGAGTTCTTTACTTGTTAGATTGGTAGAGTTCTTTATTTGTTTGTATGACTCAGATTATGTCTTTTCTTAATAGGCAAAAACAACCAAGAAGATTGTGCTAAGGCTACAATGCCAAGGCTGCAAACATGTTTCCCAGCACCCTATCAAGGTTAGTGTTTGATTTTGCATTTTTTCCTCGTAGTATCTTCAATCTTATACTTTTACCAATTGTTTACCTGCGCTGGTTTTGCAGAGGTGCAAGCATTTTGAGATTGGTGGAGACAAGAAGGGCAAAGGAACTTCCCTTTTCTGAGTGTCCACCCCTGGAAATGGAAATTTATCAGTTTTGCGTTATTTGTCAGGATTTTACTTTGACGTTGTTCTTTGCTGTTCTTGCTAAATATTAGATGAAATATCAGACTTTGATGTAGCAAACTCAGTTTTGTGTTCCAATATTGGATTAAGTATTTGAATGCATTTTTTCCTGATTAATGTTATTCCTGGTCGGTTTATTACGCCACGAAATTTGTTGCATTGTCCTCGATTTCTTCTGCGTGAACCGATGGTATTCTTGGATTTTAGATTAATGTTTTTCTCCCGAAATGGCTGTTCCTTACATGCTATTGTGATTGGTTTTGTTTCATGTTTGTTCTCAAGAGATGTGTAGTTGCAGGGTTTGATTATTGATACGGACAGAAACAGGACTTACTTTTAGTTTGAAAAATGAGTAGTTGAGTTTTGTAAATGTCTAAAAATAGATAGGATATAAAGGTTTTTGAAGTAGGGAAGGAATTTTGGTTTTCTAGAGTACTTACAATATTGTAATTTCCATTTTTAGAGTTTATATATTCATTTTTTTTTTTGAGTTACGCACACACACTTCACTGGGGATAAACCCGACCTCCCACACATTGGAGGGAGTGATACCACTAGGCCAAATGGCTGGTGGTAATATCGATATTCAGTTTATATATTCAGTTTTTAAGAATGTTTACTTGTATTATCGATATTTTGTAGTCCTTTTCTATCAGTTCTTTATAATATGTTTTAGACTAGTTATATACACTTAATATAAAGAAAACAAAGAATATCAAAATAGATAATAGAAATATATATGAAACTTGAATCCCTCGAGTGCACGAAAGAGGGGTTAGGATTTTTTTGTTCAAAATACTTTCGCAAAAACCTTCGACAATTTTACAATCATTCTGGAATTCCAAATTTATGAATTCCGTAAAATCTTGGTATGCTAGATTGCTTGTTTTCTTACTTCAATAAAAAAGATTGCTAGTTTTCTTGTGCATAATTTTGACTTAATTATGTAGCTAAAATAAATAAATTATGCTCATCATAAAACCATCCCTTTAATTTTATTATAAGTTCACTATTCATAATGACAATATTTGTTGGGGTCAATTTTTATTGTATTATGGAGAATCAATAACTTATTAAGAATTTCATTCTCCTCATTGGAGCACGTTAACCACATTAGGCTGCAATTTCGGAGATCCAACATGGATCATGCTTATTTGGCCTCCAAAGTCGGGCGTTCCTGTCATTTTGTGTGCATTTTCATGGTCAAACTAGGTTTGAACCTAAAAATAGTGATCCAATAGAATTTTGGACCCCTATTTTTTCGTTGGCTCGACCCATTTAATAGCTCCGACACCCAATTTGAATCTTGAATTAGAGTAACAAACACATTAATAAAATTATATAAAACCGCCTTTGTTTTAGAGCATTGCTTTACTTTTTTTTTTTTACGACCTAGAGTACCCCACAGGCCACAACAGCCGAGGGCACATACCTCACACGTCATTTGGATTATGGGATATCTGTCATTCTCAGGGATAATCCTAATCTCTGGGGAGGAGAGGCAACCCCAACCCCTCACTCCGCGATAGTCAATACTTGAACCTAGAACCTTAAGGTGTAATTACAACGTTAAAGCCACTAGGCCAACCCTTCAGGGTTAAAACATTGCTTAATTGAAAAAGCACAAGCTTGTATAAATGAAATTCTGAAAATTTTGTTTAATTATATTCAAATTCAATCCATCCAACAGTTAACCAATTTTTTTAATGTAGTTATACAATTATACATACAATATAATATCGATAAATTAATACTCTATTGGTTAATAACCTCGTTTAAATAATATTTTTGGTCGGTCTCGACTTGGAGACAACAAGCAAAATTAATAATTCGCTAATTTAATATCTCGCTAGATTAATAAATATTGGCAGCCCAAGACTATTCATTTATAGAGGTTTAACTGTATTTCTATTAGAACAAATCCAAGAAAATTAAAATCCAAGATTAAGATATTAGATATCACTACTTTTTAGAAAAGCAGATAAGTATTTCCCAAAAATTGTAATTTATAGTTTAATTCTACAAAAGTCTGGGGGGGCAAGTGAAATTACTGAAAATATTTGGCGCCACTTCGAAGACAAACCAAAACAAAAGAACTGGACATGGCGGCAAAACGTCCTCTGCAAAAAATCGAAAATCCTCAAATGGAAACGAGAAATTTCCCGCCCCACTCCCAAAACAATTGAAACAAAAAACCCTCCAAAAATCTCCGCGCCCATTTTCAGCATATACAAAATCCCCCCTGTTTCCCCTTCACCATCTCTTCATCTCTCTCACATTTTCTTCCTTTCATCCAACCACAACGGGATTAGGGTTTTACCTCTTTTTTGTTTTATTTTACTGTGAGTTTTTGGAGAGAGGTAAAATAGTAAGGGAAGAATGGCGAAAACAGTGAGCCCAGATGCGATATCGATTATTCTAGCGAACCCATGTCCCGATTCTTCTTCAGATTTGCCGGAGATTGTTGTACAAGTTGTCGATCTTAAACCAACCGGCACCAAGTACATGTAAGTGTTGGCTTTGATTTATTTCTATTCAACTTTTTCCCCAAATTCAGAAGTTAGTTGCAGAACAAAACCTAGCTGATTCGGTTTATTTATTTAATGGGTGCGTGAAAGGCGAGATCTGGGGAAGTGATTTTGGTTTTTGCTTGAAATGCTGAGATCTGTTTCATGAGTAATGCAAATGATGCAATTTGTTGAGCCTTAAATGTTTGGTGTGTAGAAATGATTAATTTATGTACAAACAAGTATTTGTGGATTCATTACAGGTTCATGGCAAATGATGGGAAAATGAAAGTGAGGGCTCTGTTGCAATCTTCGTTGGCATCAGAAGTAACATGTGGGAACATCCAGAATTTGGGTCTCATTCGTGTTCTTGATTACACTCTCAATGACATCCCAACAAAGAATGAGAAGTAATTTATTTTTCTCTTGCTTTTCTTCAGCTTAATTTTTTTTTTACCTTATATTTTTTGATAAAAGATAAAATCTGAAATGATTTTTGTTTTACTTTAGGTTCTTGATTATATCTAAATGTGAGGCTGTGGCTCCTGCACTTGAGGCAGAATACAAGGCTGAAGTGAAAACTGAGGAAAATGGGCTTGCTAAGAAGCCAAAGCAGGAGGGTGAAGTGAAAAGTGAAGCTAATGGTATTTTTTTGAAGCCAAAGCAAGAAATTGTGTCTAAATCTGCTGCTCAAATAGTTCATGAACAACATGGAAAGTAAGTTCCCTTTTTCTCCTTTGATTGATTGATTTATTTTTGTTGCTATGAGGCTTTTTTACAGAGAATGCCAGAACTGTCTATTTGAATCTCTATAGCTATATTTAATGGGGTTTGAGGTCTCACATGTGATTTAATGGCAGTATGGCACCTTCTGCACGAATGGCGATGACACGAAGAATCCACCCACTCGTTTCTCTGAATCCTTATCAAGGAAACTGGACGATAAAGGTTCGGGTTACGAGCAAAGGAAACATGAGGACTTACAAGAATGCTAGAGGTGAAGGCTGTGTGTTCAATGTAGAGTTGACAGATGAAGATGTAAGTGATTTTTTTTTTATAAAAAAAATTGTGAAATCTTGAAAGTTTATCATACTTATTTGTTCTACATGGTAACTTACAGGGCACTCAAATACAAGCAACAATGTTTAATGAGGCTGCAAGGAAGTTCTTTGATAAGTTCCAAATGGGAAAGGTCTATTATATATCAAAGGGAACCCTGAAAGTTGCAAACAAGCAATTCAAAACTGTACAAAATGATTATGAAATGACCTTGAATGAAAATTCCCAAGTGGAGGAAGTCAACAATGAGCCGACTTTTATTCCCGAGACGAAATTCAATTTTGTCCCGATTGATGAACTAGGTCCATATGTCAATGGAAGGGAGCTTGTTGGTAAGATCCCTTTTCATAGTTACATTAGTAACTTTATTTTATATTATTATTTTATCTTCATCAACATAATGAATCTTTTGATTTTTACAGATGTTATTGGTGTGGTTCAGAGTGTATCTCCTACAATGAGTATCAGAAGGAAAATCAACAATGAGACTGTTCCGAAGCGTGATATAACTGTAGCTGATGAGACGTATGTCTTCTTTTTTTGTCATATTGATTGTTTATGTTAATGATAATTACAAAAGACCCCTTGAGGTTTGGGCTAATTACAAAAAACCTAGACATGTTTCAAAATTAAGACTCCCTTAAGTTTGATTGTCTTATATTTAAGGGGGGTAATTGTAATATTTTTGCAAATGTCAGGGTTTTTTTTTGAAACTTTTTTGAAAATCATCAGGAAAATATAAGATGGAATCAAATTTCAAGTTTTTTTTATGTAATTTTCAAAGAACTTTGGGCTTTTTTGTAATTAGCCCAAACTTTAGGGGTGTTTTTGAAATTACCCCTGTTTAATAATGTATTAAACCTTAACTATTGTATATGATTTACAGGAAGAAAACTGTGGTGGTGTCTCTATGGGGTGATCATGCCACAAATGTTGGACAAGAATTGCTCGACATGTCTGATAAATCTCCTGTTGTTGCAATTAAATCTCTTAAAGTTGGTGATTTTCAGGGTAATGAAAACAATTCTTTATTTACCGCAAGTTAAATTGGATTAACTTGTTGATATATGTTTGAAAACTAATGCACTTCATTGTTGATTCAGGTTTATCATTATCAGCAGTGAGCAAAAGCATTGTAGTAGTCAATCCAGAAACACCAGAAGCCAAAAAGCTGAGATCTTGGTAAAAAATAATTGTTAATACAAAAAAATGGATATTACAAAAGCCCCCCTAAGATTTGGCCTGATTACAAAAAAAACCTAGACATGTTTTTAAAATTATAAAAAGCCATTTCATGTTTGATTGTCTTAAATTTGTGGGGTAACTAAATATTTTTTTTAGAAATATCAGATATATCGTAAGACGAATCCAAAAGGGGCTTTTTGTAAATTTCAAAAAACTTTGGGTTTTTTCCTAATGAGTCTGAACCTTAGGGAGATTTTTGTAATTATCCCAAAAAAATAATTTTTAACTCTTATCCACTTCTCAACCATTTTCTCATTTCTATGCTGTGATGGTTGTAATGATACACAGGTATGATTCTGAAGGAAAAGACACTTCTTTGGCTGCTATAGGTTCCGGCTTAAGCCCTTCTTCGAAAAATGGAGCTAAATCCATGTACACTGACAGAGTCTCCTTATCTCATATCACTAGTAATCCATCATTGGGAGAGGATAAGGTACCGTATTTTGCTGTTTTAAGAAGTTCATATGATTTGTGATGAAATATTATTGAATATAACAGTAGAGTGTATATTGTAGATTAGTTAATGCTAATTATCGCTGACATGATTTTTCCTTTATCACAGCCTGTATTTTTCTGCATTAAAGCTTACATCAGCTACATTAAACCCGATCAAGCAATGTGGTATCGGGCTTGCAAGACGTGTAACAAGAAAGTTACAGAAGCTGTTGGGTCGGGCTATTGGTGTGAAGGGTGCCAGAAAAATGAAGAAGATTGCAGTTTGAGGTTTGTGGCTTGCCAATATTTCATTTATTGTCACCATATTTTTATTAAATTTGATTTTGAATGTAACAAATCCATTTATTTGTTCTGTTAACAGATACATAATGGTGGTTAAAGTTTCTGATGCAAGTGGTGAAGCCTATCTCTCTGTTTTCAATGAACAAGCCGAGAAAATAATTGGATGCTCAGCAGATGAGCTAAATGACTTAAAATCTCAGGTGAGCATTATTGACCACCTTCACTTTGGAAATAAAAAGTGGGGGTTTTTTTGCAAAAAAACCCTTGAGGTTTGGGTTAATTACAAAAAAACCTTTAGGTTTGATTTGTCTTGCATTTTGTCCCTTCATATACAGAAAAAATTTCAAAAACCCCCCTTATAGTTATCCCTTAAATTTAAGACAAATCATTATTTGTAATTTTTAAAAACCTCTTGGTCTTTTTGTAATTAGTCCAAACGTTAGGGGGATTTTTGTAATTATCCATAAAATATAAAGTTGATTTTTGTGATTTCTGCAATAATATCATATGTGCTAATTTCTTCACAATTTCAGGATGGAGATGGTTCTTCTTATCAAGTGAAATTGAAGGAAGCCACATGGGTGCCTCATCTTTTCCGGGTCAGCGTTACACCTCACGAGTACAATAATGAGAAGAAGCAGAGGATAACCATTAGAGCTGTTGCTGCTGTTGATTATGCAACTGAATCCAAGTATTTGATTGAAGAAATATCCAAGATGAAATTATCTAAATAGTTTGAATAGTACAATTTTGTCGATGACGATGTTTAAATTGATGGGCTGCCTCAGAACCAGATTTTTGTTTATTTAGGACTTGAATGAATTATTAGGATATTGTTAGCAATGTTTGTAATATATGCTAACATTGTTTTGATCAGTCCAGTGGAAATATATTATTTTGATGATCATTATGTAGTTACTGAGCATTGATGCTTATTCTTAATTTTACATATGGTTTTTTGAACAATTTATTTTAGTTTTGTAGATCAACTCAACCTCAAACAATGTCAAATCAGTGGATAATTAACAGCAAAACAGTTATAAATCAAAGGTTTAAAAAAAGAAGCTTCAAAATTACAAAAAGTCTTCTAAGGTTTGATTTTGTGTTAAATGTAACAGTTTAATTGTAATAGTTTTTCAAATGTAAAGAGAATGTTGGAAATGTTTTTGCCTAGGACAAAGTGTAATATAAAACCAAGCCTCAAGGAGATTTTTCTAACTTTCAAAAACCTCTTAAAGAGTTTTTTTTGTTATTAGCACAAACCTTGGGGTAGTTTTTGAAATTATCCCTAAAACGAATGAGTTCCAACACCATACTTATTAAAATTACATTGGGCAGTATTCTTGGTTGTCTGACATTTGCAATAATCTAAAGGATTGATTATAAAAAATAACCCTTCAATTTAGTTTAATTACAAAAAAAACTAAATATCTAATTACAAATACCCTTTTAATAATTTTTTATATTTTACAAGCATATTCATTATTAAGTATTTGCATTTGTAATACCATAAAGCGGTAGTTGTAATTTTTAAGAATAATTGAGTTGTGTGTGTTTTTTTTTGGGTAACCAGGCTAAACCTTAGGTAGTTTTTGTAATTTTCATTAATCCAATTTATAAGAACAAATGAACATTGCACAAGATTCATGATACTAGAGAAGCTTTATATACACCAAGATCTCAGGTCCAAATGGAAAGTCTTTGAAATCGCACTATACTCCCCATTCTTTACAGTTTCTCTCAAATTATTCCATCCCACATTAACTCCAGCAAAAAAAATAGTTCCCATTTCATCAGTTGTTTTTTGGAGTTCCAATACTCTTTTCTTATTCGGATAATTACATAAACACCCCTGAGGTTTGAGCTAATTACAAAAAAACTCCAGTGATTTTTGAAAATTGCAAAAAAAAAACCCTTGAGGATGGATTCCTCTTACATCTACCCCTTCATTAAGCAAAAAACATTGCAAAACCCCATATGATATTTGCGGCAATATTACAATTACTCCCTTAAATTTAAGACAAAAAAATCTGAGGAGGCTTTTTGTAATTTTGAAACATCTATGGATTCCTTTGTAAATAGCCCAAACCTTGAGGGTGTTTTTGCAATTATCCCTTTTCTTATTTCCATGAAAGAACATCCCTGGGACTAAAACTGAAAATTTACAATTATGGCCAAATTTCTGGAAACAAAGTAACTGGGATAAGCATAGCCCTAACCAAAGAATAAAATTAGTTGTGCTTGAACTTAGAGATCATGGCAACAATCTTATCAAGAAGATTAAATGCATCTTCCTCTCCAGATGAGAAAGGGGAAGTCCATTCCTGATACTGATGGAGGCTCCTGTGAAGTCCGTAAATAGTCCGTCGACTCCCATTTTGTTTATCCAATAATCGTATTCCTTATACGGGTCCTGACTGAAGTTGAAGTGCAAAAATTGATTCTCGTTCCGGAACGTGTATGGATGCACCTGTGTAGAAAATGTCATGGTAAAGTTGAGATCTTGAGAAAATTCATTTTTACACTAGTGATGAATGAAATAATTGCAACATATAACATGTTTTTGTCACACTTGTAGACATACAAATCTTCCTCTCACAATTGTAAAATAAAGTAGGTGAATGAACAAAAAAGCACAATGAGAGATGCATGGTCCACCTGTTACAAAAGACCCAATTGATTTTCAAAATTACAAATACATCCTTCACATTTGTTTTTAGGGATAATTACAAAAACACCCTAAGATTTGGACTGATTACAAAAAACCCAGTTTCAAAATTACAAAAAAACCTTCATGTTTGATTATGTCATAAACTAAAGGGGGTAATTGTAATATTTTTATAAATGTCAAGGGTTTACGAAATAATGGGAAAATATAAGACGGAATCAAACCTCAAGAGTGTTTTTGTAATTTTAAAAATGTCTGAGTCTTGCAGAAAATCATTTCTGAGATCAGCACAACAAGATATGGACAACATTTTATTTAGAGGTATAATTACAAAAAGACCCCTGTCGTTCGGGCTAATTACAAAAAAAGCCTATAGGTTTCTGAAAATTGCAAAAAATCTCTTGAGGTTTGATTCGGTCTTGCATTTTTCTCCTTCATAAGCAAAAAAATCTCAACTATCCCAGATATTTATAGAAATATTTACATTTACATCCTTAAACATAATCAAATCAAATCTGAGGGGGCTTTTTGTAAATTTTAACCATCTCTTGTTTTTCTTGTAATTGGCCAAAATTTATATGAACGCTTATGATGAAGTTCTCTCTCCACTTCATAGCGGATGATTCAAACAATGCTTCTTCATCGTGCTACATTTGAAAACTTACATCAAGAAGATTTTTAGTGAATGCTTCAAATTATGTATGACAACTTTATAATGGGGTACAGAATTAGCCATGTCTAATGCATGTAAAGTAGGGAGATGTGCTATGTTATAATAAACATAATGTGAAGCAAACTACACGGTAAACAACTTGCAAAATTTGTCTAGTGTAAATCTACTACTTTAAAGGATCATAACTCATGCTAGTCTTTCCTAGAAAAGTACAAGTTTGGTACCTGAAGGTTATGGGCATGCGCTCTGGCTATAAGATCAGTGGGCGCTTGTAGATAGTTGTTTGCTGCAGTAACCAGGGTATCCTTCCAGGGTCCAATTCCCACAACATATTCTTTGATATAGTCGAGATATTTATCTGAAGTGATCTCCCAAAATGACTGATACATTCAAGTGTTTGTGCTACATTGTTAGTATTACAATGATATATAACTGTAAAGCGAACCCCAGGCATGTAACATAGTAATTCTAACGTAAACACTAACGAACACGCAGGTATTTATGCAGTAAACTGACTTGTCACAAGAAATATCAATTTACCCATATTACACTATTTCACATTAACCACATTACAGAGTTTGGGCAAGTGTGACATTTGTGATAGAAATAAGCGGTTGGGTTTTTCAACAAGCCAACTCCATTGCTAGAAGGCCCCAATCATTTCAAGTGTTCCAACAATAGTTGAGGCATATATTATCCAATTCCATAAACCATGATGGGAGTTGACGGGGGCAAAAAATATCAAAATTACGCGTTTAGCTTGTTGATCAATTTCGAGATCCTCCAAGATTTGTCAATAATATGTTGGTTTTATTCAAATAAGAGATGAGGGGGAAAAAAGAAATATATCCCTTAGTCACAAATTTATTGCTATATTTCTGGAATGTCCCAAAATAAAGCTTCATTCAATGAAAACCTTCTGTTTCCAAAACTACCGTTTCTTTAAACCATCTATGTGATACCACTAACTCTCAACTAAGGCATTAGGGTAAAGATACATAAAACTTTCACGCGCAACTCTCATCTAAAACTCCATGCCAAGTCAGACTGGAGCATTTGTTCCACAATAAAACAATTCCTCTTTTTTTTTTTCATGAAGAAAAAAAAAGAAAGAAGAAAAAGAGTGAGAAAATTTGCATCCACATCCTTTGAAGTTTAGGTAATGGCATCCACCTCTTTTGTAAAGTTCAAATGTCTGGCAAAACCTTCCATTTGACACTTTAGGTCATAGATTCTCATAAAATTTATTTAACAGGACACTGCTCACTGCTAAATCCACTCCAAGAAAACGTTACTAAAGGAAAACGATACCATACCATATAAACTGATCTAGAACCCCTCCTTTAGCATTATGGGAGCATAAATGTAACACTCAATAAAAGAGAACATCAGAATTGAGGTGTTTCTGTTGTACCTAACTTTAATCATAATCTATGACCAAATAGTACCAAGCTAAAGTCCTTGTCTAAAATCCAAATCTTAGGAGAGAAGGATGCCAAGCTAGAAAATGAAGACTAGGGGGTGAGGCTTATTTTTACTTGAAACTAATAGATAAATAGGTGGTTTTTATATTATTAGAGGGCAAGTAACAAAGAGTTGGTATTTTTATACATAAAAGTTTATACTAATTATGAAAAAAACTCAAGTCGAGGGGGGCGGCCGCTCCCGCCAGCTCCCCCTTGGCTC
The DNA here is from genome assembly GCA_016081115.2 of Rehmannia glutinosa. Classification (NCBI taxonomy): domain Eukaryota; kingdom Viridiplantae; phylum Streptophyta; class Magnoliopsida; order Lamiales; family Orobanchaceae; genus Rehmannia; species Rehmannia glutinosa. The sequence goes on from JABTTQ020002596.1 coordinate 52,628, forward strand.
TGTCCCTGATGCCAACCACAAATACGTTAGAAGCATTCACAAAAACCTTAGGAGAAGTGAATGCAAATTCCTCAAAAGAGGAAGGGTAAAGGAAGAATTACAAACCTGATTTGTGTCTTGAGTTGGTATAGTCGTGTCATCAATTAAAAAAATCTTGGGCAGGTCTGTCTGTTTTGATATGTAGGTAAGAGATGTTGGGGCAAATGACTGAATAAAAGCAGGTTGCTTCAGCCATTGCTTTGACAAATAAGAACCTTTGTACCCATACTTCTTGAGTGTTTCAACAAATTTATCCTCGAATTTCTTACCACCCGACCATTTTACCTGTTGAAAGAACGCAGCAAATATGAGGAAGGTTGATAATATTTTCTAAGGATAATTACAAAAGTACCCTTGAAGTTTAGTCTAATCACAAAAAGACCCAACTATCTTTAAAAATTACAAATACCCTATTGGCATTTGTTTATATATTACAAGTTACACCCTCAAGAGAAGGATATTTGTTAAGTAAATAGAAACCTCAAGGGGATGTTTGTAATACCTTAAGGGTGTATTTGTAATATTGAAAGATAACCAGAGTTCTTTTTTTTAAGGGTTAATTACAAAAAGTACCCTCGAGGTTTAACCTAATTACAAAAAAACCCAGCTAACTTTCAAAATTACAAAAATATCCTTGAGGTTTTATTTTGTGTAACATTTACCCCCTTCTTAAGCAAAACATATTTTAAAATCCCCCCTCATATTTATAAAAATGTTACAGTTTACCCCTTAATTTTAACACTGAATCAAACTTCAGGGGTATTTTTTGTAATTTTGAAAGTTAGCTGGGTATTTTTGTAATTAGGCCAAACCTCGGGGGTAATTTTTGTAATTATCCCTTTTCTTAATTAAGCCACAGCTCAGTAGGTTTTGTAATTTCCCCTATTTTCTATGATAATTCAATATCACCAAAATATTCTTTTTGACGAAACTTTCTCATCGTTAAATAATAAGTTACATCAGGTTTGCAGCAAGAAGAGTAAAAAAACTCACATGTTGATTGATAAATACTGGATTCTTTATCTCTGGATATATTCCAACGACTCTGGGTGCATCCAGAGCAATTGAGATAAACTCTTCAAATGTTATAATAGAAAACTTTCCTGCATGGCAATTGCAAATAGAAAGTAGAAAGTTCATTGAACATGAAACGGTTTCTTTTCATTTAACATTGCAGTGTATTTGACTAGGCATAAGAAGATAATGTTGCATCTATGTTAAACTCTATTGGTCTTTGTAGAAAAGAACTAAATATAAAGGTATTGATCTCACAACCAGAAGCTTCAACACATCTGAAAAACTAGAACCAACCAAGCTTATCCACATTACTTAGATGCAATACAGATGGGTTAAGTATGTCGACAAATAATAGTGACAGAAGGAGGCAACAGCGGCTAACTAGGAAAAGGAAAACTATATCTGAAAGCGAATGGTCGTCTAGGCATGCAAAAAAATTGATCTACTAAAATCAACTTTGCTACTTTGAACAGCAATACATGCACTTGAAATTGACTCAAAATGGCACACATTCTGGGCTAAAAGAAAGCTCTTGATCAGGTACTAACCGTTGTACTGCTGATCACGAAAAGGATATCTCTGCTTCACTCTCAGTGACTTTAACTCTTCTAGTGTGAAGTCAACTGCATGTCATAACAATTTATATCAATGGTTTCAAAAACTAAAAGTTAAGCCACAAATAAAGAAATTACAAGAGGGGCTGTCATATTGCTAGAACATAATTTATTGCCAATAGCAGTAATAACTAAGACGTGCTCAAGCACTGTTGCCAGCCAGGATGGTAGGGTATGATTTCAAGCACATACAAATCATTCGGTTCAGTAAAACATCATGTCAAGAAAGATAATAGTGGAAAGAGGGAAAGGCATAAATAATTAGAAAACAACTTTAAGTTCTAAATAATAAATGTGAAGAGATGTAAAGACACCATAACACAATTACTTCAAGTTGCCTATGTATTTTTACCTATAAAATAGCCGGTGATATTGTCCCCTTGAACCTCATAGGTCCTCTTTCGGTTGGAAAATTCCTTGTAATTAGCTATATCAGTAGAATCATCAAGGGTTACATCATGGAAGCATATCAGAACCCCGTCTTTGGAGGCTAAAATATCTGACTCTATGAAATCAGCACCTTCTTCAATGGCTCTCTGCAAGTTCATATTTCACATTAAGATTAATAATATAAAGATGCTACACAGATAAAGAAGCCACTTTATGCTAACTTGGAATCAATTTTAAGCATTGAGAATGCTCCTGTCACCGATGAAAGATGTACTTTTACAAAATCATTTGACCTTTACCTTTCTATGTTAACTAGTTCAATATGAATTAAGAACCAGGAAATCAAGGATACTGCATGAAGTATTTAATTTTGTATACTGATGGATTAACGAGTAAATAGCTCTTAAGAACCCGGAAATTTGTGTATAGCGTTAAAATAGCTTACCATATATGCAGCAGTGGTTTCTTCAGGAATTTCTCCATTTGAACCACGGTGCGCGATGTTATATGGGCGAAATGTTTGGATTGGTTGTCTGTTCCTGTCATTTCTCCTGCTAGGGAGTGGGTAAAGGGCTCTTGCAGAGCACCCCACAAGAAGTAGCAGAAAAACAAAAGGAACAAGGCCTGCAAAGCATTGCCGAACATATAGCACATTGAGCATTAGAATGCAAATTGTGGCATGTAATAATGATGTATGAATTCTTTGTGCATCTAAACCCCGAAACAATTCACAGGAATTAAACTATGTAAACAGATCAGGCAAGAATTAGAATAAGGAAATGAGAGATATGGGGCCCATAGTGGTGAATTTAATAATTCAACTTTGATAACCTTAATACCTAATCTTCTTACATTATGAATAATTACAAACACATAGAAGCCGTTTTCTTTGCAATGCTATATAAAGTAAAAATCTCAATCCAGTAATGTCCTCTGGCAACTATAAACTCCATTTAAGGTCCCTGTTGCAGATTGCATCCACCTAGTCGTCCTTCGTTAGTTTAGAGCTCAGTAAAGATTCGACAATTCTTTTGATCATCGATTTAATCAATTCCATGCAAGGATTACACCAACTCGTTGAGCTTTCCTACACTTACTTAGGAGGTTATTGATTTTCTGTAAAGAAGCCTTGCTTGCCTAGGTCATATGACTACCAATATCAAAAACCCGACAAATTTGCAACCCGGGATACACACCGTTTGCTTTAAATTTACTTATGTCTCTGCAAACCGGTATGAAACTTATCATCTCAAGAGCTATGCATCGAATTCGATAGCCACTCACAAAAAGTCACATCTATGCACATAAATAACCTTCCCAATATCAAAAAGCCATTTATTCAGATAACAAGTAAGACAGGGTTCAATAACTCTGCAGTATAACATTATCAGAACCAACAACATATCCACCAATTTTCCATTAAGATTAACAGAAAAAATGTACTAACATTACTGATAAAAGAAAATAAAAATAAAAAACCATATTCCATGTAAACCCACTAAAACCCAGATCCAAACCTTCCAAAAAAAAAACTCAAAAAAACCCAAATCAACAACACAAACTGCATTCTTAAACATGGTTAATAAAAAAAAACACGCACACACACACACACGCACAAACACATTCATATATGCATGCATTTGTGATATACGCACATATCCTTTCGGAAGATTAACCCTCTGTAAAATCACAACAACGATGAATTAAAACATTTCAATAAATCTTGAATTTGGTGATTGATACTCACGGGGTGAAGCCATTGGTGCTGATCCCTAGTCCTCTTTTCCTCTTTTTCTTGGGTGGTTTAGTTACACACCAAAATCTCGTTTCGAATTCCAAGAAACATCTTATCATTAATGTGGAACATTTAAAAAACCATTAATTGCTCCCCTGATCTTCCAGATTCTTTGGCGTGGATTTACATGGGCTGATCCGAATATTCTTTAAATTTGTTAAACCAATGGTTGAAAATGTTGAGCTGGGTTTCTCAGTGGTAAAAAGGAACGAAGGTGGACCGTTGATTTGAGGGCATGATGAAGTTTCAAGGGCCAGGATTGGTTTTTAATATGGTGGGGCCAGAGCTGTCGTCTTAGAAACTGATTGGAACTTTGAAATTGATCAATTTGAAACTTTGTTTGACTTTGATATCAGTGGGCAAGGGGGTTAAGTAGATGCTACCCAAGTGGGTAGTGCCCAATTCCCGTAGGATTGTGACATGTGTCCCATTTTGATTTTCTTTTTTGAAAAAAATACATACATATGTCATAGTGGGATGACTAAGAAAATCACAAAGGGTTGACAAGACAAACAACTCGGCAGAAGATCAAACCCGGGCAAGGGATAGGGCCAATGCGCACGTGTCATTAGGTGATTGGATGAAAACATGTTTTTACTTTTTAAATTGAATCATAAAATTGATTAGGTCTTTGAATAGTTGTAGGATAAAGATCATATTAATATTATTAATGAACTAGATGAGACACCATACAATATCTATGAAGCATACGTTATTTATTGTGATATGTGTATTTTTTTAATAGTTCTATGAATTTCATCTCTATGCATTATCATATTTTTAAAATAACCTCAGATGATAGGCTAGAAATATCATTTAATGTTACTATTGATGAAGTAAAAAAAATTATATCATACCTCATAGCACTAAAAAGTCAATTTAAGATTGTATTTGTATTCGATTTTCGAAAGCTAATTTTCATAAAACCATACAAGGCGGAAACCTCATTGTCCATTGTGTTTAAGTCATGTTTAGACCATTGATATGTGTTAAGATGGTGTCATAGTTTGTTTCAAGGTTGTTGTAGTAAATTTGGGGAAGAGATTTTTACAAAAGTTGATAATACGACGATAGATGAAAAATTAATGCATGTATACATGAGAACTAAGTAGAGTAACTAAGGAAAAATAAGACAACAAAAAATAGTTTTGGTAATATTATTGATTTTATATATTAAGGGGGATAAGTTTATTTTTTGCATATATTGTCATGTAATTATTTATTGTTAATTATATTTTTAATTTTTTGAAATTTTGTTGCATGAATTTGTTTTGTATTATTTGAATTTTCTAATTATTATGTTCTATTTGGATTTTCGTATTTGTTACTTTCTAGACCGTGCGATGCATATGTATTTTTACAAAAAATAATTTTTAGTGATTATAGTATAATAATTTAAATATAAAAATAAAAATTCGATTAGAAATCTTACGATTAAATAATAGAAAAATAAATTATTATAAATTATAAAAAAATCCCTCTTTAAAGACAAAATTTATGTGTGATAACAAACTTTGTGAATGTGAACTGTAGCTATTATCTTAAAAAATTGCATCTCTTTATATAACATATTTAATATATAATATATAATAAAATAAAAATTTTAAAAAAATTAATAAAGTCATATCAAATTCCAATATTTTTTTAGTTTTAATTTTATTTTTTGACTGAAGAAAAATCATTGCATTAGATCAACGGAATGAAAATTACAATCCAAAGAAATAACATCAACCAGAAAATTTGGAATATAGTAAAATACATTAGGATTAGCATAGTGGTATGATCAACGGAATGAAAATAACATTAGGATTATCTTTGAAATTTATTTATAGAAAATAGGAGCATTTGTAAAAATTTATCTTTGAAATTTAGTCTAATTACAGAAAAAATTGGTTACCTTTTAAAATTACAAATATCTCTTTAAACTATTACAAATACTCCCTTAATTTTGTGTATATTTACATATACACCCCTTCAATAGATATAATTTATAAAATAGAAACATATGGCAAGGGTCTACTTTCTTAAGAGAAATTTAATGCCTTTATTCCATCAACGAAGATCTGCCATTACAATTTCCTCAAACCAAAAAAGAGACTCTCCAGCCAAAAAAGAAAATCTTATGTGCGTCTAACATATAGATATGGGAGAAAAGAAGCTAATAAGTCTCAGAATTTTTTGCTTTATTGTTGTGGGTCAATCATCTTGTGTTTTGCATTCGCGGGTCAAGATATGACACAAGTATTATAGATCTGACACGAACATAAACGGTTTAATTATTCATGTCAAGATACACGACACAAACCCGATCCATTTATAACACGGGTAACCCGATAAGACACGAAAAACCTATATAATTTAAAGTTGACACGAAAAAAGATAAAACAAAGTGGAAAAAAGCTGAAATTACAAATAAAATACATTAAATATTAAAAATTATTAGAAAATACATTTAATAATTTTTCCATCATCATAAAACCAGCTAAAAAACATCACAAAATATTAAAATAATATGTCACTATAAAATTAAATGGGTTACATAGGTCAATCGTGTCGACATGTAGGTCAACCTAACCTATTTATTTTCCGTATTAATCGTGTACGACCCGATTTTGACCAGAACATGTTAAGGGTTGTACATGTATCTACTAAATTCGTGGTTGATTCACGTTGGGTCATCGTGTGGTGTCAAATTGACACACCTAAGGCTAGTTCATTTTTTCCATAGTCATGTTCTGAAATCATGCCATATACAGCCATACAGGCCTCAAAATGGACATGATGTTAAGAAAAAGAAAACATTAAGAAAAACAAAAGATTACTCGATTCCAGGTTACAGGACATATATGATTGGAACATTTTCAAATTCATCCATAGATGAAATCAAAGATTTCACATCAGAATAACTTTTGAAAATTCATCGAAATACTCGAAAGCAAGCGAAGAAAGCATGAAACTAATGGCTTGTTTGGCTGAATGGATGCAGTTCAGTTAACAAACAGATGGCCATGGAACAACAACGATTACAGGTTAGTTTTCTCTCTCGTTGGCCATGGTTTCGCTCTTGCCAAGCCAATTCCAGAGGAATGCCCTGTTTGTGTTACAAAATTGTGCAAAACGGTAAGAATACAGAACCCATTCGTTGACATCGAAGAAACATAAGACATTCAAGAAAATAATCACTTCCAGTAACAGATTGAAACTATCTGACGCTATCCTTCAAGAACATATTAATGAAGTAGAACTTGGCACAAGCAGGTGAAAATGAGATTGAGCATCACAAAATCGATTCAGGTAAAGGATAACAAGAAAATAGTTGAATCAGCAAATAAGGTTGGTATCTAATCAGATAAAATTCCAAGAATCACAAAACCATAATCCAAATTTTACACATGGAAACTTGTTCCATGAAATTTGTAGAGTACAATAAGATTCATTCCAAAGCAATTAACGGAGGAGTAAATAAGAAAAAAAAAGAAATGGAAAAGAGCAATCTACTAATCCTAAAACAACTAGAAGCTAAACCTGAAGGTGGGATTTTTATATGGCCATCAAATCACCATACTGACGCATTAAGACGATGGAACCAGCAAAGAGCCCTGCTGCACGAAACAATTTCTGCAGTAACCAAAAAAAGGGAAGCAAGGAAGGTTACAAAAAGAAAATGCTAAACAAAGCACTGAACTAAATTAGCAATTCCGAGACCACCAAGCAACAATCAGCTATACTTAAGAACAGTAAAAGAGATATCCTTGATTAGATAAATTATAAATATAACGTGGAAAAGCACTATTTCTATGAAATTAATAACGCTTTGCATGCATTATATTCTTAAGCAGCGGAAAACAAAAAGGCAAATCAGTAATACAATAAAGAGAAAAAGCAAAAACTTTCACAATTCATCCCATTCCAAGACATATATATTTGGTATCCAGATTTTTAACCCAAAGTTCTAAATCATACAAATGATGCACGAAAAGATTGACACAAGATGCACACGAAGAAAATGCTTGGTCAATTGCCAACGATTAACATCCCACATATTCACATCCAAATACTAATTTCTCGTTGTGCACAAAACGTTAATCAAAGATAAAGACACTATTGCCTATTGGTTCAGGTAGAGTTCCCTATCTTTACTTTCTTACATTTATGCACAACAACAAGACTAATTCCAGGTCCCAAAACTCCATTTTGAAATGCCATAACAAGGGAAGTTCACAAACAAATGGACAGAAAATGAAGCCAAACCCATGGAATAAACATAAACATCGATTGCTACCTTTAATATGCAATTTTAAAAAAAAAAATTGGAAAGAAAAAAAATCGACCTCGATTCCTGATTGAATATACCAATTTCCCCAAAATCACATTAACTAGGACCCTATCAATTTCACAGGGACATCCCATATCTTGCTGTTGAGATATTATAATATATGTTAGTGGCTTAAATTTAGGTAGTGCCCTACCTTAACTTTAGGTAGTGCCCTATCTTTGGGGTTTATGTTTCTCTCTTTTTTCCTTAATTCATGGATAGATTAGGGTAGTCTTTTGGCTATATAATGTGTAATTTCCTTTCATGTTCAATACAAGAAATATAATCAATTCATATGGTATCATAGAGCAAGGTTCACAAACCTTAGTTCTCTTTTTTTTTTTTCAGAAAACATTATTAGTATTATTTTTTTTTTTTCAGTTTCAGTTTTTTTTTTCCCTGATCGGAATCACAACTGAAATCACTGTTCATATCGGCATCACTGTTCACACCGCGGTCACTGTCATTGGAACCATTGTTCATACCCAGATCACTGTTCACGGCCGGATTCCCTGTTCATATTATTACTGTTCATGCGAGAAACCACTATTCACGCCGAAATCACTGTTCACATCCCAGAAAAATGTTGCTTTGCCAGAACACTGTTCATGCCGAGCAAATATTGTTCAGTTCGGAAAATATTGTTTTGTTGTAAACTACTATTCATGCCAGAAAACAGAGTTTCAGATCTGATTATTTAAGTCATAATGCCTCATTCTTCTTTCAAAACAACGGGTCTAGTCTCGTCTGCCTTTCAAGGGTCCACAACCATTACAACCGACATATTGAATGGTAAAAACTTCTTGAAATCTGATTGTGAGTTTACTTTATCTCCCAGCGAATATAAGAAATATTTACGGCTAAAGGCAGCCCAACATGCACCATCTTCAGCCACTTTAGCTCACACTGGTAATTCTACGGTTTGTCTTTCTCACTCTACATCTATGGGATGGGTTTTGGATTCTGGTGCTTCTGATCACGTGACTGGTAATTCCTCTATTTTCTCAGAAATATCACAAACCAAATTTCCCCATTATGTTATCAAGTTTGCAGATGGGTCTAAAATCCGGCTCGGAGTTGGGCGGGTTTCACTAACTCCCTCAATTTCATTGAGTTGATCTTATTGGTTCCTAATTGTCCTTTTAATTTGATATCCATAAGTAAATTAACTAGTTCTTTAAATTGCACCATAATTTTCACTTCTGATTCTTTTTTGATAAAAGACCGGAGTACAGGCGCACGATTGGCGCGCAGATCAATCTCGTGGTCTCTACTACCTTCAACCAACAATTTCCACTCTATGTGCCGCTACTACATCCCCCAATCTTCTTCATCGTCGTTTGGGTCACCCGAGCCTACCTAAGTTAAAAACAATGGTACCTGGTCTTTCACAGTTAGAGTCTTTGAATTGTGAATCTTGTCAATTAGGTAAACATGTTCGAGTCTCTTTTTCTAATCGTATTAATAACAGAGCTTCATCTCTCTTTGATAATGTTCATTCTGATGTTTGGGGTCCAAGTCGTGTTCCATCTATCTTAGGTTATCGGTATTATGTCACTTTCATCGATGATTTCTCCCGGTGTACTTGGGTATTTCTAATGAAAGATCGTTCTGAGTTGTTTGGTATTTTTAAAACTTTTTGCTCAGAAATTAAAACCCAATTTGGTAAAATGATTCGTGTCTTGCGTAGTGACAATGCAAAAGAATATTTCTCTGACCGTTTCAATTCCTTTACACGTTCCAACGGAATTATACATCAATCCAGTTATCCTCATACACCCCAACAAAATGGGGTAGCTGAACGAAAACATAGACACATTGTTGACACCGCTCGCACCTTGTTGATATATGCCAATGCACCTTTAAAGTTTTGGGGTGATCTTTAATCGCCACTTACTTGATAAATCGAATGCCATCCTCTCGTGTTAAATGGTCGGGTTCCTACTCTATTCTCGCACCTACGGCCCCCTTTATATGTTGCACCCCCTCGTATTTTTGGTTGTACTTGTTTTGTTCATGATCTATCTCCTAGTCGCGATAAACTGTCTGCTCGTAGGGATGGCAATGGGTAGGATACGGGTAGGATTCTATATCCTCCATCCCCATACCCATTTATTATACTCATACCCATACCCATACCCATACCCATCGGGTATTCTGTTTTCATACCCATCCCCATACCCATCGGATGATCGGGTATTCATACCCTACCCATACCCTCTTATCACTTACAATTGTATTTTTTTTCAAATTTAAATTATTTCTTTTTTTTAAAGAGAAATTTGAGTTATTTAAATAAATATATTGATATTTACTAAATTCTTAAGGAAACAATAAGGAAAAAAAGAATACAAATAAGAATTAGCGAACTAAATATTATAAAAATATAGCAAATATTAAAAAGGATTAAACAAAAGTGTTAGTGGGTTTGTAGATTTTGGTTGAGACTTGGGGAAAAAATCCTTTTCTTTAAATATAAATAAATAGAGTTGTATAAATAAAAAATATATGTAAAATATTATAAATAAATATATATGTAGATATATTATATATATATAATATTATTATTTAATCGGAGTATCGGGTAGGGTATGGGTAGGATGTACCTGACTCCACCTCCATACCCATACCCGAAAAATATCCATACCCACGTACCCATTTATTTAATCGGGTACAAAACTACCCTCCATACCCTCCTCCGTTAGGGTCGGGTATCGAATCCTCCGTCGGGTTCGGAGGAAATTGCCATCCCTATCTGCTCGGTCTATCAAGTGTATTTTTCTTGGTTACTCCCGTTCTCAGAAGGGCTACCGCTGCTACTCTCCGCCTACAAACCGTTTTTACATTTCCGCCGATGTTACTTTCTTCGAGGACATATCATACTTTGCTACAAATGTTATCCCTTCTCACGACTTGGATCAGGTTTTGCCTATACCCTACTTAGAGTTTCTTCGACCAGCTCCTGAGCCTTCTGATTCCCAAGCATTGCCGGATACTCCATCATCTTCACCACAGTCTCCTCCACCTGTAAATCGATTTGGCATTACTTATGAAAGACGGTCCGAGCCTCGAGCTTCAGATCTTGTTCCAGAGGTCTCTCTCCCTGCACCCGATCCACCTGTTTCACCTGATTTGCCTATCGCCATCCGCAAAGGTACACGCTCTACCCGTAACCCTTATCCTATCTATAATTTTCTATCCTACCATCGTTTGTCTCCCACATATTGTGCTTTCGTTTCTACACTCTCTTCTATTTCTATTCCTAAGACAGTTCAAGCACTATCCCATCCAGGATGGAAACAGCTATGATTGATGAAATGTCGGCTTTGATTACAACAATACTTGCGCCTTGTTCCCCTCCTCGCAAATCTGTTGTGGGTTGTCGTTGGGTATTTAATGTTAAGATTGGCCCCGATGGACAAGTCGATCGCTTGAAAGCTCGCCTGTAGCTGGGCGGATATACAAGTCTATGGTCGATTACGGTGATACTTTTTCTCCTGTTGCAAAGATGTCCTCGATTCGTTTATTCCTCGCTATGGCCGCCATGAAACATGGCCCCTCTTTCGATTAGATATCAAGAATGCCTTTTTGCACGGTGACTTGGAAGAGGAGATTTATATGGAGCGACCTCCTGGGTTTGTTGCTCGGGGGAGTATGGTTTGGTATGCAAGTTACAAAAAGACTTTATATGGTTTGAAGCAATCACCGGGCTTGGTTTGGTCGATTCAAAGAAAGTTCTTCAACAATTTGGAATGATCCGTGAGGGAGATCATTCTGCCTTCTTTCGATGCTCCTCGGCAAATAGATATATCTACCTCAGGGTCTATGTTGATGACATTGTAATTACGGGCGATGATTGTGAAGGTATCAAGGCATTAAAACAACACTTATTTCACAATTTTCAAACTAAGGACCTAGGTCCACTTCGTTATTTTCTTGGGATTGAAGTAGCTCAATCAAAATCAGGTGTTGATATCTCTCAAAGGAAATATGCTCTTGATATTCTAGAAGAAACAGGTCTTACAGATTGTAAACCAGTTGCTACTCCAATGGATCCTAATGTAAAGTTGCTTCCTAACCAGGGGGAGCTCTATCCCGATCCAGGAAGATACCGAAGGCTAGTTGGGAAACTAAATTATCTCACCATGACCAGACCCGACATATCTTTCCCAGTAAGTATAGTAAGTCAGTTTCTCAACTCTCCTTGTGATAGTCATTGGAATGCAGTTATTCGAATTGTCAAGTACATTAAAGGGTCGCCTGGGAAAGGACTTGTTTTCACTGATAGAGGTCACACTAATGTCATTGGATATTCGGATGCTGATTGGGCAGGAGATGAGAATGATCGTAGATCTACTTCTGGTTATTGTATATTCTTAGGAGGAAACATTTTTTCATGGAAAAGCAAGAAACAGACAGTTGTTGCTCGATCAAGTACGGAGGCCGAGTACCGGGCTATGGCTCATGCAACATGTGAGCTTTTGTGGCTCAAACATTTATTGCAAGAATTACATTTCTGTGATGTTGGTCCTATGGAGCTCGTGTGTGATAATCAGTCAGCTCTACATCTCTCCTCTAATCCAGTTTTTCACGAGAGGACGAAACATATAGAAGTCGATTGCCATTTCCTAAGAGAAAAGCTAAAATGGATGAATATTTAGTTAACCAAAATGAAAAGTTGAACTCAAACCAAACCTAAGCTCAGCATTCATATGCCAAACAGAGAGAATTATAAAAATTTCCTATCAAAAAATCCACAAAAAAATGGACATAAAATGAAGCCAAGCCCATACTATAAACATAAACATCGATTGCTACCTTCAAGATTCAATTTAAGAGGGGGGGGGGGATATCAACCAAAATTGATTGCATAAATTAATTTCCCAAAAATCACATTAACTAGGACCCTATCAATTTCACGGGGACATCCTGTATCTTGCTAAACTGGATAAATATTTAGTTAACCAAAATGAAAAGTCGATCTCAAACCAAACCAAGTTCAGCAGTCATATGCCAAACAGAGAGAATTATAACAATTGCCTATTAAAAAATCCAGAAAATTTAAAAACAAAATCGATAACAAAATCAATTAAACAGCAAAGAATAAATTGAAAGAAATAATTGGTTTATACCATGTTGAGATCCCATTTTTCGGGGTCGTGAAACTGAGAGTGCCAAAATGCTTTTATATTCTCCACTGAAATCACTTTATCCGCCATTAAAATCTCTTACTTTCTTCCTCCTTTCTTTCAGAGGAAACGAGTATGTGCGCTAGGGTTTTGTATTTCGGGGGTGGGGTTTTGAGGATGAGAAAATAGTGTGATATTCCTAAAATAACCTTTGACTGGAGCGTGCAGACCAGGTTTGGAAAGGGATAATTGTGGAAACAGGACACCTCTATGACCTTTAAGTTGGTGGTAAATAGATAACAAATGTCTCACCACTTATAAGATTAAATATTTGTTATTCATTCACCCACTAAGTAATTTACACATGTTACCGACATCAGTGATTTATCTTTCTTTTCTTGGTGTTTTTCTAGGGTAATTGGAACTTTGCACACTAAAATTACACACATAAACATTAGTGTGCATTAAAGCTGTCAATTTTAGCCCGGTCGGTAAAAGTATTGGATTGGGCTCTAATTTTAGAGGCCCAAAATGAGGCGTGTTTTTTTGGTCGACTCGTTAGGCCCGAAAAATCGGATCGGCCCGATTTTTCCAGTGTATTTTGTGGGCTAGACCAGATTGAGCTCCAAAAATAATGTATCGAGTAATGTTTGGCCCGGACTGATTTTTTCTTTTGACCCGCCCCCCCGCCCGTTTGATACCTCTGGTGGGCATAGGATAATGGGCCTCCACAATGAGTCCATTAGGAACAACCATTAATGTAGCTGTTGCCTGTTGGGTCAATATACAGCGGCCCAGGATGTTGGGCTCAAGAGCTAGATTCCGAACCGTCCTGGGAGTGAGTAATATTTGGGCCTTCCTCCAATTGAAAATGGGCCGACATCAACGAAGCAAGGCCGCAAGGGTATCTGCTAATCTAATGAGATGGATCTTCGAATTAGGCCGTGTGCAATGGATTCGGAAAAGCAAGGGTCAGAATTATCCAATTGATCCAAAAGACTTGGGCTTCATTGAAGAGACAAGGTCGCCCAGAAAATTGATGAGCACTAGAAAATGGTCCAGGGGAAGAATAAGGCCTTCACTGGACGTAGAAATAAGCCCAATTGTATGGGCCTGCTTCATCTGCTGTTGCGCAAGAGGAGGAAGATTGGAGCCCGATTTGTTGCTTAATAAATTCAAAATTTTAAGATTAGGCTTATCCATCAATTGTGAACTTAACTTAATTTCAGCTAGGGATGGCACTGGAGCGGGTTGGAAAAGACTATATCTGTCCCATTCATAGAATGAGCCGGGCCGGGTCGACCTGCCGTGGGTTGCGGGCGGATGGGTCGTCCCGTTCTGCTCCGTTTTAAATTAAATTAAATTAAATACAAAATATTGAAAAAAATAAAAAAAAATAATATATTTTATAAAACATTATTATCAATTTATAAATGTTAAATATAATATAAGAAAACATAAAAATTATACTATAATATATATTATATATGTAAAATATATTAAAAATAAAAATTCTAAGTGGGGTGGGTACCCGCGGCGGGAGTGACACTCAGAAAGTCAGACCCACCCTGCCGTGGGTTACGAGGTGGGCCGGTATGGTACCCGCAAGTTGGGTTAAAATTGCCATCCCTAATTCCAGTTGTGTATTTTTGGGAGATCCATTCGAATCCACCTCATGATTTTCCTCCTCATACGAATTGATTGGCATTTGACCACTCAAATCACGCCTTTGATTTCACTCCGAATATGAAGGAAAATTACCCATTACTTGGGATTTTGGATAAAGAATAGTGCAAATGGTGGGATTTACCTACTTGGGATAGGAGAGAGACTTTTTTTGACATGTAGGATAAAAAACTATGTTTTCTACCCATTTTTTGGGTTCTTTTACCACAATACCCTTGAGGCTTTAAATAAATACAAGCCTTTAAAGTAGGTAAGTTGTATTTCTCTCTCATGTTAAATACATACATACGATTCTTCCCGATTTGCTCTTTATTTTCTCTCTCTCTCTCTCTCTCTCTCTCTCTCTCTCTCTTCTTCTTCACAAAATATCAAGAAGTTTAAATTGTTCAAGACCAATATATTTACAAGATATGTGAAATTTCTTGTGAATTTTTTGAATCTAAGTTGCACTATGCACGATATATCGTGCCTAATTTTAACTGAGGTACGATATCGTGCCTATATTGGGCACGAAATCGTGCCTAATTTTAACTGAGGCACGATATCGTGCCTATATCGTTGTTAAGAATAAAGAATTAAGCAACTTGATTAAGGATAATGACATGCTGCAGGGATGTTAGATTCTTTTTCATAAAGTATATTATATTATAGCAAGTGGCAATATTATAATATGTAGATCATTCTGTTTTGTTCCCAGCTTTTTGTATAAAACACAATGTAATTGATGCAATTGTCCATTAAAAAGCAATACAAAATATTCCCTCTGCAAATATTCTCTCTTTCTTTCATTGTCCAAGTTTTTGTCGTCCATGGCTTGAAATCTTTTTCAGCAATCGTGCCTCCAGTTAAAAATAGGCACGATATCGTGCCCAATAAGGCACAATATAACGTGCCCTATATTGGGCACGATATCGCCTATTTTTAACTGGAGGCACGATTTCGTGCCCAATATAGGCACGATATTTCGTGCCTCGTTTAAAATTGGGCACGATATCGTGCCTCATTTTCGTGCCCAATTTTAAATGGGGCACGATATATCGTGCCTAATATTAAATAAGACACGATTTTGGGCACGATATGTATATGTATATGTATATGTACATGGGGTTGACACGATATGGGCACGATATGACACAATATGAGTATACGATTTTATACATAGGTGTGTGTATTTGAGGCGAAGTGTACACGATTTTCAAGGAAAATATTAATTGCACCAGTTTCAAAATTCAAAATCTTCAAACTAAAGGAAGGACATTTTTGTCAAATTGAGTAGAAAAGAATTTTTTTGTCTATGGATAAAAAATAATACTCACTATCCATAGTGGGTACTTTAAAAATTCCCCTAAAAATAGAGCAATATTTCACAATCTTCACCCAAATCATCCGAAAAACCCATCACATTAATATTCCCTGAACCGGGTAATGAAATGCTACACAAGTGAGTACTGTCAAACCCCCGTATTACGAGTGATGTTTCCCTTCAGCATGGAAACTCCGAAAATTGAAGCTCTGGTTGCTTCGATTTGGATTCATCTTCCAGGCTTACCTATTCAATTTTTCGATTATGATGCGTTGTATTCTATATGTAAAGAGATAGGGACCCCATTGCAGGTCGATTCTCCGACTGCTCGTAAGACTCGATTATCTTTTGCGCGCGTTCGCGTCGAAATTGATTTATCGAAGGATAGGATGGAGGAGATCATTCTTAAATTTTCTGATGTTGAACATGTTCAAAAAATTGTTTACGAAAATGTGCCTCCATATTGCTCTTTGTGCCAACATATTGGACATAAAGTTGAGAATTGTTGTTACATGAATGGTAACAAAGATCCTGAACCGTTGGATGTGGGTATGAACGGTGCTGATTTAATTGCAAAGCTTATCTATGGTGGGGCAAAGTCAACTGGAGGATTTTCCTCAAACTTTCTCTAAATAATCTGAAGAATAAATAGGAGTACTAAGATTGAGGGGCACTTTAATTTCTATATTTTTAAATTTGTTACTTTGCTACGACAATTAATTTTATGCTAGTTTAAGTTGGTTAAATAAATTTGAATTAAATTGATTAAATAAATTTGAATTTCATGTTATTGCCTGTTATTTTTAATTTGTCGTGAAAATATATTTATATTTATGAAATACTAGAACAACACTAGTGTGTTATCTTAAATTGTAGGGTTAATTACAAAAAGTGCCCTTGAGGTTTAACCTAATTATAAAAAAACCCAGCTAACTTTCAAAATTACAAAGATACCCTTGAGATTTTATTTTGTCTAACATTTACCCCATTCATAAGCAAAAACTATTTCCGTTCTTGATCAAATCTCTTTAAAATGAAGAATTTTGTTGAAGAAAATAAAGATATTTAAATAAAAAGAACTTCCCAGTGCTTCGAACCCTCGACTTTCGGCTCATAAAGCTAATGCTCATATTAATTTGGGTAACTCTTTCGCGCAAGTTGTCTCAGACACTAATCCTCCGTTGGATTCTACCTTCCCCTAGGCCTCAGGTAACCCCGTTACATTTTCTCATATGGTTTCTGGTAAAATTCCACCTATCCCTAAACCCGTTAGGAAAGTGAATTATTATTCTGTTACGATTGATGAAAACGTTTACCAGCAACGTCTGGCTGAGTTCTCTTATTCTTTGATTGGGCGGGTTATTTTGGGGAAGGTAACAAGTCATTGCCTACTATGCTTCTGCATAAAAGGCTATCCGAGCTATGGGGTATTCAAAATGATTGGAAACTAATTCCCTTGGGCAAGGGATATTTTTGTGGCAGTTTTTTTCATGCGCAGGATCGAGCTCGTGCTCAACTACGAATCAATTGGGCGCTTAATCCGGGGACTATTCGGCTTTCTCCTTGGGTATCAGACTTTAATCCCTACAAAGTGTACACCTCTTTAGCCAGTGTTTGGGTTCACATTTTTGAACTCAGTTTGGAATACTGGGACCCTAACACTATCTTAGGGATCGCCAATGCTATTGGTAATCCAATCCAAATTGATAAGCGATCGCTTGAGGGGTCATTGGGGCATTTCATCCGCGTGCTGGTTGATATCGATCTCGCAAAACCATTGGAGGATCATATTATGGTGGAACGAGCTGGTCAGTGCTCGTTTGTGTCTGTTAGCTATGAGAAGCTGCCCGAGTTTTGCTCCAAATGTAATGTTACGAGACATTCAGCTGCCTCTTGCCGTTTCACTTCTCTAGTAAACTCGGCTACAGAAAGGAGTATTAGTCCCAACCAAGGCCGTTCCAGGGCCCCAGTTGAACGTCCCAATTCAGCCCAACAAGGTCGATCCAGAGTGCGTAAAGTTTATCGTCCTGTGCGGTAGGCGACGGACAAGGGTAAGGCCGTTGATAACTCAATGGAAAATATGGCCTCGACTATGCGACCGAGATCCCCTTCATGTGTCATGGTCACTTGTCCTAATGATATTCACATTGGTAATGCTTTTGAGGTTCTAGCCATGGACGATAATTTTTCAGACCAGAATCTTATGGATTCATCTCCGGTTCTTCCAAATAGGCAATCGGTTCCCAAGGCCCCGACACATAACACAGATTCTCTCCCTACAAGTCTGCCCCTTACTATTCAGCACCCGTTGGAAAAGCCCATCCATGCTCTTAGTCGTGCTTTCCGGGACAATTCCATTGATGCGGCCAAGTTCAGGTTACTCCAGAATGTGGCGCAAGGCCCCTCCACGGCCATACACACTGTCACTATTGAATCAGACTCCTCAAGGCCAAATGAACTGGATTTTGCGGCTTCAAAAAAATGGGGGGATTATGCTGATGAGGTAGCCAATGCTCAATCGTCGGATTCTGCAACACACCACACTCCTATATTTATCGTGCGCTCGACATGGGCAGTCCCCCCTGCTCCGCCTCAATGAATTGAATCTTCTGGAATATCCGGGGGATTGGGAACATTGTTTCTCATAATGTTCTTAAGGCTTTATGTCAGAAGCATAAACCTTTTATTTTGGCTATCTGTGAACCAAAGGTGGACATTTTTTTCGATTTCGGCTTCTTATTAGAATAGTCTGGGGTTGAATTTTGTTGCTCAAAACATTCGTGATAACGGTCGGGCTGGTATTTAGGTTTTCTGTGATCCGGTCATCTCCGTTCTGCAACAGGTTTGGTCTTCTTCTCAATGCATTGTTCTGCAGGTTCAGTTGGGTCGATGATTTTTCATATTGGCTTTGCTCATGGTTTATATAATCATATTTCTCGGCGCACCTTTTGGTTGGATTTGAGAAATTTGGGTCTCGATGATTTACTGATTATAGGGGATTTCAATGATGTGTTGAGTCAGCACGAGCGTTTGGGCAGTGGTATTCTTTCCTAGGCTTCTTGTCAAGATTTTAGGGACTTTGTGGAAGATGCTGGTTTGTTTGCGGTGCCGACTACGGGTAACATATTCACTTGGTGCTCACCCCGTATGCCACTGTCCCTTCTATAGGCTAAATTAGATCGAGCCCTAGCAACGTGTCGATTTTTCTCTCTTTGGCAAGTTGTCAAGGGTTTGGTTCCCCCCGCATTGGCTCGGATCACCATCCCATTTTGGTTTCTTGTTCATCTTCTACCAGTAGGGGTCCGGTTCCGTTTCATTTCCAGCGAATGTGGATTTATCATGACTCGTTTTGGGATCTCATTGCTTATTCTTAGGCCCTTCCATGTGCTTCGCCTAGCCCTCTGTTGCGGGTCATGTGGAAGCTTAATAAGTTGTGGCAGACTATTAAAGTTTATAATAAGAACATCTTTGGGGATGTTAATCGTCGAGTGGAGTGTCAGATGGAGAAAGTTAATCAGATTCAGGCGGATATTAAGCCTTTGGGTTTCTTTGCTGCTCGTCGCGATTTGGAATTTGAGGCCTAGAAGGAGCTGTCACACACGTTACGGAGATCGTTATACTGCTTTTTTCATTGACGTTGTCATATTCGAAGTAGCCTCTTGGGTATTCAGGGTTTGATTATTGATGGTAATTATTCGGATGATCCTGGTGTTCTTGGGACACACATTACCTCCTTCTATAAGGAGCTTTTCTCGGACTTTGGGGCACCGTTCCAGATTATTCTTTGGCCAATCAGGTGATTTTTTAACAGGTGGGGACCGTAGATAACGCTCTCCTAACGGGTATTCCCTTGGACTCAGAGGTTCGAGAAGCGATGTTTGATTTGGGGTCGGACAGTTCTCCTGTTCCGAACGGTTACACTGGGATTTTTTATCGGCATTGTTGGGACATTCTGTCAGATGATATAATTGCTGGGGTTTGATACTTCTTCATTAATTCAACCCTCCCTTCAGGGTTGAATACTAGTTTCATGGCTCTCATTCCGAGGACGAAAGATGTTAACACTTTTGACAATTTCCGTCCGATTGTCATGAGTAATTTTCTTTTCAAGATTATTACTAAGATCTTAGCCACGCGTTT
The DNA here is from genome assembly GCA_016081115.2 of Rehmannia glutinosa. Taxonomy (NCBI): domain Eukaryota; kingdom Viridiplantae; phylum Streptophyta; class Magnoliopsida; order Lamiales; family Orobanchaceae; genus Rehmannia; species Rehmannia glutinosa. The sequence continues at coordinate 73,056 of JABTTQ020002596.1, forward strand.
GGATACTATCATTGCTAAATATCTGTCGCCTACACAGTTTGGATTTATTTAAGGCGGCATGATTTGTAAGTCCAAGTGGCTACGATAATCTAGAGGGGGGGTGAATAGATTATCTCCATCTTTTCGATTTCGCCCTCTTTTAACAATCGAATGCTCAAACAAAATAATAAAGGTGCGGAATGTAAACAACACACGTCGATTTAAAGAGGTTCAACCCACCTAGGGCCTAATCCTCTACCACCCCAAGATATAAAGGGATGGATTTCGAAAAGAAAAAGAATTTTATTAATTACCAAAATTAATACAAATTCAACTTACAACACCTTGAAGAGCACCACACTCTTCTTCAACACCACCTTTGGAGATTACCACAATCTCCTTTGAAGATCACCACAATCTTCCTTCAACGGCACCTTGTGAAGATTACCACAATCTTCAACCTTGAAGAATACCAAATTCTTCAACACCTCAATAAGAAGATTACCACAATCTTCTTGCACCTATCACCTAGATCATCCAAGTGTGCTCTTACCACAAGAACACTCACAAGGATATCTTGTGTTTGAATGATAACAAAAATCAAGATTACAACTCAATAATGAATATTACAATTTGAGTGCAAAGTGTAATCAAGAATAGCCTAGACCTCAAAGATGTGAAAGTGATAAGCTAGGCAATATTACAACAAGAATAATAACAATGAAAGACCAAGTGTTTGCTTGAAGTGTATCTTGTTGTGTTGTGTCTCAATTGTTGTATTGGTTGCTCCAAAACTTCCTCTATTTATAGGAGATGATTGATCAAGCATAGGCTCTCTTGGGGATTGAAAATCTCTGAGAAAAATACAATTAAAATCAAGAATATAGCTGTTAGAAATCAATCCCACATTTTAAGGAAATGTGTTTGTGTCAAACGGTCATATTTTTTTTCAATACAGCAGGCGGACCGGCCGCACGTAAATAGACGTTGGAAAAATACACAACAAAATAACAGGGCGGACGGCCGACGTCTACCTCGGCGGTCGACCATCACCCCAACCGGTCCCCTCATGGATTTTGCAAAGATCAAGTGTTCGCTTTCAAACACACTTGCAGTGCGGTCGGCCGCACTGGCGCGGCCGATCGACCGGCCGACGCCGAGCATGCACCGGCCGACCGCTTGTTTTTTGCTTCCGTCTCATTTTCTGTTTCTAAAAACATCTTGTGCACGGGTTGCCCTATAGGGCGATTTGGCCGACCACGAGACAAATATTGTCCAATTTTTCGAAAAATAAAACTCAAGAAATACTCCGAAAATTTAGTAAAAACATTTTAGACCGATCGGGAGTATTAGGACAACATTTAGAAACATCGTTTGAGAGTGAAAACCCAATAACGTAAAATCATTAAAAGCGTTGTCCAATTTAGACGAAAATAAACTTGAAGAAATACTCCGGAAAATATTAAAACCATTTTAAATCATTTAGGAGTATTTGGACAACAATTAAAAACATTGTTTTGGTGCAAAACAAAATCATCAAAATTAAGAAAAAAACATGTATCAAACAATCTCCCCCTTTTTGATGATTACAAACCAAAACAATTTTTACACAAACTAAGAGAGCAATTTTAGAAATGATTTTCCGGTAAAAACATTTGACCGTTTGGAAGCAACCAAAATTTCCAAAAATATTAAAGCAACCAAGTAGGGAGTAAATATTTTCAATAATAAGCACAAGCTCCCCCTATCAACAAGCACATCAAGAATAATGTAAGAGCAATAATCCATTAGCTAAAAGCTTTAGCTTTTACAATTTGTTCAAGAGCTTATAAGCTCCCCCTGTCACAAAACAACATTAAACAATAATATAAGTCCATCAAGCAACAATTGGACTAAGAACAAATCACAACTTATGGCTTTTATGAGCCATAGCTTATAGCTTTTATGACAAGCTTTTATTAGCTTCTTTGAGCTAATGAGCCAATATCATGTTTCTCCCCCTTTGGAATCATCAAAAAGAATGTTAGGATGGTGAAAACACCATACAATAATATTAAAGCGCGCCAAAGGAACGGTTTAATAACCGTTGAGCAATTAAGGCATAATAATCCAAGGAAAATTGGAGAATTGAAACATAAAAGATCCATAAGCTTATTAGTAAGCTAAAAACATGATTTCAAAAAGATTTTAAGACATTTTGAAGCAAGAGAATCATGTAGAAGTTGAAAGTTTCATTGCGACAATTTAACAAACACCTTGTGTGCGTGAAAAATAGAAGAGGTTGTATATAACCTTTGTAAATGGTTCAAGCCAAAAAAATTTCATATCATCAATCAACCTCATTTCAAAGCTCAAAAAATCATATGCACCATATGCAATAATTTGTTCATCAATTAAGAAGCTCAAAGTAGATTCTCAAGGGTTCAACCCAATTGAGATAAGCTAAGAATGATCAAGGCATTTCAAATGCCAACAATTAGAGCATCCAACAAGTAATAAGTCATGCTTTCAATAATACATGTATCAAATGTCCCAACATATCCAACTAAGCATAATGAACAAAGCAATAAAAGAAGCACTTTTACCATCAAGTACTTCATACCAATTATCAAACAATGCTTTAGAGTATTTTTACCATCAAATACTCCATCAAAGTCATGATCATTCACAAGTCATTATCAACTTGCAATATTAACCCTTTAAGAAAAACAAGCAAATATCATTAGTACAAATAAGTTTTACAAAAGTTCATAAAAGTACAAAGCAACTTAAATGAAAATGCTAGAAAGTAAAGGGGTGGGGTAACATCATTCCTCATCCGAGGAGAAGCAAGATCCGGGAATTAAGTCCTTGATGAATTTCTTTAACTTTCCGATAGACTTTTGCATTTTGGAGGTCTTTTGCTCCAAAGCCTCATACCTCGTCTCATGAAAAGCCCTCATCTCATCAAATTCGGCTTGAGTATACCTCCTAGGCGGTTGAGCACCGGTATTACCCTCCGGATTGCTCGGTTCGCCCTCTTCCGCCAATCTTGCGGCCTCGATGTCATCAAAGAAGTCATTAGGATCGGGAGACTCTTGACCTCTTCCTCTCGCCATTTTGGTTGGTCAATTTCCATGTTCTTGCGCATAGTGACCATTTGGGCGATGTTATCAATGTCAAAGTCGTTTTGAAATACCTCCGAGTTACACTCGAACGAAGGTAGTCCCGATTGAATAAGAAGTTTACAAATCCAGTTTCCCATAACCAACTTCTTATTACCTTGAGTAATGGACTCGATTAGACATTGAATAAGTATGGCACCAAAGTTAAGTGGTTCCCTCCTAGCAATCTTATAAGTCAAAAATAATCCATATTGCTAGGCATCTTTCCGACTTACCACAAATGCAATATGCGACAATGACCGATAAAATACGATGCTCAAGTGTCATTGCCAACAAAGAATACTTTGGCCATACTCCCAAATACGTCTTAACTTCTTTCATCGATACCCCCAACATTTCATCATTCCAAGTCCCACAAGAGAAATAATCCCAACCACCTTCTCTAACATGTAAAAGCGGCAAATATCATTGGGAGTCCATCTAAAATGACGACCCTTTATAAGTTTAATTAACGGCAATCGGCTTTCTTTCATTATCATATACGACCCACATATTGGCATAAAAGAGTTGGATAATATCATCATCATACAACACATAAGCATGCTCCCATAAATACATCCAACCTTGCTCCTCAAAAAATCCTCTTATAGTAGGATACTCATTTGTAAATGAACTAAAAACGACACATTTTAGTCCGAGCAATAGATAGATTTACCTCCCATCCCCGAATCCTCATAGTACCATTCCGCATACTTATTGATGAAATTAAGAGCATTGCGAGAATTTGGAGCTTGAGTAACAAGAGATTTTTTACCTTTCGCCTAACGGCAATTTTCGAGCGAAATTGTTCCGCGAAGCTCTCGGTAATTTGGGCCCGAGAGAGAATAGGATTTTGAACATCATCACCTTCTTGAGCCACGTTTCTTTGAGCGGCTCGAATATCCCTTTGTTCGGCTTCGTCTCGCCGATTTCTCAAGTACCCTCTCCGCCCCTTTCTTCTCTTAGAAGTGGGATTTTGATCGGTGGAATTTCTTGGAGGAGCCATATATGTAAGATTCTTGTGAAAATAAGAAGATTAGCAATAAGAATCGTGAAAAATGATGAAGAATTGAAGATTTTAAAGAAAAGGGGAAGATATCTGTTAAGGGTTTGAGAAAAAAAATCCTTCGTCTGTTTAAAAGAAGACGAGAAGGTTTTAAGTTGCAAAAAATAGCCAGGCGACGGCCGGTAGTGGGGCGGCCGGTCGAGGGTGGGCGGCGGTGTCGCCCGCTATGACCGCCCCAGGTGATTTTTCTTTCTCCCAGAGTTTTCCAAAATTCGATTTTTCACCCCAAAAGTTTTAAAACTTTGCAAAAATATAAGTTTGGACTATATCCAACAAATATGGGTTTTTCGGAAAACATATAAATGATAAAATCGAGACTAAACACGTAGTGCCTTTTTAAAAGAAAATATTTGCAAGATCAATTAGGGGCACTTAAGGGGTCAAAATGAAATATCTTGAAAGATATGTGCATAAGCATAATATCGAGTTTAAAGAAAAATACGAGTAGACATACCTCGATGGTTTAAGAAACTTGATGACGTAATAGCCAATGAGTATGAAATATGTATCCTACACAATTCTTAGACAACATTTGCATAGAAAATACAAGTGTATGCAAGTAATATGAGATATCAAAAAGAGCTTATGCTATAAGATTTCATAAGAGATAATAAGCCACATAAGTCTAATAAAATGCTCAAGAGTTTTTAGAAAAACATGCAAGGTCTCTTTTAAAAATATTGAAACTCATAAATATATAAGAGACCTATATTAAAAATAAATACTTGAAGATACATTTTGCAATTAAGACACAATTAAAAGTATGCATAGATTTAAAAATAAAATGCATATACAAATGGGGAGATACGGTTTACCAATTACGCCGTTTCCATGGTTGTGCCTTTCCCATTGTTGATGATATCTTCCCATTGAGAAGTCACTTTGTTGATGATGACTTCTCCATTTCCAAGATTGGTTACCTTCCCATGGTTGATGGTTTCTTCTTCTTTGAAAATCATCTTGTTGATGATGTCTTTGCCATTTCCAAGGATTATGTTTTTCCCAATTTTGATTATATCCTCTTCTTGAGAATTGGCTTTGTCGAAAACAGTTTCTCCTTCTTTGATAAAATGAAACGGTCATTTGATGTCTTCTTGGCGGTATGAATTTTCTTCGATCATTATTTCGCCGGGTACCTAATAACACATTATTTTGTGGTACCCTTATGTGTTTGGGTCCTTTAGGATTAGTCTTGAGACTTTTAGGTCTCCAACAATAATTAGAGCTATTTCTAGCCCGACAAGTGTTTACCGTATGACCCTTTTTGCCGCAATAAAAACAAGTAATAATTCTAGGAGCATAATGACCAATATGCATAGTGACTTGATCCTTTTTCATATGATTAACAACATTAGGCTTATGATCAAGTCCTTTATCATAATTATGAACATCAACAATATTGGACATTTTATTAGTACTCAAGTGTGATTTTAATAAATCCTTTTTCATGCAATCAATATTCTCAACAAGAGTACTATTTTCTTTCTCAAGGTTTCTCACCTTATCAAGTGTGGTGGTGTGAGCACATGATAGTGATTCATAAGAAGTAAATAAACTATCCTTATCATTTTTCAAAATATTGAATTCCTTTTTCAAATTTTTGTATCTAACAAGTAAGCTTTGGAATTCATTTTGAAGTTCATCATAATCATTTTGTAAATCACTATAATCATTTTGAATGACAATATCATAGGAAGTAGAGGGTTTAAGACATACCTCATTTTCTTCATTGATGCCCATAAAACAATATTCAACTTCTTCATAATTGGAAGTTGTAGGAGCTTATTCCTTAGATTTGAGCTTGTATGATCTTGAGAAGTAGATGCTTTTGTTTGACTCCTTTCATTTGCAAATACTCCATAGATGGCTTCTAATTTTTTCCATACTTCATGTGCCGACTTTATTCCTACAATATGTTCATTTTCTAAATTAGTAAATGAACAATACAAAATATTTAAAGTCTTACCGTTTAAGGAGATGATTTTCTTTTCTTCATCATTGAGCTTTTTGAAGCCTTTTGAGGTGTATGGTGTATCTTTCGTCGGAATGGATTCTCCATTAATGACGGTATTCCAAATGTCGAACCCGCAACCTTGTAGATAGCATTCCATTCTTTCTTTCCAAAAATTAAAATTCTTGGAATCAAATAGTGGTGGCTTGGTGGTGGAGGTGCCGGATAGATGAGCTTCGTTCGTAGCCGTCGATCGTTTCTCTTCACTCGCGATGTGAAACGAGCTTGCCAAAGAGTTTGGCTCTGATACCACTTGTAAGTCCAAGTGGCTACGATAATCTAGAGGGGGGGTGAATAGATTATCTCCATCTTTTCGATTTTGCCCTCTTTTAACAATCGAATGCTCAAACAAAATAATAAAGGTGCGGAATGTAAACAACACACGTCGATTTAAAGAGGTTCAACCCACCTAGGGCCTAATCCTCTACCACCCCAGTATATCCGGGATGGATTTCGAAAAGAAAAAGAATTTTATTAATTACCAAAATTAATACAAATTCAACTTACAACACCTTGAAGAGCACCACACTCTTCTTCAACACCACCTTTGGAGATTACCACAATCTCCCTTTGAAGATCACCACAATCTTCCTTCAACGACACCTTGTGAAGATTACCACAATCTTCAACCTTGAAGAATACCAAATTCTTCAACACCTCAATAAGAAGATTACCACAATCTTCTTGCACCTATCACCTAGATCATCCAAGTGTGCTCTTACCACAAGAACACTCACAAGGATATCTTGTGTTTGAATGATAACAAAAATCAAGATTACAACTCAATAATGAATATTACAATTTGAGTGCAAAGTGTAATCAAGAATAGCCTAGACCTCAAAGATGTGAAAGTGATAAGCTAGGCAATATTACAACAAGAATAATAACAATGAAAGACCAAGTGTTTGCTTGAAGTGTATCTTGTTGTGTTGTGTCTCAATTGTTGTATTGGTTGCTCCAAAACTTCCTCTATTTATAGGAGATGATTGATCAAGCATAGGCTCCTCTTGGGGATTGAAAATCTACAGAAAAATACAATTAAAATCAAGAATATAGCTGTTAGAAATCAATCCCACATTTTAAGGAAATGTGTTTTTTTGTCAAACGGTCATATTTTTTTGTCAATACAGGCGGACAGGTGGCCGCAGAAATAGACGTTGGAAAAATACACAAAGAAAATAACAGGCGCCGGTCGACGTCTACCTCGACCGGTCGACCATCACCCCAACCGGTCCCCCTCATGGATTTTGCAAAGATCAAGTGTTCTGTTTCAAACACACTTGCAGGTACCGGTCGCACCCTGGGCGACCGGTCGACGCCCAGGGCGACCGGTCGACCTGCTTGTTTTTGCTTCCGTCTCATTTTCTGTTTCTAAAAACATCTTCAGGTACGGGTTGCCCTATAGGGCGACCGGTCGACCACGAGACAGAAATATTGTCCAATTTTTGTCGAAAATAAAACTCAAGAAATACTCCGAAAATTTAGTAAAAACATTTTAGACCGATCGGGAGTATTAGGACAACATTTAGAAACATCGTTTGAGAGTGAAAACCCAATAACGTAAAATCATTAAAAGCGTTGTCCAATTTAGACGAAAATAAACTTGAAGAAATACTCCGGAAAATATTAAAACCATTTTAAATCATTTAGGAGTATTTGGACAACAATTAAAAACATTGTTTTGGTGCAAAACAAAATCATCAAAATTAAGAAAAAAACATGTATCAAACAAGATTCATGATTGTATAACTTTAATCTCGGAGGGCTTTAACGTCTTACATGGCCGGAACGATGACAATATGATTCTAAAAATTGATATCTGCAAAGCTTTTGACACGTTAAAATGGGGTTTTCTGCTTCACGTTTTATGGCGATTTGGTTTTTCGGAGATTTTCGTCCACTGGATTGAGGTCATTCTGCAGTCTTCAAGAATTTCGATTTTACTTAATGGTTCGCTTGTGGGATACTTCTCTTGCTTTCGAGGTGTTAGACAGGGTGACCCTCTATCTCCTTTAGTCTTTTGTATCGTTGATGAGGTTTTGAGCAAATTCGTGGAGACTGCGGTTAATCAGAATCAATTAGGGCAATTTTTTGCGTCGAGACATGTCATTTTTCCATATTTGATTCTTTATACTGATGACATCATTATTATGTGTGGGGCATCTTCAGCGAACGCTCGTATCCTGCTTCAGATCTTCACATTATATGCTGACATCTCGGGTCAAGCTTTCAATCCGAGTAAGTCTAAGTTGTACTTTGGTGCCCGGGTTTCGAATCACGTCCGCAACCACGTTCAGACTATCATGGGTATTCAGTTAGGTGCCTTCCCTATGGTTTATTTAGGAGCACCTATATTTAAAGGCGCCCCGAAGGCTGCAGATTTATAGCCCGTCTTTGATAAGGTGATTCTTAAATTTAGAAGATGGAAAGGGACATCTCTATCTCTTGCTGGTCGTGTTTGCCTGGTTAACTCGGTGATAATAGCTCGTTCGTGCACACGATGATGGTTTACAGGTGGCCTAGATCATTGCTCAAGAAAATGGAAAAGGGCCATGCGTAATTTCATTTGGACTGGGGACGTTAACTCCAAAGGTTCGGTGGTGGTCAACTGGAGTCGATGCTGCACACCACGGGCTGAAGGGGGCTTGGGCGTACGGTCTATTCTGTTGGCTAACACTGCTTTTTCGATGAAGCTGGGTTGGAAAGTTATGAATTCTGATTCAGTGATTTTTACTACTTTAAGGAAATGTTACATGACTACGGACGGTGCCCTTCGTAGGTCATTCATCCCTTTTTCGATTTGGACTGGGATTAGGACCTGCATTGCGGATTGCTTGGAATATTCTCGGTGGATTCCTGGGTGTAATTTTATTCTGGCTTGACAACTGGCCATTGGGGATGTTAATCGTCGAGTGGAGTGCCAGATGGAGAAAGTTAATTAGATTCAGGCGGATATTGAGGCTTTAGGTTTCTTTGCTTCTCATCGCGATTTGGAATTTGAGTCCCAGAAAGAGCTGTCACACACGTTACAGAGATCATAATATTGCCTTTTTTCATCGACGTTGTCAGATTTGAAGTAGCCTCTTGGGTATTCAGGGTTTGATTATTGATGGTAATTTTTCGGATGATCCGGGTGTTCTTGGGACGCACATTACCTCCTTCTATAAGGAGCTTTTCTCAGACCTTGGGGCGCCGTTCCGGATTATTCTTTGGCCAATCAGGTGATTTTTTCGCAGGTGGGGACCGTGAATAACGCTCTCCTAACGGGTATTCCCTTGGACTCAGAGGTTCGAGAAGCGATGTTTGATTTGGGGTCGGACAGTTCTCCTGTTCCGGACGGTTACACTGGGATTTTTTATCGGCATTGTTTGGACATTCTGTCAGATGATATAATTGCTGGGGTTTGATACTTCTTCATTACTTCAACCATCCCTTCAGGGTTGAATACTAGTTTCATGGCTCTCATTCCGACGACGAAGGATGCTAACACTTTTGACAATTTCCGTCCGATTGTCATGAGTAATTTTCTTTTCAAGATTATTACTAAGATCTTAGCCATGCGTTTGGATACTATCATTGCTAAATATCTGTCGCCTACACAGTTTGGATTTATTCCGGGCAGACAGATTCATGATTGTATAACTTTGATCTCGGAGGGCTTTAATGTCTTACATGGCCGGAACGATGACAATATGATTCTAAAAATTGATATCTGCAATGCTTTTGACACGCTAAAATGTGGTTTTCTGCTTCACGTTTTATGGCGATTTCGTTTTTTGGAGATTTTTGTCCACTGGATTGAGGTCATTCTGCAGTCTTCAAGAATTTCGATTTTACTTAAGTTAGCTTGTGGGATACTTCTCTTGCTTTCGAGGTGTTAGACAGGGTGACCCTTTATCTCCTTTACTCTTTTGTATCGCTGAGGAGGTTTTGAGCAAATTCGTGGAGACTGCGGTTAATCAGAATTAGTTAGGGTAATTTTTTTGCGTCGAGACATGTCATTTTTCCATCTTCGATTCTTTATGCTGATGACATCATTATTATGTGTGGGGCATCTTCAGCGAACACTCGTATCCTGCTTCAGATCTTCACATTATATGCTGACATCTCGGGTCAGGCTTTCAATCCGAGTAAGTCTAAGTTGTACTTTGGTGCCCGAGTTTTGAATCACGTCCGCGACCACGTTCAGAATATCATGGGTATTCAGTTAGGTGTCTTCCCTATGGTTTATTTAGGAGCACCTATATTTAAAGACGCCCCCGAAGGCTGCGAATTTATAGCCCGTCTTTGATAAGGTGATTCTTAAATTTAGAAGATGGAAAGGGACATCTCTATCTCTTGCTGGTCGTGTTTGCCTGGTTAACTCGGTGATAACTAGCTCGTTTGTGCACACGATGATGGTTTACAGGTGGCCTAGATCATTGCTCAAGAAAATGGAAAAGGGCCATGCATAATTTCATTTAGACTGGGGACGTTAACTCCAAAGGTTCGATGGTGGTCAACTGGAGTCGATGTTAGCCTTATTTTTAGCTTCACCGCAAGTGTACGGTGTAGTTTATAGAATAGGGTAAGCAAGGTCGTATCCACGGAGACTAATAAATTGATGCGCTAAGTATTGAACTAAGATAGTCTTATTTTTATTTAGACGATCAAAATTTGATAATTGTAGTAGAAGTAAAGACAAGATTAACCACAAAAACACATGATACTAAGAATAATGGAATTATCAAGGGAATGAAATGGATTTCCGGATTATGGTTTCAATTAATATTCCTCTTCTTGTCCAATTTAATCAAAGTCAAAGTTATTATCACTACACCTATAAGACGATCACAACGGTATTTTATCCTCCCTCTCGAGATGTATATAAGTGTAGATTGAAATATCTATGCTAGCATCTCTACTCAACATAAGATAACAACTCCCAAATGCACAAAAGATAATATATCCTCACAAATATTCACAAACCTCTCGATTATGCAAATATTCATGCCAAGTACTCAAGATCTAATATCGAAACTCATCTCTCGAATTATGAATCAATATATAAAACATGCTAAATCATTAGCCAAATGATAAAACAAGAATAAGAACAAAGTACTCAAATAGGCTTCAAGACAATAGCTTCAATTAAGATTAAAACATTCAACAAGAGTTCAATTAATCTACTTCCAAAACCCGGAAATCATAAGAAGTTTAGCTACTCATTACAAATAAACAACCCATAGACAAATTGTTCATATTCATGACAAGCTAAAATGAAAGATTAAAGCACAAAGAATGAGAAAACTTAGGGAAATGGATAATCTCTCAATTGATCTTCAATCCTCAAGCTTCGATTCGACCCGATTCTTCCCTTGGTTCTTCCTTGATGAAGTTGATGTATTTCTTGTGTTCTTGGGTGTATTCACAGCCTTTCCTCCCTACCCTAGATCAAGGCTCCCATCTTCCCTTTATAGCCTCTCAAAAGTTCAAGAAAAAGGTGGAGGAACATAGGAATTTCCGCAGCGCCCAACTTTAATGATACACTCAAATCACAAACAAAACTGCATATGATGAAAGCAGTAAAGGCTCAAAAGCTCACAGGCTTGTAAATATGTAATTCAAAGCATCAAACCAAGTTTCCCATCTTAACATGCTCAATGTTATCTATTCATGGCTCAATCAACTCATGCTCAACACTCAATCCAAACAATACAAAATTTTCAAAATCAATCACAAGTTACAATCAAGAGATTAACTCAATCCCTAAAATCTATGAAAGCAATAAACATGCTAAAATTGTAAACATGCTACTAATGCAAATGCAACTTAAAATGCTCTACATGCAACTATATGAAAACACACAAACGAATGCAATTTTTTTTTACACACTTCAAATCAAAATACTCACACATTTCAAATCAAAATACTAACTCTCCCCCCAAACTTGAATGAAATTATATCGAAACAAGGGAAAAGATAGAATTTCAAGAAAGAAAAATGTGAAGTTACCATTGGGTTGCCTCCCAACAAGCGCTAGATTTACCGTCTATAGCTCGACGTATGAATTGGTGCCTCCCTTGAATGCATATATTAGCTGCTTTGGGTCATGGTCAAGTGCCATATTTGCCTTACTTGCACCTAATAATGCATACTTGGGGTGTCCAAGCAAGGATTTGAGTCCTGGCGTAGGAATATACTGATCTGGTTTACGTGTATGTTGTTCGTTTGCATACGTATGATCAGTGTTTTTCTCGTTCTGGAACAACTTTCTTATAATATCTCGCACAAACCGCTCATTCATTACACGCTTGGGTTGTGTGTTCCTTGTCTGTTTTTGTTCCTTTTCGCCACATACTATTTGACCGTGCATAGACATACAATCTATGTGTGGTTCTGAACTTTCTTGCTCTTCCAGGATCTTCAACTCCTCGTATTCGGTATCATTCCTTCGATGAATGACACTATATTGTTCCTTTGAGTTGACTTCGGTGGTGCTCAAAAACTGGCTCTTTTGTTGTTGCCCACCAACAATTGTAACTAATTGGCCCATTTGAGTCTCGAGATTTTCCAATTGTGAATCAATAGTATTGGCCAAATGTGTCAATTGCAACTTCATCTTGTCCATCTTTGCTTCGTTCTTGGTAAAGCTATTTCTCATTTCCCTCTTGAATAAATTTCTTTGACTCATGAATGAAGTCGTTTGATTCATGAATAAAATGAGGACGTCTTCCAAAGATGGTTTTGCCTCTTCATCGGTAAACCCATTTATTACATTGAAGCTTGATGGTGGTGGAATCACATTCTCCGTATTAGCATATGAAAAATCTTCGTAATTCCTCCAATCTGAACAATAGTGTGTAGGAGTAGGATTATTCCAATTACTGTAGAAATTCCAGTTATTGAAATAATTGACTTCTTCCATCCGAACGGGTGCACCTATACCAATTCAAAGAAACAAATCAAGCATTGTAGAAGTAGAATTTACAAAAGAAAAATGAAATAAAATAAAAAAAATATGTCTAAATTAAGAATAATTATATCTATCGCAATATTAGCACCAAAAATTGTATTAGTCCCCGGCAACGACGCCAAAAACTTGTTAGCCTTATTTTTAGCTTCACCGCAAGTGTACGGTGTAGTTTATAGAATAGGGTAAGCAAGGTCGTATCCACGGAGACTAATAAATTGATGCGCTAAGTATTGAACTAATATACTCTTATTTTTATTTAGACGATTGAAATTTGATAATTGTAGTAGAAGTAAAGACAAGATTAACCACAAAAACACATGATACTAAGAATAATGGAATTATCAACGGAATGAAATGGATTTTCGGGTTATGGTTTCAATTAATATTCCTCTTGTTGTCCAATTTAATCAAAGTCAAAGTTATTATCACTACACCTATAAGACGATCACAATGGTATTTTATCCTCCCTTTAGAGATGTATATAAAGTGTAGATTGAAATATCTATGCTAGCATCTCTACTCAACATAAGATAACAACTCCGAAATGCACAAAAGATAATATATCCCCACAAGTATTCACAAACCTCTCGATTATGCAAACATTCATGTCAAGTACTCAAGATCTAATATCAAAACTCATCTCTCGAATTATGAATCAATATATCAAACATGCTAAATCATTGGCCAAATGATAAAACAAGAATAAGAACAAAGTACTCAAATATGCTTCAAGACAATAGCTTCAATTAAGATTAAAACATTCAACAAGAGTTCAATTAATCTACTTCCAAAACTCGAAAATCACAAGAAGTTTAGCTACTCATTACAAATAAACAACCCATAGACAAATTGTCCATATTAAAGCACAAAGAATGAGAAAACTTAGGGAAATGGATAATCTCTCGATTGATCTTCAATCCTCAAGCTTCGATTCGACCCGATTCTTCCCTTGGTTCTTCCTTGATGAAGTTGATGTATTTCTTGTGTTCTTGGGTGTATTCCCAGCCTTTCCTTCCTACCCTAGATCAAGGCTCCCATCTTCCCTTTATAGCCCCTCAAAAGTTCAAGAAAAAGGTTGAGGAACATAGGAAATTCCGCCCAGGGGCGCTGCGGCACCCAACTTTAATTTTGGGGGTGAAAAGCCCTGTACCGGGCGCTGCAGCGCTTGGTGACGGGCGTTGCAGCGCCCGCCCGGTTTTAGCGCCCAACACAGTCCAAATTTTATTTTGAGCCCTTCATCAAAGTTGTAGCTCTATCTCTTAGATTTCCATAGCCACTTGAATCATCTCAATATAAATTTTGTAGAGAGAGTTATGGCCAAAATACGAAACGCTGCCAGTGATGGAAATTTCAGACGCATTTGGACATTTCTTCAAATCAATCTCTCGTTGTTTGCTCGTTAGTACTTCTTTTGATACAAAATTCATTACTATGACTATAAACTCAATATAATCGGCTCTCAACATTGCTTGGCTACTCAAATGACTCAAAATACTCAAAAACAACACAAAACTCAAGTCTAGGAAGCCCAAATCAATGGTATAAAACCAAGTGAACAAATACCCTCAAACTTAAACTGTTGGCCGTCCTGGTCAACGTTTTTAAAAACAATATAAAACGTGACTGGGAGTAATGAAAACTAGAACGCACAATAACTCCATAAAATTCGTATTGTTCATCATAGGTGTCAAACAACGAATCAACCAAGCCTCAAACATCTAACATAGAGCATACATCAAGGAAACCATGGTAAATGTTAAGAATAACGTCTCTCAAAGATCAAGTGTATACTCTCATCTCGAATGAATATAGGATGTGTTTACGCTCAAATCAATTCAATGTCGCAAAATTACCATAGGCTTGCAATTCGTCTCATATCTCTGCCACAAGAATGTATGCAATTTGTGAATCAAAAAGGACTTTTTTCTTTGGTTGTAATGAAGGTTCTTTGGTTAGGGTAGGAAAATATGGATAGAGTGACTCAAACTCGAGCGTATAGACCAGTAAGCATATAAGTCATCTACATTAAAGCTCAATATGCTACTCAAATCATCTCTCATTTTCATCAACTCCTCTTATCTCCATCTCATTTCTTTCTTTTGAGAATCACCTCAAATTACAATCCTTAGCCCCCAAGTTCATTTAAATGAAACTCATTTACAAAGCTGATTTTTTTTTGGACTCTTATATTAGTTTTCAACATTTCATATCTCCTTTTTCTTTCTCTTTTGTTCCCATTAACCAACTCTAACATTATCTTCTAAAATTTTGATTTCACCCATTCAACCTCATTTAATCCCTTTACTCAAATGATATACGCTCAAGTGTAGGGTAATAAATATATCAAGTTAAGTCTTGAATTGTGGCTATCAACAATTAAGTAATAGGCTCAAGTTGGCTAACTAGGGATTTCAACATCATTAGGTAAGCAAAAGGCTTGAAGGGCTAACAAAAATGGCCTTAATCATTTTCACAATTCGCAAACAACATGTGACTTTGATAGAGATACCAGAGCAAGTTATAGAATTCTAACAACATGAATGACACACTCAAATCACAAACAAGACTGCATATGATGAAAGCAGTAAAGGCTCAAAAGCTCAAAGGCTTGTAAATATGTAATTCAAAGCATCAAACCAAGTTTTCCATCTTAACATGCTCAATGTTATCTATTCATGGCTCAATCAACTCATGCTCAACACTCAATCCAAACAATACAAAATTTTCAAAATCAATCACAAGTTACAATCAAGAGATTAACTCAATCCCTAAAATCTATGAAAGCAATAAACATGCTAAAATTGTAAACATGCTACTAATGCAAATGCAACTTAAAATGCTCTACATGCAACTATATGAAAACACACAAACGAATGCAATTTTTTTTTACACACTTCAAATCAAAATACTCACACATTTCAAATCAAAATACTAACTCTCCCCCCAAACTTGAATGAAATTATATCGAAACAAGGGAAAAGATAGAATTTCAAGAAAGAAAAATGTGAAGTTACCATTGGGTTGCCTCCCAACAAGCGCTAGATTTACCGCCTATAGCTCGACGTATGAATTGGTGCCTCCTTGAATGCATATATTAGCCGCTTTGGGTCATGGTCAAGTGCCATATTTGCCTTACTTGCACCTAATAATGCATACTTGGGGTGTCCAAGCAAGGATTTGAGTCCTGGCGTAGGAATATACTTGACCGGTTTACGTGTATGTTGTTCGTTTGCATACGTATGATCGTGTTTTTCTCGTTCTGGAACAACTTTCTTATAATATCTCGCACAAACTGCTCATTCGTACACGCTTGGGTTGTGTGTTCCTTGTCCTGTTTTTGTTCCTTTTCAGCGCCACATACTATTTGACCGTGCATAGACATACAATCTATGTGTGGTTCTGAACTTTCTTGCTCTTCCAGGATCTTCAACTCCTCGTATTCGGTATCATTCCTTCGATGAATGACACTATATTGTTCCTTTGAGTTGACTTCGGTGGTGCTCAAAAATTGGCTCTTTTGTTGTTGCCCACCAACAATTGTAACTAATTGGCCCATTTGAGTCTCGAGATTTTCCAATTGTGAATCAATAGTATTGGCCAAATGTGTCAATTGCAACTTCATCTTGTCCATCTTTGCTTCGTTCTTGGTAAAGCTATTTCTCATTTCCCTCTTGAATAAATTTCTTTGACTCATGAATGAAGTCGTTTGATTCATGAATAAAATGAGGACGTCTTCCAAAGATGGTTTTGCCTCTTCATCGGTAAACCCATTTATTACATTGAAGCTTGATGGTGGTGGAATCACATTCTCCGTATTAGCATATGAAAAATCTTCGTAATTCCTCCAATCAACAATAGTGTGTAGGAGTAGGATTATTCCAATTCTTTTGTAGAAATTCCGATTATTGAAATAATTGACTTCTTCCATCCGAACGGGTGCACCTATACCAATTCAAAGAAACAAATCAAGCATTGTAGAAGTAGAATTTACAAAAGAAAAATGAAATAAAATAAAAAAATATGTCTAAATTAAGAATAATTATATCTATCGCAATATTAGCACCAAAAATTGTATTATTCCCCCAAGAACGACGCCAAAAACTTGTTAGCCTTATTTTTAGCTTCACCGCAAAGTGTACGGTGTAGTTTATAGAATAGGGTAAGCAAGGTCGTATCCACTGAGACTAATAAATTGATGCGCTAAGTATTGAACTAATATACTCTTATTTTTATTTAGATGATTGAAATTTGATAATTGTAGTAGAAGTAAAGACAAGATTACCCACAAAAACACATGATACTAAGAATAATGGAATTATCAACGGAATGAAATGGATTTTCGGGTTATGGTTTCAATTAATATTCCTCTTGTTGTCCAATTTAATCAAAGTCAAAGTTATTATCACTACACCTATAAGACGATCACAATTGTATTTTATCCTCCCTTTAGAGATGTATATAAAGTGTAGATTGAAATATCTATGCTAGCATCTCTACTCAACATAAGATAACAACTCCGAAATGCACAAAAGATAATATATCCCCACAAGTATTCACAAACCTCTCGATTATGCAAACATTCATGTCATG
Source organism: Rehmannia glutinosa (assembly GCA_016081115.2). Classification (NCBI taxonomy): domain Eukaryota; kingdom Viridiplantae; phylum Streptophyta; class Magnoliopsida; order Lamiales; family Orobanchaceae; genus Rehmannia; species Rehmannia glutinosa. The sequence goes on from JABTTQ020002596.1 coordinate 90,800, forward strand.
TACTCAAGATCTAATATCGAAACTCATCTCTCGAATTATGAATCAATATATCAAGCATGCTAAATCATTGGCCAAATGATAAAACAAGAATAAGAACAAAGTACTCAAATATGCTTCAAGACAATAGCTTCAATTAAGATTAAAACATTCAACAAGAGTTCAATTAATCTACTTCCAAAACCCGGAAATCATAAGAAGTTTAGCTACTCATTACAAATAAACAACCCATAGACAAATTGTTCATATTCATGACAAGCTAAAATGAAAGATTAAAGCACAAAGAATGAGAAAACTTAGGGAAATGGATAATCTCTCGATTGATCTTCAATCCTCAAGCTTCGATTCGACCCGATTCTTCCCTTGGTTCTTACTTGATGAAGTTGATGTATTTCTTGTGTTCTTGGGTGTATTCCCAGCCTTTCCTCCCTACCCTAGATCAAGGCTCCCATCTTCCCTTTATATCCCCTCAAAAGTTCAATAAAAAGGTGGAGGAACATAGGAAATTCCGCCCAGGGGCGCTGCGGCGCCCAACTTTAATTTTGGGGGTGAAAAGCCTTGTACCGGGCGCTGCAGCGCCCGACCGGTTTTAGCGCCCAACTCAGTCCGAATTTGATTTTGAGCCCCTCATCAAAGTTGTAGCTCTATCTCTTAGCTTTCCATAGCCACTTGAATCATCTCAATATCAATTGTGTAGAGAGAGTTATGGCCAAAATACGAAACTCTGCCAGTGATGGAAATTTCAGAAGCGTTTGGACGTTTCTTCAAATCAATCTCTCGTTGTTTGCTCGTTAGTACTTATTTTGATACAAAATTCATTACTATGACTATAAACTCAACATAATCGGCTCTCAACATGGATTGGCTACTCAAATGACTCAAAATACTCAAAAACAACACAAAACTCAAGTCTAGGAAGCCCAAATCAATGGTATAAAACCAAGTAAAAAGTCGATGTTGCACACCCCGGGCTGAAGGGGGCTTGGGCGTACGGTCTATTATGGTGGCTAACACTGACTTTTTGATGAAGCTGGGTTGGAAAGTTATGAATTTTGATTCAGTGATTTTTACTACTTTAAGGAGATGTTACATGACTACGGACGGTGCCCTTCGTAGGTCATTCATCCCTTTTTCAATTTGGACTGGGATTAGGCCCTGCATTGTGGATTGCTTGGAATATTCTAGGTGGATTCCTGGGTGTAATTCCGAGGTTTTATTCTGGCTTGACAACTGGCCATTGGGGATGTTAATCATCGAGTGGAGTGCCAGATGGAGAAAGTTAATCAGATTCAGGTGGATATTGAGGCTTTGGGTTTCTTTACTGCTCGTCGCGATTTGGAATTTGAGGCCCCGAAGGAGCTGTCACACACGCTACGGAGATCATAATACTGCTTTTTTTCATCAACGTTGTCAGATTCGCAGTAGCCTCTCGGGTATTCAGGGTTTGATTATTGATGGTAATTATTCGGATGATCCGGGTGTTCTTGGGACGCTCATTATCTCCTTCTATAAGGAGATTTTCTCGGACCCTGGGGGCATCGTTTTAGATTATTCTTTGGCCGATCAGGTGATTTTTTCGAAGGTGGGGACCATGAATAACGCTCTCCTAATAGGTATTCCCTTGGACTCAGAGGTTCGGGAAGCGGCATTTGATTTGGGGTGGGACAGTTCTCCTGTTCCGGACGGTTACATTGGGATTTTTTATCGACACTTTTGGGACATTTTGTCAGATGATATAATTGATGCGGTTTGATACTTCTTCATTACTTCAACCCTCCCTTCAGGGTTGAATACTAGTTTTATGGCTCTCATTACGACGACGAAGGATGCTAACACTTTTGACAATTTCGATCCGATTGTCATGAGTAATTTTCTTTTCAAGATTATTACTAAGATCTTAGCCACGCGTTTGTGTACTATCATTGCTAAATATCTGTCGCCTACACAGTTTGATTTATTTCGGGCGCATGATTCATGATTGTATAACTTTGATCTCGGAGGGCTTTAACGTCTTACATGGCCGGAATGATGACAATATGATTCTAAAAATTGATATCTGCAAAGCTTTTCACACGCTAAAATGGGGTTTTCTGCTTCACGTTTTATGGCGATTTGGTTTTTCGGAGATTTTCGTCCACTGGATTGAGGTCATTCTGCAGTCTTCAAGAATTTCAATTTTACTTAATGGTTCACTTGTGGGATATTTCTCTTGCTTTCGAGGTGTTAGACAGGGTGACCCTCTATCTCCTTTACTCTTTTGTATCGCTGAGGAGGTTTTGAGCAAATTCATGGAGACTACGGTTAATCAGAATCAGCTAGGGCCATTTTTTGCGTCGAGACATGTCATTTTTCCATCTTCGATTCTTTATGCTGATGACATCATTATTATGTGTGGGGCATCTTCAACGAACGCTCGTATCCTGCTTCAGATCTTCACATTATATGTTGACATCTCGGGTCAGGCTTTCAATCCGAGTAAGCCAAAGGTGTACTTTGGTGCTCGAGTTTTGAATCACGTCCGCGACCACGTTCAGACTATCATGGGTATTCAGTTAGGTTCATTCCCTACTGTTTATTTAGGAGCACCTATATTTAAAGGCACCCCGAAGGCTGCGGATTTATAACCCATCTTTGATAAGGTGATTCTTAAATTTAGAAGATGGAAAGGGACATCTCTATCTCTTGCTGGCCGTGTTTGCCTGGTTAACTCGGTGATAACTAGCTCATTCGTGCACACGATGATGGTTTACAGGTGGCCTAGATCATTGCTCAAGAAAATGGAAAAGGGTCATGCGTAATTTCATTTGGACTAGGGACGTTAACTCCAAAGGTTCGGTGGTGGTCAACTGGAGTCGATGCTGCACGCCCCGGGCTGAAGGGGGCTTGGGCTACGGTCTATTCTGGTGGCTAACACTGCCTTTTTGATGAAGCTGGGTTGGAAAGTTATGAATTCTGATTCAGTGATTTTTACTACTTTAAAGAGATGTTACATGACTACGGACGGTGCCCTTTGTAGGTCATTCATCCCTTTTTCGATTTGGACTGGGATTAAGCCCTGCATTGCGGATTGCTTGGAATATTTTCTGTGGCTTCCTGGGTGTAATTCCGAGGTTTTATTCTGGCTTGGCAACTGGTTGGGTTATTCTATAGCAGACAGAATTGGTATCCCTCATGAGTACATGCATTTATTTGGGCAGCATATTTTGAAATACTTCTATAACGAGTCCTGGCACTTCACTTACGCCTTTGTGGAGACTTACTTGGATCTGGTCAGAGATATACTTCGTGTCCTCATCACCCCTCTTCGCGGGATACGCATAACTGGTTAAATTATGATGATGGAAGGTTACCTCAAAAGCCACGTATTCGCATATTCGCCCCCATGCTCCTGTGGTTAAATGGGGTTCTTAGATTTGGTCAGCACACATCCCGGAACGTTGTTCGGTTGTGGCATGGAGAGCCATCCACAATCGACTGGCAGTCTTGGACTTATTGCGTATAAGGGGGAGTTTCATTGGCCCCTCAGTCTGTTCTCTTTGTTGTGTTAAATAAATATTTTTATCATGATTTTGATGATTTTGTTTAACTGAGTTTTTACACCAAAACAATGTCCTAAATGTTGTCCAAATACTCCCAATTGATTTAAAATATTTTTACTAATTTTTTGGAGTATTTCTTGAAGTTTATTTTTGACAAAAATTGGACAACACTTCTGTTTAGTGTTCGACCGGTTGCCCTATAGGACAACCCGTGTCTGAAGTTAATTTTTGAAACAGAAATGAGACGTTTGAAAAACCCCAAGAGATTGACCGGCCGAACAAGAGGTCAATCGGTGCCTGAAATTGAAACATAACTCAATGTCTCACAAAAAAGGGGCAACCGGTCTAACTAGGGCCGACCGATCGAACCCTTGGGCGATCGGTCGGACCCCCTGGACCGGTCGGACCCTCCCTCATCCTATTTCTGAATCTCTGATTTATTTTTCTAACGTTCGAAATTTCTACAGGTCAATCGGTCGACCTATGTTATTTTTTACAGCAGATTCAAATCGTTTTTTTTATAGGCAAAATAACACCCCGGGGGGTGGGGGATTGAAGCGTGATCCCCTACCTGTATATCAAATAATCAAAATGTCATACAATGTCATGCCCGTCAAGGCGGGAGAAAATCAAAGAACAAATAACCGACCACTACGATATCTAGAAATATTATCATAATGAGATATCTAAAAATAAAATGGGAACAAATAATCTATGAAAATCTGAAGCTCGGATATCCCAGCTGGTCCATCCGAATGAGCGCTAGGAGGTGGTGAGAAGCCGTGCCCTCATCAACAATGTGACTGCCAAGGGCGCAGCCTCCCAACTCGCAAGGTGATCTCGGTCGATTCCCTCTCTGTGTATGTGGGAAATCGAATACTGAAAGTCCCTCAACATGTTCCGAGTGCGAATCAGGGTGTGCTAAACCTGCCAAGAGCTAAGGCCACCGGAAGTGATTGTGGTGACCACGACCGCTGCGTCCAACTCGATCCAAATCAAGAGAAAAAGACGGGCATGTCGCAGGTCCCATCTCAAGCGCTAGAAGCTCGGCATGAAAGCTAGACACGCGCTGGAGAGAACAATGAAAAGCCAACATAAGTCCGCCGAATGATCTCGAATCAATCCCCTCCGCCAACAACCAATGTGTCCCGATCAAACGAACCATCCGTGTTCGCCTTGATCCGAGGAGACTAAGGGGCTCGCCAAATCACAATCCTCGGCCTGCGTGGAACCTGTGGTGGAGCACTCCCGCAAAAAAGCCAACAAGAGAGGAAAACATCCAGACCAATCTGATGGGTTCGAGACGCCGACCGAAACAAGAATCTAGAGATACCACTCCACCGCCAAATAATGTGAGATGCCAAGAAAGGAAGGTGTCGATGCTTGACACTATTCCTTTCCGTCCGACAAAACCATAAAATCAAGCAGGGGAACCAAGAAACTCAAGTGCCTCGTGTGTGATCCATGTGTGCGATTCCTCCAAAATGAAAGGAACAATATCATATCGTGGTGTGTGGAAGTGTAGTGTCAAACCAAGGAAGAAAGTGATTCCACACGGATGAACAAAGATATCATTCATCAAAAAGAGGTGAGGGATAGATTCGACCTGAGGAGATGAATGTGTATTATTCAAGCAACAATAGCAACGTGAGGCAAGGGAAGTGCCACGTGCCTGAAGCTTGATATCCACATGAAGACGATTACGAAGGAGGCGCCAAATGAATATAGAGATAGTAGGAATAAGAACATCGTTCCAAATGGCACCATACAAAAGGTTCTGAGCATTTCTACCCCGGAGAGAATCCAAGCAGAAGACATAGAGAAACCACCATGAGAGGTAAACATCCACCGCATGATATCCTCGGACCCGAGATCGGAACCCCGGATATATCCTCAATGAGACTCTCGGGAAGCCCACATCCGGAGACCAAGACCTGATACAATCTATCTCTATCCCACATACCATCGTGAATGAACCAATCAACCGTCATATGACCCAACGGTCGATCCAAACAATGATCCGCAAGCGGCCGATGACCAAACTAAGTATCATCCCAAACCGACACGGCTACCATCGCTAATAGACGGAAAATCCGCTCCCGGGCTCGAATACCGATCCTCCTCAAGCGCTCCACCGATGACTATGATTATGTGTTACAGAGGCTCTACAGGAGACCGAATCCCATTGTAACAAGATCTTTGCCGATCAAGAATTGAGCCCACAACGAGTGGCCCTCGCGTAACCTCCACCACAACTTGTAACTAAAGGCGTCAAGAATATCCGAAAGTCGGCGCAACCCCACCCACCCTCGGAAATAGGATGGCGAGATAATATCCCAACCGATCCAATGAGTCTTCTTCGTCCCGTATAGGATCCCCGAGGAAGAATCTAGCCATGATCCGCTCCAACTTCGCAAATCGTCTTTGGTGGCTGCATGACCAAGAATATGCAACGGGGGTGGCCATTAGCGTGCTTCGAATAAGAGCGAGCCTACCACCAAATGAGAGATATCGATGCGACCACCCAGTAACTCTATCCAACATCCTCTGAATAACTGAGAGGAAGAGCTCTTTCGTCATTCGCCCCTTGAACAAAGGGACACCTAAATAAGTTATCGGCAAGTCATCGCGAACAAAGCCTGTCAACTCATGAACCATGTGCTCCCAGTCGTCAATGTAACGTGGGGCCAGAAAGAATCTACTCTTCTGGACACTGACTAGCTGGCCAGAAGTAGCAGAATAGTGCTCCAGAAAGTGCCTCATCGTCAGACGCCCTAGTGAAGATAACAACATCATCAGCATATGCCAAATGAGTCACCGAAAAGCCCCGTCGCGTCCGATAAATCATATCCCGGTGTCGTCTAATAATGGAATCCAATCCCCGGGATAAATACTCCGCCGCTTAACAAACAATGCAGAGATAGAGGTCCCCCTGTCGCAGCCCCCCGAGTCGAAGGAAAATATCCGAAGGGATACCATTAACTAGAACAGAGAAGCCGCAGTTGCTCAATACATCTCGCTAACCATATCAATCCACCGAACGGGGAAGCCCATATGAATCATAGTCGTATACAAGAAATCCCATCGCACCCTATCATAAGCTTTAGCCATATCCAACTTCATTACCACATTAGGAATCTCCGTGGCTAGCCGATATCATGGATAAGCTCCTCGCGAGTAATATGTTATCCGAGATGACACGATAGGGTGTGAAACCACTCGATTCGGCGACACAATCAAAGGCGAGAATCGAGACCAACCGCGCATTCATAATCTTAGAGATAATCTTATTCGTCACGTTGCACAGGCTAATCAGCCGAAACTCAGTCCACTACCGAGGGTGGGGAACCTTTGGAATGAGAACTATAGATGTAGCCGTGAACGTGGACGGCATGAGATTACCCGAGAAAAAGTCAACCACCGCATCCTCAACATCCGATCTGATGAAATCCCAACAGTGCTGAAAGAACAAAGATGAGAATCCATCTGGCCCCGAAACGCTAGACGGATCAATCCCAAACACCGCATCGCGAACCTCCTGAGCCGTCGGCATAACACAAAGTCCATCAAGATCAACGGAATTAGGAAGCTGGGGAAAGAACTCATCTACAGGGGGAGTCAGATACTCCAAGTCGGGAAGCCAATAAGGATCGAAAGAATCGAATCCGACTTCGATCTCGTAATCCGTGTGATCACCACTCCATCATCGTCAATCGAGTGAATCCTAGCACGACACCGCTTCTGCTTAACAAATCCATGGAAAAACTTAGTGTTGCGTTCCCCCTCGACTGCCCACTTGGCAGCAGCTTTCTAGCACCAAAAATCCTCCTCCATTTTCAAACGTAGCTCGTACTCAGCCACACAACGATGTAGCTCAACCTGATGAGTCGGAGACGGATCCCTATCATATACAAACTGAGCCATCAAATCGCTTTATCGGCCAGTCTAACCCGATCAAAAACATTACCAAACGCCTGGTGATTCCAAATCTTGAGTCTCCGCTTGACCCTATTCAACTTGTGTTGTAAGCTCCTTATTCCAAAACAACCAGTGGGATGCCCCCATGCTTCCTTGACAACCTGCAAAAAAGTGTGGTGATGTATCCACATATGCTGAAATCGGAAAGAAGAACGAGGCACATGCGGTACAAACCGACAAGATATGAGTAAAGGAGCATGATCGGAGCGAACACGAGGTAAATGCGTAACAATAGAAGAAGTAAACACATCGCCCAAAGTGTTCATTATACAAAGCCCTATCAAGTCTCTCCCGAAGCCCACCTCTAGCCCACGTAAAGATAGGCCCCTCACACCCGCATCAAATAATTCGCGATCCGCAATCATATAGGCAAAATCAAGCATCTCATCCGACCTATCGCTGATACTACCAATCCTCTCGTGATCATGCAAAAAAATATTAAAGTCACCGCTAATAAGCCAGGGTAACCCCTCCAAACTAATCGCAATCTCACGCAAGGTATCCCACAAAACATATCTAGCTACTCTATCACATTTAGCATACACAAAAGTCAAATAAATAGGCTGAGGCAACAAAGCAGATGTCAACCTACAATGTAATAGTTGTGCATGATCAACAAGAATGTCAAAATGTAAATGAGCAGTAGACATAATCCAGATATGATTAGAACAATTAGATAAGCCATCATCAAAGCCAAATCTACGACAATAGAAACTAAACTCAGGCAAAGTCATAGGTTCTAAAAGCGCAACAAAAGGCAATTTATGACGAAAAATTAACGCATGCAAATGACATTGGCTACCCGGATTAGTGATACCCCTCACATTCCACGTTAAGAAATTAATCGACATAATTAACACGTAGAATGAGAAGAGGATTTAGAAACACCTGATCGATTTTGGGGTCGTTGGCTCCCTCCTCCTTTGTAGAGAAAATTATGAACCAATTTGCCCGACTTTGTAGTCTTCTTTGTCAATTTCGAGCAGCAGATTCAAACCGTTAACAATCCATTACATCAAGATTTATTTTACCATTTTTGTACATTATTTGTACATTTTGTGATCTTCTTTTTGTAGACAAAAGTGAAGATGGACGAGTCTATGTTTGAGATCAAATCTTGAAGACTCTCCTATAAATAGAAGAAGATTTTGAAGACACAAGATACAACACAAGCAAACAACACAACAAGAAAATCTGCAAAATTCTCTAAGCTTTCAGATTTTACATTCTTGTTGAAATAGCCTAAGTCTATCACTTGCACATCTTGAGGTCTAGGCTTTTTATTCTTGATTACACTTGCGCTTAAAAGTTGTATACTTCATTATTGAGTTGTAATCTTGAATTTTTCTATCATCCAAAACAAGATATCATTGTTAGTGTTCTTGTGGTAAGAACACACTTGGGTGATCTTAGGTGTTGAAGAGTGTGTTACTCTCCATAGATGAAGGAAGATTGTGGTAATCTCCTTGAAGGTGTTGTAAGAAGATTGTGGTAATCTTCAAAAGTGGTGTTGTAATAGTTGTGGTAACTATTAATAAAATTCTTTTTTCTTTTCGAAATCCATCCCGGAGATACTGTGATGGTAGAGCACGTAGTCCCTAGGTGGGGTGAAGCTCTATAAATCATTGTGTGTTATTCATTTTCTGCATTTATATTCTTGCTATCATCTTCATATTCGTAAAAGAGGGCATAACTAGGAAAATCGGCATAATCTATTCACCCCCCATCTAGATTATCATAGCTACTTGGACTAACATGTTGTACATGTGTTGAATTGGTTGACCATTTGTTTGTCTCTTGTGCCTTTGCAGGGACTCTTGGGTAATGGATTTTTGGTTCATTTGACGTTCCCCTCTTTATGACGCATAACTTTAATGAATTTCTGGTGCTTTTAATGAATTTTCGTTTTAGTGAGCATGCTGCTTTCTTATGGCGTGTGTCTGTTGTGTCCTGCATCTGGATCATTTGACATATTCAGAATGAGCTAGTCTTTAACAACAAGCTCTGGACGGTGGATGCTGCGATTTTTCATATTCGGGTTCTTATTGTTAGTCCATGTGGCTACGATAATCTAGAGGGGGTGAATAGATTATGCCGATTTTTCGCAAATTGCCCTTTTTTGAATGAACAAGTAAATGATAAGAATGTAAGTTCGGAAAATAAACAACACACGTCGATTTAAAGAGCTTCACCCCACCTAGGGACTACGTGCTCTACCACCTCAGTATATCGGGGATGAGTTTCGAAAAAGAAAAAGAATTTTATTAATAATTACAAAAATTGTTACACCACCACCTTTGAAGATTACCACAATCTTTTTACAGCACCTTCAAGGATATTACCCATAATCTTCCTTCACCTATGAAGAGTACCACACTCTTCAACACCTAAGATCACCCAAGTTTGTTCTTACCACAAGAACACTAACAAGGATATCTTGTTTTGGATGATAGAAAAATTCAAGATTACAACTCAATAAAGAAGTATACAACTTTTGAGTGCAAGTATAATCAAGAATGAAAAGCCTAGACCTCAAGATGTGCAAGTGCAAGAACTTAGACTATTACAACAAGAATGTAAAATATGAAAGCTTAGAGAATTTGCAGATTTCTTGTTGTGTTGTTTTCTTGTGTTGTTGTCTCTTATGTCTTCACATCATCTTCTTTTTATAGAGTCTTCAAGATTTGATCACAAACATAGGCTTCTCATTCTTCACTTTTGTCTACAAAAAGAAGATCACAATATGTAGAAATATTGTACAAAATTGATAAAGTAAATGTTGATGTAATGGATTTCCAACAGTTTGAATCTACTGTAAAAAATAACATAGCGCGACCGGTCACTATGTAGAAATTTCGAACGTTAAAAGTAGGCCAGAAGATTCAGACATAGGATGGAAGGGAGGGTGACCGGTCCAACGGGGGGTCTGACCGGTCGGCCCACCTGAGGACCGGTTGGCCTCTCCTATTTTTCAAGTCCAGAGTTGTCTGTTTCAGTTTTATCTCTTTTCAGATACCAGTCGACCTCCTGGAGTTTTTCAAACGTCTTGTTTCTGTTTCAAAAATCAACTTCAGACACGGGTTGCCCTATAGGGCGACCGGTTGGCCTCAAAACAGAAGTGTTGTCCAATTTTTTGTCAAGAATAAACTTCAAGGAATACTCCAAAAATTAGTAAAAATATTTTAAATCATTTGGGAGTATTTGGACAACATTTAAAAACATTGTTTTTGTGTAAAAACATATTTAAACAAAATCATCAAAATCTTGATAAAAATATTTATCTAACACTTATTGCTGAATCATCTTCAGTTGATCGGGGTTGCATGCAGAATGATCAACATGACATTCTTATCCTGCATAGGCTGCATGTCCCTGGGCAGGCTAGACATGCTCCGAAGATCGCCGAAGTTAATTGGCAAAAACCTTTGCCGGGCTGGATCAAGGTGAATACGGATGACAGTGCTTCAGGGGTGCCGATTCATCTTACATCCTCTGGGGTGTTCCAGAATTGCAGGGGCTTCTTTCGGGGTTGCTTTGTGAACCGTTGTGGTTCAGGATATGCGTTTGAAGCTGAGTTGGTGGCAGCAATGTAGGCCATTCATCATGCATTTGCTAAAGGCTGGACAAAACTTTGGATTGAATCGGATTCAGTTTATGTGGTGAACCTGCTTAATAAAAGATCCATTGAGGTTCCATGGCATCATCTTAGTACTTGGCGCTACACTCTTCATCTGCTTTCGCAGATGGAGCTTGTGGTCTCACACATTTTTTGGGAAGGCAATCGAGTAGCAGACATGCTGAGCAAGAAGACTGATTATGGAATTTGGTGGGGCGTCCCGCCTGAGGACCTTGTGCCTTTTCTCATTGATGACTATGTTGGTCAGCTCAACTATAGGTTTGTTAGCTAATGTGTCCGGTACTCTCTTTTGGTATGTTTGGATGCCATTTTCTCTTATGGGGGGTACTCTTTTTCCTGCCAAGGATTTTCCCCACAAGGGTGGGTTTTACCTTGGGAGGTTTTAACGAGCCCCAACCATTCAGTCATTTGGTCGGCTTGTGACCACCCCGTTTTTGTTTCGTTCTTGTTACAGGCTTAATTGTTTGGCTACCTGATCAGCCTATGATCAGGATAACTCTCATTTTCTTTTATATATATATATATCATGCGATTTATTCAAAAAAAATAAAAAAACTTCCCAGGAGGCAGGAAATAATGGGAGAATTTCATAATAGGATCCAAATTTAAGAAAATCTATTATTTCAAGACCCATAATTTCAATATTCTCATATCAAGACCCACTTTTTGTTTTTTCTTTTCCTCAAATTGGGCCCTCCCTCAAATTTTGGGTTCTCACTTCAAGACCCAAAATTTCAACCTTCTCAAATAAAGACCCAATTTTTATTTTTTTTCTTCTCAAATCAGACCCTCCCCATTTTGGGCTCTCAATTCAAGTTTTAAAATTTAACAAAAAGAGAAATATTAATATAATCTATCACACCGGCCACAAAAATTAATTTTCTTTCTCTTTTTTTTTTGCTCATTCCTTTTTTCCTAATCGGTACTTGTTTTAAAATGTAAAATTCAATCATAATTTGGATATCTTATTTTTTCTTAGTAACTAAAAAATATTTACTACTTCTTTTTCATTCACAATTTGGTATATCTTATTTTTTTAGTAACCGATAAATATTTTACGGCTTTTTTCATCTTGTTATCTACATACATTTATATTTACAGATCTTGGTTTCTACACATTAAACAAAATTGATAATAATTATGGATCAGGTAAAAAAGAATGAGCAAAAAAACGAAAAGAGGGAGAAAAATAATTTTGTGGTTGACGTGATAGATTACCAAAACTTGGGGGAGGGTCATGTTTGAGAAAAAAAATAAAAATTGGGTCTTGATTTGAGAAGGTTGAAATTTTGGGTCTTGAAGTGAGAGCCAAAAATTTGAGGGAGAGCCCAATTTGAGAAAAAAAAATAAAAATTGGATCTTGATTTGAGAATGTTGAAATTTGGGTCTTAAAATGATAGACTTTCTTAAATTTGGACCCTATTATGAAATTCACCCGGAAATAATAGGTATATACTACACCCATAAAGAGTTTTAGGGATAATTATGAAAAAAAACCCTTAAGATTTGGCTAATTACAAAAAAATCCAGAGGTTTTTGAGAATTACACAAAAACTCTTGAAATTTGATCCCATCTTACAATATTCTGTTTATAAGTAAGAATAACCCTCCCTGAATTTTATAGAAATATTACAATTAACCCCTTAAATTTAAGACAAAAATCAAACTTCAAGAATTTTTATGTAATTTTCAAAAACTTCAGGATTTTTTTTTGTAATTATCGAAATTTTATAAAAAATATTCTAGAAACAAATACCCAAAAAATTCAGTGGAAGTTTCCTAGAAATATTCTCAAACTAGTAGCATATATATACTTCGAATATGCTTGGAGATGATCAGTTCTTACGCCTTGATATTTTAAATGTTCACTGTCCATAATATAGATTCTTCCTTAAAAAAAAAAAGATTTTTATGAAAAGATTTCTAGAAACATCCAAAATATTGAATGGAAATTTCCTAAAAACATTTTTAAACACATTAGCATATACTCCGAATGTAGGTGGTCACATTATATGTTCACCGTCCATTTAAAGAGGTCACTAATATAAATAGGTGAAAAAAAATCTCATTCGTAATCCCTAAGTTGAAAAGCTTAAAACTATTACACTTTTTCTGTGAATAGCCTTACTTTGAGAAGTTAGCAAGATAAATCCACCGATATAGCTTTAGATTTTACGTTCTCAAACTATCCCAACTTTGACATGATTTCACATTATTTAGGTTGTTTGTTCGTACATAAAATTGAAAATATCACAGTATAACAAAAATATGATGAAACATTTAGATAATATGTTAACTGACTCTAGTCAGTCATATGAGAGAATACGATTATGGTTGATTAGCAATTTGTTGGTTCTATCATCAACGAGAGAATCTAATTTTTAAATTATTTCTCTGAGATAAGTGGCCAATAGATATCTAAGAAGATGTCGCAGGTAATTTTTCCAAAGCCTGAAAATAGTCAGAATTGGGTGTCGCTTTCCCATTGACAATCCGCCTAAAATCTATCATTTCATCATCATTGGGTGTATACACACCCTGCTGATTTTTCCAAAGGTGAAGACTATAAGGAAATGCCATGCTTGCTGCCAACGGTTGTCTGATTAAATTTTAAATTATTTATACACACCCTGCTGATTTTTCCAAAGGTGAAGACTATAAGGAAATGACATGCTTGCTGCTAGCGGTTGTCTAATTAAATTTTAAATTATTTCTCACCAAATTGAATAAGAAAACATGCAAGAAATTTAAGAAGTAGAAGAAAACATAGAAGTGTGCCGCTAACTCCACTCATCAAAATGGTTGGTGGTTAAATAATTCACGCAAAGTTGGTAGTGATAAAGTAATTGTCTCTTTTTTGTAACAAGAAGTTTTGAGATAATGGTAATACATCCAAATTGTTATTACCATTATCTCCAACGGAGTTTTCTAAATTGTTAAAGTGTTGCTCACACATAACAATGCACGAAGAATATGGTAAATATATTAGTAAAATTAAACATTTTGAATTAGTTGATCTCTATCCGAAATTAACCCATCAAAAAATTATATCCTACTTTTTGTTAGGTTTGTCAACTTTTCAGTAGTATTGTACAAATAGATCAATATGCAGATGCAACCTATTCGGCAAGACAAGACAACTCAATATCAATAGAATTTGAATTTATATCATTTTAAAAACATAAAAACTTGCATGAATTCAAATTGAAATGAATAGAGCTCAAACGGAAAGAAATAAAAACAAATATCCATCTCATCTTATTGTCTCCAAACAGAAGACGCGAAATCAAGAACTCCCAATGAAATCTTTAGAACCTAAATAAAACGGAATATCGCCACAAAAGTACAAGTGAAATTAGTCCCCGGCTACGCATGGAAAATGCATCTTTATATGGTGTTTGTGGCACCCTGGTTTCAATACGTTAAAGGCATATCTTAATCTGGTGTTGCAGCTCCTTGGTTCAGCTCGGCAAATCTCATTCCAACACGCATTGAGTGCTTCAAGAACTTCTCAGCACATCTGCGAACACAAGTCTCTTCTTGTTTATCCAGAGTTTTACGTCGAAATGTGTCTACGCAATCTGTGAAACATCTTTCCACCAGTGAATTGTACATCCTTAAACTGCACAAGACAAATAAAAATAAAAATATTACATCGCTTATAAATAAATGCATATGTATCACTCTCTGTAATACAATTGTGTGTTTTAGCTGCTCCATTCAGCTAAACCAAGATATGACATTTCGAATAGAAGAAGAGTTGAAAACGGAAAAGGTACTTCAGTGAAACGAACAAGTAAATCAAGTCATGTCAGGGCAAATTTCATGCAGAAAGATCATAGATGGTAACAAATGAGGATAATAAATAAATATGACGTTTCATAGTAATTTCCAATAACAGATATGCCACCATTATGCAAATATTAACATTGACCCATTTCACCATATCAAGTTCTGCAGAGAAAAACATGCAACACAAGTAGATCACAAAAACTATAAGGACATATCCTTATAAGGAGCATATGAGCTCTTCAAAATTCTCTAATGAAAAAGAAGGTGAAATAGTTTATTTATCCTCTATTCCTTAAATCTCCAATCTCAAAATCAATTGTTTCATTTATCCTCTATTCCTTGAATCTCCAATCTCAAAATCCACTTTTAAATCCAGCTCATAAATTTTAACTTGAAAAAATTACTATGGGCATCCAAGTATATTTTGAATTCTAATTTCTTTATTAAGCATGATTTTTTGTTTAACATTGACTCACTTCTTGTGTTGCACATTCTTAGTCACATGATGAAAACTATAGTGAACCTTAAGTAGGTACTTGCATATTACGTAGTTTATTGATTTTAGTTGTGCCCCAAATATGATCAAATTCATCAAGGAAGCTTTTCTCTGATAAATAAAATTACCTCAAATATATTTCAATCTAAAGTTTCCTTGTTCCTTAAATCAGGGTTTAGTTGTGACCCAACAGCATGAATTCGAAAAATAGTGCTAAGATAGCTTCAATTAGAGATTCTGAAGCTGAAAAGATGAGAAAACAGATCAAATTGTAAGCGAGAGCTCAACAAATGAAAATGTTCAAGTTGGAATCAGATAGCCATGAATCAGATCATCAGAAATATTGACAGCGCCGCTGTGCAGCTACTTTTGATCAATACAGGGGTAAAACTTCAATTATGAAAGAAAAACAGAATGGGCTCTATATCAACAAATTAAAGATAAGAAAAATAAAAAAAATGTCCGAAATTTAGAAAGAATAATGACTGAGGAACAAGAAGAAAGAAAGACAGTCAGCGGCTGGTAACAGTATTGCAAGCAAGGAAAGACAGATATCAACAACCTCGCAAGGGAAAAGAACAGATCAGACATTATAAACTACAAGCATATACTCCTCAACTTAACGAAAAATAAAACTCTTAACAAGTCCTAAATGTCAAAAGACATTTTCATTTGGCCAATGAATAGAGACACATTTCGCAACAAGTTAGTGCCATGTTTGTAGACTATAGTACCCACACCCTCATGCTCATAATCAACACCGCCCCAAATAAATCATATTTTTTCCAGAAAAAAATGTTTTAACATATCTAAAGCTGGCATCAAGCACTAGTTATATAATGAAGCTAAATGTAATAGGATAAGGCCGCAACCAAGTAGTCAACGTGATTAAAACTCTAACCCAAAAGGATAGTTGAATAAAAAATGTTCTGGTTAAATTTGACAATATTAATTACAGTAGACTGAAGTTTAACTATTATTGTTTGTGAACCTTCTATGACATTGTCATACATCCTGTTTATAAATCAACAGTGCACACACACAAAAAAACAGTTCTAATTAGCTGAATGTTGCTAGAAATGTATAACCGAAAGATCAATCTCTCAGCTCTGCGAATCAACTCACAATGCTATACGCAATTATTCAGAAAGCAAAAAGCAACCAATCGATTAATCAACTACTTCAATAACAAGAGAAACCACATAAAACCAAATTAGGCAGAAAAACAAAATAAATCATTTTTTAAAGCCAATTTAACACCATAAAACCAAATTATAAACCATTTCTAAAAAGCCAATTTAACACCATAAAACAAACAAAATCATATTCCAGCTATTTCTTTCATACCAGGGCGAACCGCTTTCGATATTTACTGAAGATCTTAAATACTTCACTTAAAATCCTACAATCTAGACCTTTCTCTTCAAATTATTTAGGAAAAGTACAAAGAGACTTATATATACCTGTCACGGATTTGGAGCTGGTCGATCATGGCGGACATTCGCTGTTTATCTACTTCTGGAAGAGCGTCCAAATCTCCAAGCATGCTTTTGTCCATTTTCAACGATTTTGTTCAAAGGTACAACAGGTGATTCACGGGTACAACTCTGCAAATGCTTGCTACTGCTTTCTAAAACCCTAACTGTGATCTGTGAAGAGAGGCAACGGTTTTGTGTAATCGTAACGGAGAATGGACGGACATGATTGATAAGATTTAACGGCTGATAATAATTTAATCTAATTTGTAAATAGGCGTAAAAGAGTTTGTACATAATGCATTTCAAATTAGAAATTATTTTGTGGGGTATTTTATTTGAGTAAGAAAAATTAATGACATGATTAGTGTACATCTATGAAGCACTGATAGGGTACAATACGACACAGGTACGGAAATATGTTATTTTGAAAATTTTAAGGATACTGGCACGATATATATATATATATATATATATATTTTAAAATATAGACATACTAAATACAATTAAAAAATAATATTTAAAGTATAAAAACTAAATTACATAAATACTCAAATCTAAAATGTGATAACTCACGAAAAGACACAAGATACATGCTGAAAATATCAGCAATATTATATATATGTATCCATGAAATATCATGAGTATAGATTAAAGTATCGTATTCGATACGTATCCGACATACGTACGCCATCCTCACAGAAGTGACTGTGTGTTCCTTACATAAATAGATACATCATGGAATTTATTAATTTAGACATTTCAAAATTATAATTAATTCCAAGTGAAATACATAGTATATTACCCCATTTCATATTTCCCCCCTTGAAAAAGAAAAAGAAATTATTTTCGTCTACATATTTAACTATAATCAATCAGGAAGAACCTATATTGATAAATTATTATCTTAAACTTACAGAAAATGTGTAAATGCATAAATAATCATATGCATTGCATATAAAAATATATTAAATTTGATATGTAATAAATACTAAAATTGTTAAAATATATAATATATAAAATATTTTGTGCTTGTTTGATAGCACTTTTAAAATGGACTTTGGATCTAAAAGTTAATTTCAATAAAAATTAATATTTGGTGGTTAATTTAGAATGAACTTCTGGATAAATTACTCGTCCAAAAAACCCATTCTACGAAAGTCGTAATTTGAAGCTTTTTGAAAAATCTTTTTTTTTTTTGAAAAATCGTTTATTAAGAAGTCATTCTCTAAATATACTTTTGCATAAGTACTCACAAACATGTACTTTATATAATACATATCAATACAATGAATATGCGTACACTTTATATCAGTTTAATAAATATATTACATCAATATATTTATGTCTACAAATGTATTATATATTTGTTTACTATAATGAATATCAATATAAAGTACAAAAGTATAATATATAAAATCGATATGGGAGGATCAAGTGAGACCATGTCTCTAGGTGAGACACAATGGACTAATCTCAATCATCCCCCACTATTAATCAATGGATATGATTTAATGGATCAAATATATATTAAAATATTAATTTAATCAATATAAGGGTAGTAGGGTAAAATAACATAACAAGTTAGTTACAAAAATGGAATCAAATCTCTTTTCTCTCATACATCTCTCAATCCCAATTTCTCACGTCTCTCTCTCTCTCTCTCTCTCTCTCTCTCTCTCTCTCTCTCTCTCCCACACACACACACACACACACATTCCTCCATTAACGCAAATAAAGAAAAATCGTGAAGATCGAACTCAAAATTACGAGTTCATGAAAATTACAGAGAAAAACAAGAAAATCGGTGCAATATTACGGAAAAATAACGAGCAATGTGAGTTCAAAACTAAATATGCAACAAAACTCAACTAAATATGCATTATCCAAAACTATCTATGCGGCGTAAAAAAACTAATATGTAGTACAAGATATCCAACTATGCAAGACGTTATAAACTATGCAACAAAATCAACTAACTATGTATTATCCTGAAACTATCTATGCATTGTGGAATAACTAAATACAAGACATTATGTAACATCCAATTTTTATAATTTCCAAAAGCAACATCCCATTTTCATAACTAAATATACATTATATTGAACCTATTTATGCGAGTGTAGTATAACTAAATATGCAAAGACGTTATATTCAATCATGTCTTGTTTTCATAAGACAAAGTCTGCCAACAAAATAACTAAATATGCATTATTTGATGTCTAATTATGCAAAGAAAAGAACCCTAACTATGTCAAAATAAAAATATTTGGAAAGAAAACAAGTTCCTTAAAATCCGCCACACAAAATCCGCAGGTGTCAATTTCACCCATAAAATCCTTTGGGACCACTAATTTGAATTACAAAATTACAATCTTACCCTTAAAATCAAAAAAAGGAAATAATTAAAAAAATCGAATTAATCACATCCCTTCATTTTTTAAGATCAATGGGTAAGATGAGTCCACACTGCCTCACCTAGGAGGGTGGTCTCATTTGAACCAAATCCTATATATATATATTTATTTATATATTTTAGATATGCAATAGACGTGTCACAAAATAAATTGGGGTGTCTCAAAACTTAATTGGGATGTATACTTAAAGTGTTGTGATTAAGGATGGTTATCTAGTATAACTGCTTTATATATGTATCGAGTTATTAAAAGAGCTGTCAATATGAGCTCGACTCGATGGGCTGGAATAGATTTCATTTTTAACCCAAAATGAATTGAGCCTATTTTGGTCTGGCTAATTCGGCTCGAAATATTGGACCGGCTCAATCGATCCCATCTTTTTTTTATGTGTATTTTCATAGTTTAGGCTAGACCAACCCGATTACTATTTATTTTGGTCTGGCTCGTTTGACAGATCTAATTATTCATCATAAACTTGATGGTTAGTTCGGTAGTAGGGTTTCAAAGTAGACGAGCTTAGAATGATCCTTAGTGGACCACTATTGGGCTTGGTTGTTTATTTTGAAAATTATAGGCTCCTTGTTCTTGTTGGGCATTGCTTGAAGAAACACCCTTATTGGGCTCAATTGCTGTGTTGCATCACTAGTAAATTAAGAGAATTTGATTATTCACTAATTTGTTTCATAGTATTAAGTTTTTTTTTTTAGAAGCATAGTATTAAGTTTAATTTAAGAATGGATTCTCCAAAATTTCGATAATTTAAAAATAAAATGTATTAGCTAATGAAATACATTAAACGACGGAGAAATTTAATAAGAAAAAGAATAGCAATTAAATTGTCAAGCACAAGAAAATTTCAAAATGAATTCAATGCAAAGTGTAAGAGTTAAGATGAAAAAAATATTATAATATATAAGTCTCAATTTTAGAATATTGTAAAAGTAATTTTACCAAAAACAATATATGAAAGAAACTTAGTTACTTTTAGAATAAGGCGGGTAAAATCAAAATTATAAGACAAGGGATGAAGTGAGATAAATTGAGAATAGATGAGGTAAAGTAAGGCAAAATACATGAGATAAATTCTTGTTTTTTTTTTAGTCAGTGGTAAATAAAAAGGGAGGAGACATGGCCACACACTCATATGAGATCGGGTCCATGTCAATCGTTCTAATAGTAGAAGATTCTACCACTAAAGTACATAGTTGATCCCAAATAAATTGATATCCAACAAGAGTAGAGGAAGTAATGTGAAATTAACCATTAATACATACCTAATATTTTAAAAATTTAAAGTCTAATTTACAAGGTATGAAATGGGTTGGGCCAGCCTGGTGCCCTGCCAATCGCAACAAAGGAAAAAATCAAGCTAGGACAAATAATGACCGGGCCGCTATTTTTATAGCCCGGTCCAGTATTTCGAGCCGAATGAAGTCGGGCCAAATAGACCCAATTCATTTAGATCTTCCAATAATGAAGCCCAACCCGATCTTTTATTGGTCGTCTGGTTGGCCCTCTGCCAAGCTAATTTTGACAGCTTTACCTATGTCTTAACACCTTGTACTTGATATATAGTTGGTTATGGGTTTGAGACACTCGTGACTCGTGAGGTCAAGGGTTCAAACCTTATTTCTCCCCTCGTATATTTCCTTTGTACAGGTTTGAATTTGCTAAAAAAAAAGAAAGTTACTAGCATAGGAGTCTCCTTTTTGACTTTTTGTTGTAAAATTTCCCAATTGAACTACAATTCCCATCTTAAAAACATAAGAGTTGATTTAGTATTTCAAAATAGGTTAAGAGAAAGATAGTCACATGTGGGATGGATAAGTAGAAGTTGCAGTTAGGTCTGTCTTCTGCCATTGATTTGCATTATTGTCTTTGGGCATTAACTATCATTGGCTGCATCGCTTTTGCCTGCTTTCTAAGGGGTATGAGAAATAGCTGTCTCACAAGAAAATGACATATCATTGACAGGGGCAGAGTTTTGGATTCTCTTTATTTATTATTTTTTGGGTTTCATTTTTTTGGAATATCCATCTAACAAATATTTCTACTATCTTAAATTTATTTAGGTAACATAAGATAATTTTTCGGCTACACAATCATTCAATTATGCGATGCTACTAATACCAATGTTTATGTTGACGAGCTGTCATTTAGAAGTTCCAGGTAAGTTTCAGCATAACAACTGATTTGCCAAATCATGGACCGAGTAAAAGTTATCCAAAAGAGCGATCGGCCAACCCAACTGCACTGCAATGCCGAGTTTGAGAAGATGAGTTAGAAAAGGCAACCACGACCGACCTGAAGGCATAGTGACATACAAAAGATGTCACCTGTAAAACTTACACCAAGACATCAAATTTAATATAAAAAATAAAGTGACAAGTGTCTCGCCATATCTTCTGTTGGGTATCTATCTGCCTCAATAGATTGATACACGAAGTACCAAATAGCAATTTACAGACACAATAAACCTATTAATACAAATTTGTACTCTAGACTCAAAGTGCAAAGTAAAATTACAACTGAATCAAAGAATACAAGAAAAGAAATATAAAGCAAAGTAATGTGAGGGATAAAACCCTAAAACCGAAATATAGAATAAATTTCGGCTCAGGACCAGTTTTCCCGAAGAACCACCACGGTAAGTCACCAGAGAAATCCACAAAACCACAAAGATAGAAATGGACCACAAAGCCTTGCCCGAAACCTCACAGAACACCCAGATCCACACCCAGAGACCCGAGGAAAATATCGAATCACACAAACCCTAGTTCTTCCCAGAAACCCTAGTTTTGAACCCAACCAGTTCGTCCACAAAGGAAGTGAACTAGAGAATAAGGGAAGAGAACCCCAAGAAGATTTCACAGAAACTCCGATGAGAGATCGGATTTCACAGAGAAGAGAACCCCAAGAAGATTCGAGAGAGTGTAGAGTGAGAGAGATGAGAGACAGTGAAAACTGCAAAATGAGAGTTAGGGTTCAGAAAGAACCTTTTAATAGTCCGAATGAAAGGCCACGATCAAGAGGTGAAACACCAACGACTCAGATTACACAAGAGGATCCGCGGACTATTAAAACGGGTAAAGCAACCCGAACCCATGACCCGGGTAACTCAATGGATATAGAAACTGGGCTTCGAGGCATTGGGTTGCATTTGGGCCAAACTCTTTAAAAGCTAATGGGCCAATTACTCAACAATCTCCACCTTTGGCTCATTGGATTTCATTAGACAAACCTGGGAAAATTTAAACTGGTCATCATCATCGCCGGAGTGCCTACCCAACACTCAACCAAGTAGAACTTTACTATAATAAGCACTAAGCTCATTATAGTACCAGCAAACACTTAAGTAAGCTGGGTTTTGGTGTCAGACTTAAACAGGCATAAGCAAGTTTTAGTCTAACTGGTTTTGGACTCACAAGCAAACACACAGTAAGCCTGCAAGCCCAGGGTAATCACCAAGGGACAACCTAGTCTCCGTTGTCAAAATTGAGAATTTTTAAACAAGTTTTGAACTTTGATAAAGGTAGACACTTAGTATCCATATCAGCAGGATTGTATTCAGATGCCACTTTTTCAAGACAGATGAGATCTTTAGAAACAATATCCCTTATAAAATGAAACCTAACATCAATATGTTTTGTTCTGTCATGAAAAACTGGATTCTTACAAAGATGAATACCAGATTGAGAGTCAGAAAATACAACAACCTTTTGTTTTAGAAAACCAATTTCACAAACAAGTCCTTTTAGCCATAAGGCTTCTTTTAAAGCTTCAGTAACTACAACATATTCTGATTCTGTAGTAGACAGAGCCACAATGTGTTGCAGTTGGGATTTCCAACTTATACAGGAGCCACACAAAGTAAAAACATAAGAGGTAGTTGATTTTCTGTTATCTTTATCATTTGCATAGTTGCAATCCACATATCCTTTTAAAACAACACCAGTTTCACACTTAGAAAATTTAAGGCAATAATCAGTTGAATGTCTAAGATACCTCAATAACCACTTCAAAGCATTCCAATGCACCAAACCAGGATTAGACATAAATCTATTAAGACAAGAAACAACATAGGCAATGTCTGGTCTAGTACTGACCATTAAGTACATAACAAATCCAATGGCATTAGCATAAAGAATGTTTTGCATAGAAGAGATTTCAAGATCAGTTTTAGGGGACTGATCCCTACTTAGCACAAAATGAGAAGCAAGTGGGACATTCACAGATTTTGAATCACTCATAGAAAACTTTTGTAAAACCTTTTCAACATATGAAGATTGATGAAGATTTATCACAGAGTTATTTCTATCCCTATCAATATCCATACCAAGTATTTTCTTAGCATCACCTAAGAATTTCATATCAAATTTTGTACTTAAACAATTTCTCACATAGTCAATAGTCTTAATGCATGGGCTAGTCAAGAGCATATCATCAACATAAATCAGCAGGAATACTGGGGACTTAACATCAAGTTTGAAATATGACAATGATCAATTTTGCTTCTACTGCATTTCAAATCAAGCATGCATCGTCAAGTTTTTTTATTCCACTGTTCAGAGATTGCTTTAATCCATACAAAGACTTTTTCAGTAAACACACATGGTTAGGTTTGGATTTGTGTTCAAAACCTTCAGGTTGTTTCATAAAAATTTGTTTTTCCAAATCACCATGTAAAAATGCAGTTTTAACATCAAGTTGCTTTAGTTCCCATTCAAACTGAGCCACTAAAGCTAGCATAGTTCTCACAGTCACAAACTTCACAACAGGTGCAAAAATCTCAGTGTAATCAATGTCTTCTTTCTGAGTAAAACCTTTTGCAACTAATCTAGCTTTGTATTTAACACCTTCATTTTCATGTTTAATTTTAAACAACCATTTACAATCAACCACAGAAAGCGCTTAATGTGTTTTGGGACAAGTTCCCGGTGTTATTAACATACAAAAAAGTCATCTCATCTTGCATAACACTTAGCCATTTCACAGAGTTCACAGCATCAAAATAGGTTTTAGGCTCAGAATTTTCAATTGATTCAAACACAGAGAACACATAAGAAGTTAAGTGAAAATCAGCAAACTTGTTTGGAATTCTAATGTTCCTTTTAGTTCTGTCCCTAGTCAACACATAGTCATTCAAATTATCATTTTTAGCATGCTCATTATTCAATCAGTGTCAACTAGGGGGAATTCATCATGCACATTATCATTCAAATCAGCATTGTTATCCTCAATATCATTGTGCACATCATTAGCATTCACATTATCATGCTCAACATCAATTATATCAGGATTTTCATTCACAGGAATAAAAGGCACATTAGAAAGCTCCACCTTATTAGGAGTAGTGGGGTTTTGAGTTTCAGAAACAATTTTAGAAACCTCAAGGCAGAGAAATTCATTTTCATTAAAAACCACATCCCTGCTTATTAGCACTTTAAAACCATTTTCAGATTTGGAACATAATCTGTACCCTTTAATCCCATCAGGGTATCCCAAAAAAACACATTTTAAAGATCTTGGATCAAGTTTGTCAACCTTTTGGTGGACAAATGATGAACAACCAAAAATTTTTAAATTTGAAAAGTCCACTGGTTTGCCAGACCAAACTTGTTCATGGTATTTCCCTTTCAAAGGTACAGATGGTGATCTATTGATCACATAGGCAAACTGTGATGGATTTTTTTTCAGAACTTTTGGAAAGTCCAGATGTACTTAACATACTTCTCACCCTTTCCAAAAGAGTTCTATTCAACCTCTCAGCAACACCATTTTGCTGAGGGGTGTAAGGCACAGACTTGTGTCTTACAATACCTGAATCAACACAAAGTTGATCTATGAGTTGGTTACAAAATTCCAACCCATTATCAGTTCTCAAATACTTAATCTTTTTCCCAGTCTGATTTTCTATCAAGGTTTTCCAGTTTTGAAGTTTTTCAAAAACATCAGACTTGTTTTTCATAAGAAATACAAACACTTTTCTTGAAAAATCATCAATCACAGATAGAAAATACCTATTCCCACCATGGGTGGGAACACTAGCAGGGCCCCAAACATCAGCATGTAAGTATTCAAGAATTTCTGTGCAAGAAGATTGTTTTGGGTAAGAGGAGGTGGGGAAGCTGACTTATTGTTGTTTACCAAAAATACA
The DNA here is from genome assembly GCA_016081115.2 of Rehmannia glutinosa. Lineage (NCBI taxonomy): Eukaryota > Viridiplantae > Streptophyta > Magnoliopsida > Lamiales > Orobanchaceae > Rehmannia > Rehmannia glutinosa. The sequence continues at coordinate 116,288 of JABTTQ020002596.1, forward strand.
TGAGTCACAGAAAGACACACAAGTAAGTTTATCATTACCAAAACAACATTCTTTATGCAACAATTCAAGTCCTTTAGAACTTATATGACTAAGCCTTTTATGCCAAAGTTCAGTTTTGTCATTCATAGAGTTCAAATTGGTCACAAAGTTCACATTGTTCACAGAATTTTGCATGCAAGGAACAGACTCAACATACCAAACATACAAATTCCTTTTCTTTTGAGCTTTAGCAATAATTAGGGAACCTTTCATGATTTTCATCAAACCCTTACCCCACCTTCCCTCATAACCATCGTGCTCAAGCATAGCACATGAGATCAAGTTATTAGACAAATCAGGAACATGCCTTACATCATTCAGAGTCAAAACAAAACCAGAATCAAGTTTCAAACACACAGTACCAACACCAAATTACTTGACATTTTTTATCATTAGCCATGGAGACAGATCCATTTTGCACAGAGGCATATGAGGCAAACAAGTGTTTAAATGGTGTCATGTGAAATGTGCAAGCATAATCAATAATCCAATCATTTTCACTGAAAGAATTTGAAGGCACAACATTCACAGACTCATGCAACTCAAGCACCATAAACACATCACCCATATGATTATTGCCAGATGTCAAGTTAACTGAATCATTGGTTTGGTTCTTGTTATTCTGATTGTTGTTTTGATTATTGTTCTGGTTATTCCTGGGCTTAGTACATTCTTTTATGTAATGGCCATGTTCACCACAGTTATAACACTTTCTATTGTTCTTAGGCCTAGAACTGGACCTCCCTCTGCTTTTACTTCTCTTTCTACTAGAGTTTCTTTTATTGTTATTCCCATTCCTCATATTTTGAGGTCTACCCCTGACATGCATAACCTTTCCTGACCCCTGTTCATTCCCCTTAGATATTTTCAGATCCAATTCCTTACTCTTAAGGCTATTAATCACAATATCAAGGGTAATAGAGTCTCTACCATACTTAATGGCAGATTTCACATCAGCATATGAATCAGGGATGACATTTAGCAACACAATAGGGATATAATCATCAATGTTTTTATCACCAGTAAGTTTGATATCTTGTATCAATTTTGTAAAAACATCTAAGTTCTCATCCATATCCTTAGTCAAATCAAATTTGAATCTAGAAAACTTATCCAGCAAAAAGAGTTTTGAGGGTAGGGAAGTTTCAGTGTAGAGTTCTTGCAATTTATCCCAAAGTGCCTTGGCAGAAGTTAATTTGTCAACTTTTCTCAAAACAACATCAGAGAGATTAAGGATAATGGATGAGTAAGCAAATTCATCAAGTTCAGATTTTATTTCAGTAGTATATTTGTCATAATACTTTTGATCAATAGCTTTAAAACATTTCTGCTGAATTAAAATCCCCTTCATTTTTTGTTGCCAAATAGAAAAATCACTTTTTCCATTAAAAGGTTCCATATGATAACCAGATGCACCGGCCATATTCACAGATAAAGCCACAGAGGATATCACAAGAATACAACACAAAACAGGTATCACAATTATCAAATAGATCGCCAGGAATGTAGGTGGACCACACGTAGTCCAATGACAACGAGTAAAAATAAGAGGCAAATAATGGACCACACAGAGTCCAACACAAAGCAAAGTAAGCAAGAAAGGCACATAGACACACAGAGTCCAAGAAACCCAAATTCAACAGAGAAAGAATTCAGCAAGTGGATTCCCTTCGCACTCAGATTCCACCGCACTCAAGGCACAGGTCAAGAGGCTAATGCTTAAGGTCTCCTAAACTAAATCGATCGAAAAATAATTCACCGTGAGAAACTACGTAACCACAAAGATAGAAACGGACCACAAAGCCTTGCCCGAAACCTCGTAACACCCGGATCCACACCAGGAGACCCGAGGAAAATATCGAATCACACAAACCCTAGTTCTTCCGTAAACCCTAGTTTTGACTCCCAACTAGTTCGCCCACACAAAGGAAGTGAACTAGAGAAGAAAACACTCAAGGATGTCAAAACACTCAAGATTTCACAGAAACTCCGATGAGAGATCGGATTTCACAGAGAAGAGAACCCCAAGAAGATTCGAGAGAGTGTAGAGTGAGAGAGAGATGAGAGAGTGAAAACTGCAGAATGAGAGTTAGGGTTCAGAAAGAACCTTTTAATAGTCCGAATGAAAGGTCACGATCAATAGGTGAAACACCAACGGCTCAGATTACACAAGAGGATCCGCGGACTATTAAAACGGGTAAAGCAACCCGAACCCATGACCCGAGTAACTCAATGAATATTGAAACTGGGCTTGGAGGCATTGGGCTGCATTTGGGCCAAACTCTTTAAAAGTTAATGGACCAATTACTCAACATCTTCTAACGCAATCATTACTTCTCCATCACTATATGTAATAGCATAAATATAAGTCATTTATATATGGGGAAAAGACGTTTGGTTCATTCAGTTAATGCAATGTAATCATAACTCTCAACTATTTACCCCGACAGACTTTTATCTGAATCGGAATAATCAAATTAATAAAAAGATAGCTTGCATTGCTTAATTCTGAGTTCCTCAACCATCACACTACTTTGGAGGATGTGGTATACTCAACACATGTTGTCCACAAGCCCATTTGTAGAAACAACCTCAATGTCTTATTATTTGAAAATTTTATTATATATATCCAAGCAAAACACACATCATTAAAATATTAGGAGGTTATCAACTAATCCTTCCTTCTCAACAAAAAATAATATGAAACAAGTAAATAATTCCAAGGCTTACAAAAAAAAACTTTAGAACTCCATTAATGGAGGTTTTTAAATTTCATGTTTGAAACTTCTTCTCTCAACTAAATCTTTTAAATCAGCCATAAAACAAAGCAAAAAGATGAAGAAAATGAAGGGAAAAAAATTGAAATGGATGCAAACATACATTTGTTGTCTGTTTACGAAGTCGTACACTGCTGCACTCTCGAATTTCTGCAAATAAGTAATACTTTTTATTTCAACGTGTAGTACTTTTCAGTTCATTGTGTAATATCTTATCTCTTAAATATGTAATACCTTTTCACTTAGACTTGTAATACTTTTCGCTTATAACTGGAATACGTTTTTTTGCAAATATTATCAATTTTGCTACTTGGAAAACACATATATATTTCCCAGAGTAAAAGTGATAATTTTTAATTAATAATAAGTGTACATTACTTTTCGAGTCTAAAGTGATACTATATCACCGCCTGATATTGCAAAAATGACATTGATGTTGGATCTTTAATCCAACATTGGGCTTATATGTGAAATAACTATGTATTGTAGACTGTCAATTAAGGTTAAGCCCATTTTATAAGTGATCAAATAAGGTTTAAGGAATTGGGCTTTAATGTATCTAATAGGGTGTGGGCGCTTTAATGTAGATCTTAATGGGCTATTCCTATTTTAATGATGGGCTAAAATAGATATCAATATAACACAATTATATAAGGGTTATGGTCCCTAGGGTCATACGTCGACGATATTCTATTCTCGCTTATCCCATCGCCGTAGAAAGAAACCCACGGAGAAAACTAAAGGGTTCTCCTCGAAAAGCTTGAGACGTGTAGATCTAGAAGGCCAAATCCCAGGATTCAATCTGCTATGGATTCGGTGACGCTTCCACAATCTAGTCTTTTGATTCTTGATAATTTGATATGAACGCTCCTGGATTAAAGTGATGTTATTCACTAAAAATTATTCCAACAAGTGGTATCAGAGCCAATTTATATTGAGTTATTGAGAATCGAATATCTTACGTGCAATTATATTCGAATTTGTGCTCATCTAGATGAACATATGTATGATTTGGGCTTTCGTCTTCCGTTTTTGGGCCCCTGTAAAAAGATTCAGAATTTCAAATTTTGTTTGACTGAATATTGTATACATCATGCGAACTTGGTTTCGTGAATTTCAATTCAGTTGCTAAGTTGTTGAAGAATTTTTAGAAAGGTTTCGTACTTTCGTTAATTTAATATCTGGTTTGTCCTTATCTGTTGTGCTTTCAGAATAGGGATTATTGTTTTTTTTAATCCTTGTAGAATCTTGATAGTGCTTTGGTGATTATGTCTTTGGTTGACAAATTATGGATTCAGTAGGATTTTTTACAGAAATTCATATGATATGAAGCCTTTTTTGTTTTTTGAATCGGTCGACGAGATTAGATTCAGATTCACCACAGCCAACTTAATTAATCTTCCCCATTAACATAAAGTTGTTTCAATTTTTTTTTAAAAAAAAAAGAAATACAGAATACTCCCTTTGTCGGTTCAGTAATTTGGTTAATTGGGGAAGATGGTATTTTGGCACAATTCTTAAGATAATGGGTCTTATATGAAATTTTCAGAAAATTTGGCATGTGGTGTAAATCTGTTTGTTTCTTTTATTTCGGACCCATTCTAGTTTCAGAAAATTTAGGGTTTTATTTAAAAAAGTTTTAATTTGAGGCTTATTAAAGTTTGTTTATTTTAAAATTGGCCTCAAATAATAGAAAAACCCTAAATTAAGTTTGATCTTGGAATTTAAATTTTAAATTCGAATAATGGTATGAATTATATATTTTGAGATGAATTAATTGTTAGATAAATGTTTTTATCATGATTTTGATGATTATGTTCGATTTTGTTCAAATAAGTTTTTAAACCAAAACTATGTCCCTAAATGTTGTCTAAATACTTCCGATCAACTTAAAATATTTTTACTATTTTTCGGATTATTTCTTGAAGTTTATTTTCAATAAAACATTGGACAACACATTTGTTTCAGCTCGACGGCCGCCCTATATGGCAACCCGTACTGAGTTGAGTGAGAAACAGAAAATGGGACGTAAGAAAAAAAGCAGGCGGCGGCCGTCGACCAGGTGGGCGATCGTGCGGTCGTCGGTCGGCCGTGGCGGCGACATGCAGGGAGTTGGATTTTGTTCGACTTCTCTGTTTCATAAAATCTTCAAGCGGCAACCAAATCCTGACTAAGGCGGCCTGGTCGCACCCCCTTCGATCGGTCCCCCTGTGTAAAAATTCGCAGAATTCAATTTCAATCTTATCTCCGCATGCACCGGCCGAACCCCATGTTTATCAAAGAAACTATCCGTTGCGTTTTGACAACTTTTCCCTATTTTGTGGGATTGATTTCTAACAGCTATATTGATCATTTTAAATGGTTTCTTTTGCAGCAAATCACTCCCCAAGGAGGAGCCAATGTCTGGAAATGAAAGCCAAATCCTCTTCTATAAATAGAGGCTTCATTCAAGCAACAAGATACAACACTTATTACAAGCAAAAAGAGCATACAAAGCAAACACTTCTATATCTTGTTGTATTAGCCTAAACACTTTCACTTGCACTTATTTGAGGTCTAGGCTTTCAATTCTTGATTATACTTGTACTCATATTGTATCAATCTTTATTGAGTTGTAATCTTGATTTTGGTCATCATTCAACACAAGACATCCTTGTGAGTATTCTTGTGGTAAGAATACACTTGGGTGATCTAGGTGATAGGTGTTTGGAGGTTGTGGTAATCTTCAAAGGTGTCGTAAGAGGGTTGTGGTAATCCTCAAGGTGTTGTAAGAGGATTGTGGTAATCCTCAAGGTGGTGAAAGAGGGTTGTGGTAATCCTCAAGGTGTTGTATTAATTTTTGGTAAATTAATAAAATCTTTCTTTTTCTTTTTGAAATCCATCCCGGAGATACTGGGGTGGTAGAGGATTAGGCCCTAGGTGGGTTGAACCTCTTTAAATCAACGAGTGTTGTTTATTTTCCGCATCTACATTCTTGTTATTTACTCGTTGTTTCGAAAAAGAGGGTGATTTGCGAAAAATTGGCATAATCTATTCACCCCCTCTAGATTATTGTAGCCACTTGGACTAACATTAATTGAAGCAACATGTCACCAAAGTGACCTCTCTTGTGTAAATTAATTTGTTTTGAAATATAAAAGGTTATGCGTGGGTAACTTATGTGAATATTAATCGGCCCAAAGGAAGGTTGATATTTATCGAGTGACGTCTTTGTGATAATAAAAACCGTGATAATTATTTGGTTCACATATGAACACTAAATCGGCCCAAAGGAAGATTTATTGTTTGATATGTTCTTGTTATCAGGTTTGATTACTGCACCAAGATATCAATTACAAGTTAATATTTTGTCCAAAGATGAAATATTGGTGGAGTGCCGATATCTTGAGATGGGAATTACCAATATTTGAATTTATCATTACAATTCTAAGTATACTTTATGTGAGCATAATTAGTTTTTTTTTTTTTTTGGATTCAGCTATGTCTACTCCTGTTAATATTATCTTTGCCAAAGATCAACTCAATTCCTATGCTAAATGGCACTAATTTCAAGTCATGGCAAGAGAACCTTCTGATAGTTCTCGGAGTCATGGACCTCGACCTTGCGATAAGGATTGATTCTCCACCCCCTCTTACGGATAAAAGTACTTCAGATGAAAAGAGGGATATTGAAAGGTGGGAGAAATCGAATCGCATGTGTATGATGATCATGAAGAAAGCCATTAGGAAGCATTGGGGAACTATGTCCGAGAAAATTACTACTGACTAAGGAATTCTTTGCGGATATTGAGAAAAGGTTTGTCAAGAACGAAAAGGTGAAATTGGTACGCTCTTGACAAATCTGATTTCAATGAGGTATGGAGGGAAAGGCAATATCAGAGAATACATTATGAATATGTCTCATACTGCTTCAAAATTAAGAGCACTTAAGCTAGAACTCTCAGAGGACTTGCTAGTGCATTTGGTTTTAATATCTCTTCCAGGACAATTTAACCAGTTTAAGGTGAGCTATAACTGTCAGAAAGAGACTTGGTCTCTGAATGAACTCATCTCTCACTGTGTCCAGGAAGAGGAAAGGTTGAAGCAAGATAAGACAGAAAGTGCTAATATTGCCTCAACTTCCAAGCATAAGGGCAAAAGATTGAAAAGAAAGAAGGATAAGGAAGCTACAAAGACATCACCACAAAAGAAACAACAAAAGGCACCCACTGCAATAGAAGGTACTAGCACTGATGCTGGTACTGCTACGGGTTGTTTCTTTTGTGGAGCTGAAGGACATGTGAAAAAGCAGTGTACCAACTACCATGCTTGGCGTGGTAAGAAAGGTATGCTACTTAATTTGGTTTGTTCTGAGGTTAATTTAACTTCGGTTTCTAGACACACTTGGTGGATAGATTCTGGTGCAACAACTCACATCAGTGTGTCTATGCAGGGTTGCCTCCATTGCCGAAAACCAAGTGATGGTGAAAGATACATCTATGTGGGCGATGGCAAGACAATTGAAGTTGAAGCTATAGGAAAATTTAGATTATTATTAAAGACTGAATTTTATTTGGATCTTAATGAGACATTCATACTGCCTCTTTTCGACGGAATTTGATTTGTTTCGTTTTGGACAAATTTGGTTATTCTTGTTCATTTGGAAATGGGATATTTAGTTTGTTTCATGATTCAAAATTAGTTGGGTCTGGTTCTTTATCTGGTTATGATAATCTTTATTTGATGGATACCATTACTTCATTTAATGAATCCCTGCATCTATATACACGAGGTGTGAAAAGAAAATTAACCAATGAGAATTCAGCTACGTTATGGCACAATAGATTGGGCCATATCTCCAAAAGGAGAATTGAAAGACTTGTGTCAGACAAGATTCTCGATCCCTTAGATTTTCTGAGACTTTGATATTTGTGTTAATTGTATTAAGGAAAACAAACCAACAATAGGAGATTTGTAGCCAACAGACTTCGACGTCTTAGAACTTATACATACGGACATTTGTGGGCCATTTCCTATGGTTTCTTGGAATGGTCAACAATATTTTATAACGTTCATAGACGATTTTTCTAGATATGGTTACATATTTCTCATCCATGAAAAATCACAGTCATTGGATGTGTTCAAATCTATAAGGTCAAGTTGAGAATCAACTCAACAAAAGGATTAAAAGCGTCCGATCGATCGTGGTGGCGAGTACTACGGTAGATATGACGGTTGGGTGAACAACGCCCACGACCATTTGCTAAATTCCTAGAGAAATGCGGTATTGTCCCACAAAGACACCATGCCAGGTTCACCCACTATGAATGGTGTTCTTTGAAAGATGAAAATGTAACGCTTAAGGATATGGTGAGGAGTATGATTAGTCATTCTACCTTGCTTTAATCACTCGGGGGGGAGAAACACTTAAGATCGCACATATATCCTAAATAGGGTTCCAACTAAAGCAACTAACAAGACCCCTTATGATCTTTGGACGGGCAAGAAGCCTACAGTCTAAAACATTTGCACGTTTGGGGATGTCCAATCGAGGCAAGGCCTTACAAGCCTAATGAAAAGAAACTGGACTGGGGACGGTTAGTTGTTATTTTGTTGGATACTCGAAAAGTCCGAGGGTACAAATTTTATGATCCCACAACTAAGACTATTTTTGAGCGGGAAATGCCCCTTCTTTGAGGATGTTGAGTTTGTGGGGAGATAGAGTAAAAGACTTTGTCTTTGTAGAGGAATACGCCGATATTCCCACGGGTGTTGTTGGCATTGATCGTAATTTCATTCGACCGACCTTGTTCAAGACACAAATCAAGATAATGTCGGAGAACCTCCTGTTCGAGAAGTTATTCCAAATGAACAAACTCTACAACCTCAAGAACCAGTGCCATTAAGAAGATCCACTAGGGAAAGAAGAAGTGCAATGTCAGACGATTATATTGTATTTCTCCAAGAAAATGAGGTTGACATTGGAATGATGGAAGATGATCCAATCAGCTTCCATCAAGCCATGGAAAGTTCCAACTCTCAAAAGTGGATAGATGCCATGAATGAAGAGATAAAGTCCATGAAGGATAATGATGTATGGGAGCTTGTCTCATTGCCAGAAGGTGTGAAACCCATTGGTTGCAAATGGATATTTAAAACCAAGAGGGATTCAAGAGGTAATGTGGAAAGACACAAAGCTCGTCTTGTCGCAAAGGGCTTTACATAGAAAGAAGGCATCGATTATAAAGAGACTTTCTCTCCAGTTTCTTCGAAAGACTCTTTTCGGATTATAATGGCATTGGTGGCACACTTTGATCTTGAGTTACATCAGATGGATGTGAAGACAGCGTTTCTCAATGGTGACATTGATGAGACAATTTATATGGTGCAACTAGAAAACTTTATGTCAGAAGACTCAAAGGATAAAGTTTGCAAACTAAAGAAATCCATCTATGGGCTCAAGCAAGCATCTAGACAATGGTATTTTAAATTTCATCAAGTGATCATCTCGTTTGGTTTTGAGATGAATTTGGTCGATGATTGTGTATACCATAAGTTCTGTGGGAGTAAGTATATATTTCTGGTTTTATATGTCGATGACATTTTGCTTGCCAGCAATGATATAGGCTTATTGCACGACACCAAGAGATTTTTAGCAAAGAATTTTGACATGAAAGATTTTGGTGACGCCTCTTTTGTGTTAGGGATACAAATACATTGGGATCGCTCTCGGGGTACATTAGGATTGTCACAAAAGAGCTATATCGAAAGGGTTCTTAAAAGATATGGCATGCAGGATTGTAAACCAGGAGATACCCCTGTGGCTAAGGGAGATAAATTCGGTCTCAAAAGCGATTGCCCTAATAATGATTTTGAGGAAAAGAAAATGCGAGAAGATTCCTTATCGCGTGATAAAGGGAGTCCGATGTATGCTCAATTATGTACGCGTCCAGACATTGCGTATATAGTAGGGATGTTGGGCAGATATTTGAGCAAGCCAGGAATAGACCATTGGAAAGCAGCCAAACGGGTCTTGAGGTACTTGCAAAGAACAAAAGGTTACATGCTCACATATCGGAGGTCGGATCGACTTGAGATCGTTGGATATACCGACTCGATTTTTTTGGATGCCAAGATAGTATGAAATCTACGTAAGGATATATTTTTCTTTTTGGGCGGAGGTGATGTCTCTTGGAGGAGTGCTAAATGTCCATTATAGCCTCTTCTACTATGGTGAGAATTTATAGCATGTTATGAGGCATCCAACCACCGTGGTATGGCTTCAAACTTTGTCACGGTCGCGCAGATAGTAGATGGCATTGAAAGGCCACTCAAGTTATATTGTGACAATAAGCCGCAGATCTATATTCCAATAACAACAGGAGCTCGATTTAAGTCAAAGCATATCGACATCAAGTTTCTAGTTGTTAAAGAAAGAGTTCAAAGTGGACAGTGTCTATTGAACATATCGGTACAAACTCCATGATTGCGGATCCGCTATTAAGGGATTGCCACCCAAAACGTTTCATGGGCTTACTGCTCGTATGGGTGTCATGTCATTTGAGGATATTTAGTTCTAGTGGGAGTTTGTAATTATAATGTTCTTTTGATGTAGACACATTTTCAGCTATTTCAGTATATGGATATGTTGAAGTTATTTTCTGCAGAAACTAAGGTTATTTGGTTTATTCACACTTTGATTTTGGTATATGGTTGATCTCACTAAGTTAAGGTGGACCAGTTGGAAATATACATATTACGATCACATTACATGAAATTTCCATGCTACGCATCCACATCATAATCCTGTTGGATTTAAACTTGATTTTGGTCCAATTAATATTGGGCTTGAAAATATATATTTGAGTTAAAAGAATAAAATAAGAGCCCAAGCCCAAATGGCCCAAGTTCTAGAATTTATCTAGAAATGTCTTGAGAAAATATCTTAGATATTATTTGTAGAAAAGTTTGTAGAATGTTCTAGGAAAGTAGATATTTTGGAGGATGATTCTAGTGGATGAATTATAGCCATTAGATCAAATAAATCCTAGCCATTGGTTAGGAAGTTGTACTAGTATAAATAGGGGTGTCTTGATCATTTTGTAACAAGCCAAAATTTGAGAAGAATCAATAAAAGCAAATATTTCTCCACCAAAAACTCTCTTACATTTCTTGGCATAAATAACCTCCCCTCCTACAAAGAGAAAACAATCCCTCTTCCAACTTCCAATTTCTAAATAACCCCTTTTCTTCTAAACTTGAGATAACCCTCCTCCAACAAAGTGGTATCAGAGCCACAAGATCACTTGTGGTTTACATAAAAATATGGCAAATGGTGTGGCTTCCTTTCAAGTCCCTATGCTCAATACAAGCAACTATGATAATTGGAGTATCAAGATGAAGACCCTTTTGGGTGCACATGAAGTTTGGGATATTATAGAAAAAGGATACGTCGAGCCACAAGACGAGACTACACTATCCCAAACTCAAAAGGATAATTTAAAAGATTCAAGAAAAAGAGACAAGAAAGCTCTCTATCTCATCTACCAAGCTTTGGATGATGATGGTTTCGAAAAAGATCTCAAGTGCAACTACCGCTAAGGATGCATGGGAGAAGCTTCAAACATCTCACAAAGGAGCCGAGCAAGTAAAAAAAGGTACGTCTCCAAACATTAAGAGGTGAATTTGAAGCTTTACATATGAAAGAGTCCAGAAACTATTTCCGACTATTTTTCAAGAGTTTTGAGTTTCTAATCAAATGAAAAGAAATGGTGAAAATTTAAGTGATGTGAGAATTATGGAAAAGATACTCCGTTCTTTAAGTCCTAAATTTGAGCATATTGTCGTAATAATTGAGGAAACAAAAATTTGGAGGAGATGACTATTGATCAATTATTGGGGTCATTACAAGCATATGAAGAAAAACATAAAAAGAAGCAAGATATTGTAGAACAACTTTTTTAAAATGCAAGTGAAGGATAAAGAAGAAAGCATGAGCAATGAATGTGGTCAACATGGAAGAGGTCGTTTCAAGGAGAAAAGTGTGTGGTCGTGGACATGCACGAGGAGGTTTCAATAATAATGAAGATAGAAGAGAATACCCAACCGTGGGACGCTGGGAGGAGCAATCCAAGAACAAGGTACGAAAAATCACAAACTAAGTGTTATAATTGTCAAAAATTTGGACACTATGCTTCCGAGTGTAGAGCTCCCAAAAACAAGGTTGAAGAAAAGGCCCACTATGTGGAATATAAAACGAAGAAGATGTCAATTTGTTACTAGCATACAAAGGTGGTGATAGAAGACAAGACAAAGACTTGGTACTCGACATTGGTGCAAGCAACCATATGTGTGGAAGAAGAAGCATGTTTGTGGAGCTTGATGAATCGGTGAGTGGCAATGTTTCTTTTGGAGATGAGTCTAAAGTCGGTCAAAGGAAAAGGTAAAATTCTAATCCGCTTGAAGAATGGAAGTCATCAATTTATTTCTAATGTCTATTATGTTCCAAATATGAAAAGTAATATCTTGAGTTTGGGACAACTCTTAGAGAAAGGCTATGACATTCATATGAAAGATCGTAGTCTTTCTATAAGAGATGATAGAAATAATTTAATCACTAAAGTGCCAATGTCTAGAAATAGAATGTTCTTGTTAAATATCCAAAATGATGTAGCAAAATGTCTCAAAGCTTGCTACAAAGATATATCTTGGCTTTGGCATCTACGATTTGGGCACTTAAATTTTGGCGGATTAGAATTACTATCAAAGAAAAGAGATGGTAAGAGGATTACCTTCCATCAATCATCCCGATCAACTATGCGAAGGATGTCTATTGGGAAAACAATTGAGAAAAGAGTTTTCCAAAGGAGTCAAGCTCGAGATCACGAAGCCCCAGAGAGCTCATACACACTGATGTTTGTGGACCAATCAAGCCAAGCTCTCTCGGTAAAAATAATTATTTTCCTCCTGTTTATTGATGATTTCTCTAGAAAGACACTGGGTATATTTTTGAAACAAGTCCGAAGTGTTGAAGCATTCAAGAAGTTCAAAGCTATGGTGGAAAATGAAAGTGGATGCAAAATCAAGGCAATGCGATCGGATCGTGGAGGAGAATTCACATCTAAGGAGTTCCAAGAATTTTGCGAAGCAAATGGAATTCGCGCCTCGACGGTCCCAAGATCCCCAGCAAAATGGCGTAGGCGAGAGAAAGAATCGAACAATTCTTGAAATGGCAAGGTGCATGCTCAAAAGCAAAAGGTCGCCAAAGGAGTTTGGGTCAAGCGGTGGCGTGTGCGGTGTACTGTCAAATCGTTCACCAACCGAAGTGTTTGGGAAAAACACCACAAGAAGCTTGGAGTGGAAGAAAACCGGTATCTCTCATCTAAAAGTATTTGGAAGCAAAGCATATGCACATGTACTGACGAGAGAAGAAGTAAGCTTGATGACAAAAGCGAGACATTCATCTTCATCGGGTATGACTCAAATTCTAAAGGTTATAAGTTATATAATCCAAATACTAAGAAGCTTGTGATAAGTCGTGATGTAGAGTTTGATGAAGAATCGATTGGGATTTTGGCTCCCAAAACAACTTCAATTTCTTTCTGGATTTTGAAGAAAAGGAGCCGAGACCGTCGAGCCAACAATAGAAGTTCAAGAAGAGCCAACTACTCCATCCACTTCACAATCAATTTGAAGGAGACTCGCCACCATCATTTCTAAATGAAAGAGGCATAACACGTGCAAGGAGTCTAGAAGATCTTTATGAGAACACCGAGAGAATAGATGATATAACACTTTTCGTCTCTACTGCAGATTGTGAACTGTGACTTTTGAAGCGAGTCCAAAATAAAAGATGGAGAGATGCTATGGATGAGGAGATACAAGCAATCATGAAGAGCGACACGTGGGAGCTGACCTCACTTCCAAAAAGGACATAAGGCTATCGGCGTCAAGTGGGTGTACAAAGCAAAGAGAAGAATGCTAAAGGAGAAATTGAAAGATATAAAGCAAGGCTAGTCGCAAAAAGGCTATAGTCAAAGATTCGAATCGACTATGACGAGGTATTTGCTCCGATCGCTCGCTTGGAAACAATAAGGCTTATCATTTCTTTAGCAGACTCAAAACAGTGGAAGATTCACCGGATGGACGTAAAGTCAGCTTTCTTAAATGGAGTTCTCGAGGAAGAAGTCTATATTGAGCAAACAAAGGGCTATGTGGTGAAGAATGAAGAAGATAAAGTCTTGAAGCTAAAGAAGGCTCTATACGGATTAAAGCAAGCACCAAGAGCATGGAATAGCAGGATCGATAAATACTTGCAAGAGAATGGGTTCACTAAGTGCCCGCACGAACATGCACTTTATGTCAAGGTCGAAAAAATGATGTTTTGATCGTGTGTTTATATGTGGATGACTTGATCTTCACAGAAATAATCCGACATGTTTGAAGAGTTCAAGAAAGAATGACTGAGAATTTGAGATGAGTGATATCGGGCTTATGGCATATTACCTCGGCGTTGAAGTTAAAAACAAGAAGATGGGATTTTCATCTCATGCAAAAGGCTACGCAGGAGATTCTCAAGAGATTCAAGATGGATAATCGCAAGCCTAATAACACACCGGTGGAGTGCGGGATCAAGCTATCAAAGTATGATGGAGAAGAAAAAGTGGACCCGACATTGTACAAAAGTTTGGTTGGAAGTTTGCGGTATTTGACGTGCACAAGACCCGACATTCTCTATGCCACCGGCCTAATAAGTCGATACATGGAAAATCCAACCACTACTCACATGAAGGTCGCTAAAAGGATTCTTCGCTATCTCAAAGGTACGATCAATTACAACTTATTTTATTCAACAACTAATGATTATAAACTTGTTGGCTATAGTGATAGCGATTGGTCCGGGAGATGTGGATGATCGAAAAATCTTCCGGCTTTGTGTTCTTTATGGGAAATACCGCATTCACTTGGATGTCAAAAAGCGGCCGATAGTCACTTTCTCTCAACTGTGAAGCACGAGTCGTAGGCTGCGGCTTGACTTGTGTTTGCCATGCGGTTTGGTGAGAAATTTCTTTGAAGGAACTGGGAATGACACAAGAAGATCCAACTAAGATTTGTGTCGACAACAAGTCAGCTATGGCATTGGCAAAGAATCCGGTGTTTCATGATCGAAGCAAGCACATTGACACTCGCTACCACTACATACGAGAATGCATATCGAGAAATGACGCGTGCAAGTGGAGTATGTGAAGACTCAAGATCAAATTGCGGATATCTTCACCAAGCCACTCAAGCATGAAGACTTCCATACGACTTAGAAGTTTTCTCGGAATGACAAATCAAGTTTAAGGGGGGGTGTTGGATTTAAACTTGATTTTGGTCCAATTAATATTGGGCTTGAAAATATATATTTGAGTTAAAAGAATAAAATAAGAGCCCAAGCCCAAATGGCCCAAGTTCTAGAATTTATCTAGAAATGTCTTGAGAAAATATCTTAGATATTATTTGTAGAAAAGTTTGTAGAATGTTCTAGGAAAGTAGATATTTTGGAGGATGATTCTAGTGGATGAATTATAGCCATTAGATCAAATAAATCCTAGCCATTGGTTAGGAAGTTGTACTAGTATAAATAGGGTGTCTTGATCATTTTGTAACAAGCCAAAATTTGAGAAGAATCAATAAAAGCAAATATTTCTCCACCAAAAACTCTCTTACATTTCTTGGCATAAATAACCTCCCCTCCTACAAAGAGAAAATAATCCCTCTTCCAACTTCCAATTTCTAAATAACCCCTTTTCTTCTAAACTTGAGATAACCCTCCTCCAACAAATCCATGTCATTTAATTGTATTGGCATACGTGACCATTGATGGGTCGAGTTACGATAAATGTAACGAAGGCCGCTTTGATCCTGTGTTGGTGCGATTAATGGACCGAATTGGTTATAGATACATTTGGTAATGACAGCGAAGCTGAGCTCATATGGTTATTTTTTACAATACATAATTATAAGGTTACACATATAGCCCAAGTGGGAGATTGTTGGATCTTTAATCCAACATTGGGCTTATATGTGAAATAACTATGTATTGTGGACTGTCAATTAAGGTTAATCCCATTTTATAAGTGATCAAATAAGGTTTAAGGAATTGGGCTTTAATGTATCTAATAGGGTGTGGGCCTTTAATGTGTAGATACTTAATGGGCTATTCCTATTTTAATGATGGGCTAAAATAGGGTATCCAATATAACACAGTTATATAAGGATTATGGTCCCTAGGTCATACGTCGACGATATTCTATTCTGCTATCCCATCGTTAGAAAGAAACCTACGGAGAAAACTAAAGGGTTCTCTGAAAAGCTTCGAGACGTGTAGATCTAGAAGGCCAAATCCCAGGATTCAACTACTATGGATTCAGGTACGCTTCCGCAATCTAGTCTTTTGATTCTTGATAATTTGATATGAACGCTCCTGGATTAAAGTGATGTTATTTACTAAAGATTATTCCAACAATTGCCCCTTGAGATATTAGATATTATGCCACCGCCCCTAAAAAACTAGAAAAATGTCATTGCCCAAACGTATACTTTTCAAAGTAAAAGTGTTATTTTTCAAGGAAAAACTAATTCTTTTTAATTATCATCATACCTTCCTGATAGCCTAATATTTACGAAAATGTCACCAATCTTTTGGATTGGGTCACGGGTCGTAGGAGTTCCGTCTCACGAAATACGACCTATACAAGTTTTTGTCATACATGTATGCAATTTTTTTCACCTTTTTAACTCTAGTCTTAAAAGTTTATATACATCGAATCAATTTCAGTTTACACATATGGAATAATGACGTTATCGGTTATATCCATTGATTATAAATTTATTTTATTTTTATTTTTTTACTCCACCCAATCCCCAAATAAAATAAAAAAAATCTCATATATATCATTTTCATACACATAAATTAGTGAAGTTGATAGCATACATAGCGATCGAAGATGATGATGACTCGATGATTGGTGAGTAGCAATTGATGATGACAACAATGGTGATGTTGATATGGCATAGAAGCATTTTGAATATTCTTGCCATTATTTGCTCAACTTGATGCTTTCTTTTTATTCCTATTAATTTGCTCCATACTCTAAGACAGTCAGACAGAAGCTTGAAGCAAGAAAAGAAAAAGTAAATATATATATAATTTAGGGATAATTACAAAAAAACCCTTAAGGTTTGGACTAATTACAAAACAACCCAAAGGTTTACACTACAAGAAAACAATCAAATTTCAACGAATAATTCCAACGGAATAAAAAACTATTGGAATTTTCAAAATTCCAATCTTCTAAAGACCGTTGGAAAATTCCAAATGAAAGTCAACGATAAAAAACCATTTGATCTTTGTTGGAATATTTTTTGCATAAGAATTTTCATTGGAATTTTGTCATTCCAACGACCATTATACCAATGGTGCTTTTCCATTGGAATTTATGTTGAAATCGATAATTTCAATGGAAATTGGTCAAATACCAACATATTTTTTTCCTTGGAGTTCCCTTGTTTTTTTTGTAGTGTCATGATAATTACAAAAAAAACCCTTGAGTGTTTGATTATATCTTACATTTTCTCCCTTCATAAGTAAAAAACATATCAAAAACCCTCTGATATTTATAAAATTACTGAAGTTACCCCTTAAATTTAACACACTCAAACTTGATGGGTTTTTTTTTCTTTTATAATTTTGAAACATCTCTAGGTTTTTCGTAATTAGCCCAAACATTAGGGGTGTTTTTGTAATTACCCCTATAATTTATCAATGGCCAAAATGCAAAATTAGTCTCGTAACTAAT
Organism: Rehmannia glutinosa; assembly: GCA_016081115.2. Taxonomy (NCBI): domain Eukaryota; kingdom Viridiplantae; phylum Streptophyta; class Magnoliopsida; order Lamiales; family Orobanchaceae; genus Rehmannia; species Rehmannia glutinosa. The sequence goes on from JABTTQ020002596.1 coordinate 133,926, forward strand.
GGGGTGTGTCAAAAATAGTCATATTCAAATTTGTCCGAAAATTTTAAAATTGTTCAGATAATATATCACATGAAATGCATCTGACTTGAAAATACTAGGGATTTTATGGAATTTTTAGTCAATAATTGATTATGACTTCCCTCTATGATTTGTTGATCACGTGGAGAGATAAAATACTGATAAAATCAGATTAAAATGTCATTTAAGTTATCACTCAGATAAGATAAACGACATTTTTAATACAACTTCATCAGCATTCGCTTCCCCTATGTGGGCAAAACATCACGTGTGAAAATCTAAATATATAATTAATCCAAAAAATCCAAAAACTGCCAATATTTCAAGTGATGTATGTTTCGCGTGACTATATTAAGTCAATTTTAAACATTTAGCAATGTGGACTCAATCAGAGGCTTTTAATTAGTTTCATTAAAAATCGAATTTTGAATTCTAACAGAATTATATTTGACACCCCTATTAGTTGGAGGACTAAATTTGCATTTTGTACTCATATCAAGCAATTTCACTCAGTCTCCGCCTAGGCACTAGGTTCCGATAGGACGCCCGATTAGCGTCTAACACTTTTTAGAACTGCTCCTACCCGCGACATCAAAAAGTTGTAAGGAAGACTAGCATTGTCCTAAAAAGGCATATCTCTGTCTAAGTCAGTAAATATTTCATAGAATAAGCACAAAAACCAAAAGCATAAGAATAAATTGCTTACATCCTAAATGAGGTGGAGGGCACTTATTACTTATACATTGGGAGTGTTTAATGGTGTCACTAAAAACAAATGCTTCCCATCTTCTGGTTGGAAAAATCACTTTATAGATTGTGCAAATGTTAATTTCTGCTTCTAATTCTGTTTCATTAAATCAGAATCTAAAAATAGGAAGTTCAATGCTTTAAATTTCTAATTCTGCTTCTTGTTCGAATTTTACAAATTCAAGCACTTTTACAACTTTTTCACCAAACGTACTCTCAACTTTTGTTTCTCGACTTCTGATTCTATTTGCAAATGCTACCAATTTGTGATTCTCAACTACTTTTATTTCTGCTAAATAAATCATTTCATCTAAAAACGAAAGTTTTTGCAACAATCGCATTGTTTACTTGAAATTAAATCTCATTAGCTACACATATAACATAAGCTCATGGACTAATCTGTCTTATTAGGCTAACATTTTATGTTTATGAGCCAATTGGACCTTTTATATGCATTGCCCTTTTAAACAATTTCTACACCATAATTAATTATACATTAGACTAAAATTTCAAAAAAATAACGAGGACGCTACAGCATATCAAAAATTTGTTATATTATATTGTGGATACAACTTTAATTTCTCCGTTTCATTTAAGTTTGGCAAGGAAATTGATTATATCTCGGTTGATTGAGCATTTATGAACAGATCTTGACGTGAGATCAAATCCCACCAGCTTCACCCTTCCCAGACCATGGATGGATGACTTGTGTATAAAAATTCCCAATTTAAGAAACAACAATTTAAGCCTGATTTATGTTTCAAAATTAATTTGATAGTTTTATACGCATGTCAATCATATGTGCGTAGAATAAGAGATAAATTAAACTCAATTTTGGAACAAAATATCCCTTTTGGATATATAGACGCCCTCACATAACCTTTCTGATTATATAATTGCACATTTTGGGCCTCTCTTACATTGAAAATACTTCAATTAGCAGTTAAAAAAGACAATATATATATATATATATATATATAGAATTATATTTAGGTACTGGGTGCAGGGCCAGCCTTGAGAGGGGGTGGGGTGGGCACCGGCCAAGGGCCCCCAATTTTTTGGGGCCCCATATTTAATTTATATATAAGTAAAATTATATATAGAATGTATTATATTTATAAATTTTGTAAAAGAAAATACTGGTTGAACCATAAAAATTGCTTACATTGATGCCCATATAATATTCAATTAAAAAAAATTGATTTTAAAAAAATTAAAAAAAGTAGAAAATCATCCAATATATTCTCCAATCTCTAGAATTATCTTCTATTTTTTTTTCTCTCATACAACTAGACTGCAATAACAGATCTTTCAACAGTAAAAATATTTTCAAAACTAAAATTGATAAAGTCATAATTTGCATTCAACTATGCCCTATATGCATTAAAAATGAGATGTGAGAAAAACTTGATTTTGAAGACCTTATTGATGATTTTGCTTCTCAAAATGCTAGAAGATCTAAGTTAAACTATTTGATCGTTTTTTATATGTTTGTTAGTGGTGCACTCTTTCAAGTTTCAATATTTTGGATGATGAAAAATGAAATAATGTATGTGTAATCAATGGCGGAGGAAGGGGGCCAACTGCCTCGGCCACCCTCTCAATTGTTTTTCGAAATTTTTTTTGTTAAAAAAGTATTTTAGTTAGGATTTATCCGGGTGGCTCTATTTTTGTCCGGGTGACTCTATTTTTGTGTATCAGTCCACCCGTATATTTTTTCTGGCTCGCCATAGTGTGTGATATTCTTATTTTTTATATTTCCATAAAAGCTTTTTTCTTTTTTGCTGCCCTCGAAAGGTCAGGGCCAGGGCCGGCCCTGATTGTGTGTTTAGGGCAGAAAGAAAGAGCAGGTGACAATTGTGTTGGCACTATCAAACCCATAATTGCCTGTTCATTACCTCTGCAATTAATTAATGTATGGCGACATTTCAGAACAGCTCGTGATCCCAGGCCAACCTTTTTTTTCCTGCGCACATACAAACACACACTGCTCTAAAACAAGTAAACAACACAACAAACAGTGAATTTGAACTTTCCTTCCTGCTCTGATTTCTGAGAGAATTTAACGAGGTCAAATACAGGATTTTTTTTTTCCTACTATTTTTATGGGGGAAAAAAAGTGTAACATGATCTGATGCTTATATATTTTATATTGTTTAAACAAATTGAGCAAACAATTACTGGATAACACATATTCAAATTTAGGTACAAAGGGCTGTTGCATTTGTAGCTAGAAATGATAATATGGCGGATCGAAACTCAGACACGTACGAAATTCGTTCTGGTACAGATAGTGGCGAATCCATAATTTTGAATATTTAAAGTCATACAAACCAAATTATGCAAATTAAAGAAATTTATATATCATTACAATAAAAATTACAATTGGGACTAGGTCTGACATGTCTTCATTTTTTAAAAACGACTTACGACATCATCATATCTTGTATAAACACATCATTCTCAATAAAAATAACCAAACATTATTCATTTAATTATTGATCACTCGTGTTATTCCACAACCTATTCTTGGCATGAGTCATTCCAAAATTGCATATATATATATATATATATATATATATATATATGAAAAGAGAATGTTGGACCAAAATCTATAGAATGAGTATTTGTTGAGCGAAGTTGGGCTAAGAAATAGAGTTCATGTTGAAAAAGTACTTATTTTACTTTTAAATAATTAAAGTATAGTTTTATGTAAAAATTGGGTAAAAAGTTATTATTAATTGTTTTTTTATTAGTGGGAAGAGTCTTGAGTTTGACTAAACTCACCTCCTATCCGCTCCATTGCCATCACATATATTCTCTCTTTTAAAAAAGTCACATATATGGTGTACGTACCACCCATAAATATAATAATTTTTCACATTTTCTTTTTTGAATTTCGAAGGTTTATTACAATCTTTTAATATTATAACTGGAAGGAAGGTACGTATATGGTATCATGTCTTCATTTTTATTTTTTCTTTCTTCTTTTGTTAAAATTAAAAGGTGTTGTTAGCACATTTTCAAGAGAGCTCTATTTTCAATTTGGATCAAAAAAAATCCTCAAGCCCTACTCCAAAGACTGCGTCACTTTGAATAGGGGTGTCAAATCGTGTTATCTTGTCGTGTTTCGTGTCGACACGATAACGACACGATACGATAAGGACACATACGAACATGACACGATAAGAATCTGCTCCGACACGAACACGAAAATTTTCATGTCGTCGACCTACGACCTATTACTTTAAAAGGTGACACGAAAAGTCAAAAACAAAAAAAAATGATTTATATGGTAATACACGATAGCAAATTACACGATATTACACGACAATGCACGATATAAACATACAAAATATCAGGTTATCGTGTCACTAACAGGTAAACGTGACATTATCGTGTTCTTGTCGTGTCATTATCGTGTTACTAACAGGTAAACGTGTCATTATCGTATCCTTATCGTGTTCGTGTCGTGTCATTATCGTGTCACTATCGTGTTCGTGTCCTTATCGTGTAAACATGTAACAACACGAACACGACACGAAATTTTCATGTTGACACGATAAGGACACGAACGCAATAAGGCTAAACACTAACCCGCTATTTTCGTATCATTTTCGTGCCGTGCTATCGTATCGTGTCAAAAATTGCCACCCCTAACTTTGAAGATGTGAACAGTGCGCTAAAGTTTTCTTTTGTTTTTGTATTAAATTAATGGTGTTAGTGTATTAAAATATGCAAAAAATGGGATATTATAGAATACTTCCTTTTAATTTTAGTACAACCTGCTAGAGATGGAATCCAGATTCTGCACTAAAATAATGCAGAATCTACATTAAAATGGTGCAAATTATTGAAGACGATCTTACTTCGTTTATCTATTATAGACATTGGCGGAGGGAGGGGGGCCAACCTGGGCCCGCCCCGCCCCCTATTTTTTTTTTAAAAAACATTTACAAGCCTACTCCGTAATTTTTTTTAGTTAAAATGTATATATGAATTTTCTTTTAATTTTTTATTTGGCTCATCTCAATTTCGTGTATCGGCTCACCGCGTAATATTTCCTGGATACGCAACTGATTATAGACAACCTTTTCTAGCTAGGGATCGGAGATAAACTTCATCAGGCCTAGGAATCAATGGCAACATTTTCTAGGGATGGTGTTATTATATGAGATGTTGAGATAAATAAATAAGAAGCAAACAAAGTAACTCATAGGTTTCCACAAGTTAGGTTTTTCTTAAATTCTTGATGACACATATAGATTATAGCTAGTAATTAAAGGTATGATACTGACTATCAGCTTTTTGACTGATGGTATTTGCAGCTACAGCAATCCAAAGATCAAAGTAGCTGCAGCTACAACCCCCTTTTCTTTAATAAAAAAAGATAATCCCATCTTGAGAGCTCCACTGTCTTTGCCCTAGAGTTTTATGAAGGAAGTGAATTGTGGGATGCGTCTCTACAAATTGGGGTTATGAGCTGCTATAAACTGAGTCACCACACAAGAAAACCTTCTTTACCCTATCACCAGGGAGATTGGAACCTCCACGCTAAGGGAATCAATTTATGACACGACACGATAAACCGACATGAACCTAACACGAATTAATTAACAGGTATAGGTACAACCCTTAGTAGGTTCGGGTCAAAATCAGGTCGGATACAATTAACACGTGAAATAAATAGGTCAGGTTAGGTCAACCCGCGGGTCGACATGATTGACTTATTTAACCCGTTTAAATTTATAATGACATATTATTTTCATATTTTGTGATGTTTTAGTTAGTTAGATGATGTTTTAGTTAGCTATATGATGATGGACAAATTATTGGATGTATTTTTTTAATAATTTAAAATAATTTTTATTTATAATTTTCGTTTTTTTTCTCTTTTTTTTCGTGTTATATAGGTTTCTCATGTCGTGTTTGGGTTACCCGTGTCATAAATGGGTTGTGTTCGTGTTGTGTATCTTGACAAGAATAATTAAATGAGTCGTGTTAGTGTTCGTGTCAAACGTGTCATACCCATGTCAGGACACGACCCGCGAACACGAAACACGACACAATTGACACCCCTACTCCACACTAGGGGGGGGGGCTCTTTTTTTTTCTAATAATGATTTTGACATGAAATACACATTATTGTATTTGAGTTTAATTAGATAACAATTTAATTAAGACTATAGTATTTTTTTTGTCCACGAAATACTTATTTAGCTTATATAAACTCCAGGCTATGCAATAGGCAGCTGGTACAAAATTTCAATAATTTAAGGTTTATCTCTCATACACTAAAAAGAATAAATTTTTATTAATTATATACTATATTATATTAATATTATTTTAGTATTAATAATCTATAGTAAGTGGCAATAATTAAATTTTATTCTGTAAGTAACTGCGAAATTTAGTGATAAAATTAGTTATGTAGATAAATCCTGTCGATAAACTGAAATTTTCTTGTAGCACATAAAAAACCAAAATTAAAGCCACAACTACACACACGGACTCATAGTTTTCACTTAACTAATTGTGTCTAAAAAGAGTAACTACTATATATTCAGGTAGGAGTTTTCTACATCAAATTGAATTGAAAGAAACTGGCAACAATTTAAGCATGTAAATGTCTTTCCTTTTATGTAACAGCTGGTGACAATCTAAGTGTCTGAAAGCAAGACTGTAATGATCAAGAAAGCTACCGAATAAAGCAAAACGAATGTACAATTAGGAATTTCTTATTTTAATGTACATTGGTATACAAATTGATGCTCTTAAATTCCGCAAATCACTTAAAGTCAATGGATTCTGAAACAATCTAAGTCGTCTTCCCCAAAACTGGAAATGTTCTATGGTGCGAACTTGTCTGCAACACCAGCAAACGTTAGATGGGTTCTCTGGAGTTGTCCAGAGAGGCCTATCGATGCTCAAGTCAGCACGTGAATGAGAGAAAAAATCTGGAGCATAAAGACAACAATTGAAAGCACTAAATTTGAATTACTTACAAATGCGATTGGAAGACCTTTTTACACTTGGGTTTATAATATGCGTGCAGAGTCGGTTTATTGATCATATTGATGATTATATATGTACATAAAGGACAATTAAATAATATATTTAACAAAGCGTCTACTTTTGAAATTTATTTAATTTAAACCAAGAAATTTAAGTTGATAGATTTATTATTAATTCTATTTGATTTCCTCGACAAGATATATACTTATTAAGAGAGTAGTAACTAATTAAGTAGAGAAAGTAAAAAAAAACACAAATATTGGAATGAACTTATTTTTTATTTGTATTTATACACGAATTAGTAATTACCATAAGAAATATCATACAACCTCAGGTTAGCTAGCTATATATAGGTGATATTATTCCATTTGACACTCATCATTTTCTTAACATTTTTCATTTGTTATATTATCCATCAATCTCATATTTTCCACATGCAAAATTAACCTATTCACTTATTTTTCATAAAATTATCATCTTGCTGTACTTTCTCTACAAAATTTATTTGATGTACTATACAATAAAGCAATGCGAGCTAACTTGTGCAAGTAGTACTAAAAAAAGTAGTTCATTTGCAACTCTAATGTGGTTTGAAGTGGGTACACCTAAAAAGCAATATAAACCAACAAGCTATTTCTAAATAGGGATAATTACAAAGGCACCTTTGAGGTTTGGGCTAATTATAAAATAAAAAAAATGTTTCAAAATTACAAAAAAAAAAAAAAAAAAACACTTCATGTTTGATTCTATGTTAAATTTAAGGTGATAACTGTATATTTTTATAAATGTTATATGGGTTTTGAAATGTTTTTTTTCTTCTTATGAATGGGAAAATGTAAGACAGATCAAACTCAAAGTCTTTTTTTTTGTAATTTTCATAAAACTCTGGTTTTCTTTTTATAATTAGCCTGAACCTTAAGGGTTTTTTTGTAATTATCCTTCTAAATATTATTACCACCAAAAATCAGAAATTCAAATTGTATAGGAAGTGATATAACATATCTCTTTACATCAATCATATATATTCTCCCTCCTCCTCCATGGCCTACACCTAGGGGTGTCAATTTGGTTGGAGTTCGGGTTCGTTGGTCCGAGTCGCAAGTTTGTGTGTCGAAGCTTGATCCAAACCCAAACCCAACCAGATTTAATTATTCATGTCGAGAATTTTAAACCAGGATCCGATCTACTTATTTCACAGTAACCCAGACCCGACCCGCTTAACCCATCTAATAAAATTATTTTTATATACATTTAACAGTTTTAACTGAAGAATCTTTTTAAATCAATCACTCACACACTATCCGATCAATAAAAATATCATAATTCACAACATACCAAAAGAAATAACATAATTGTACAAAAAATATAACACAATTCATAACATGTCGTCACAAGTACATTTCAGACAATTTATTCGTGACTACATGTTGTCACAATACTATTTGTGAGGACGCTGGTGTCACAAATAATTTATTTGTCATGAGATTTACGTTGCGACTTATTTGAGATGACCTCTGTCGCCACAAAAAACTCTTTTGTGGCGACATTCAGTCTTTTGGGATAATATTTTGTCGACACATGCAAAAACCTCTTTTTCTAGTGATAAATCGTATTTTGAGGACAATATTCAAAAAGGCATGCATAATAATAACAAATACATAATTAATGAGGTTTCATCATTTAAGTTTTAAGGATATGTCTTGTTTGTTGTTTTTATTACAATTAATTATTTACTTAATTTTTTTTTAAATTCATGAACGGGTTAGACGGGTTAAATGTGTCATAGTAGGTTGACCGAACCCGACCTGTTTAATTGGCAGGTTATTCAGGTTCGACCCAATCTCGACCCGGACCCATAAAGTCTGGCCCCTTCTCATTAATTTCGTGTTAGGTTTGTGTCGGGTCCGAAATTAACACTCCAACCTACACCCCTCCAAAAAAAAGTGAAAAGAAAAGAGAGATTGGAACAAAAAAACTGTAAATAAGGTACAAGTTGGTTGAATGAAAAATCTGAGTGCAAATTCTTGTGTGGTCCTCTGAGTACTAAGCATGCAGAAGCTTTAAAGAAACTACATTTTGGTCCCTCCTCTATACCAATAATCTCATCAAGCATGCACCACATCTTCGAAAGCACCTTCGCCGCAACTTATCTCATTTTTCTTTTTTTTTTTTTTGCAATTTTTGTTTGGTATTTTTCTAATTAAACATGTTTTAATTGTTTATTATTAGTTACTACTATTGTGTGTACGTGTGTGTATGTGTGTGTTGATTGGAAACTAGCTGGAACAATTATGTAACATTCAACTACTGTAATTACTTAAAAGAAAAGATATATGGTCATTAATTACTATATCTTGAGCTAGGGTTTCATTGCATGCTATATTGAAATTTGCTAATAAAGCTATTTGTAGTTGGCAATAAAGGGGGTACCTTTCATTGTATTATGTATTTGTGGTTTGGTCCCATAAATTGAAGCGGATAGGATCTTCTATTGCTAGGGCTGAAAACTAAACCAAACTACTCGATACTCGATCTGAGATCGATCGTTAAAAATTGGTTTTAGCTCGGTTTGTTAACATAACAAACCAAACTTGAAGTTGTAAAACTCGATTCAAGCTCGATTCGATTAGTAAAAAAAATAAAATGTATGTAAAATGACCAAGCTACTTGAACTCGATTCGTATTCAGCTCGACTAAAGATCGTTCGAGCTTGATTCGATTCATAATCTGCAAACTATGCTAGCTCAAACACAATTTTTGAAGCTCGATTAAAATTTAAACAAGCTCGAACATTACTACGTTCGACTCAAATCGACTTGTTTACACCCCTATGTATTGCAAAATTGTGTTTTATTTCTTATTCCACCACATAGAAGATTGACACGTGTATAAAACTTGTCATATGAAAGACCCATAATTAAGGCTTAATTTATGCTGCAAAATTAATAGGAAAATTGCAAGTTTGGTCCCATAACTTTGGGGGGGGGTGTTAAAAACTAGTCACACTCGATTTTACTTTTTCAAAAATACCCTGTAATTTATAAATTGTATCAAAATTAGTCCCACTCGACTTTATTTTTTCAAAAACACCTTGTAATTTACAAATTGTATCAATTTGAGGATAAATCCCACCACCGATTAGAATTTTCGCGGAATTCATCACGTGATAAGCACGTGACTGATATTTTAGGGATTTCTCACCCGCTTTGACATGGTGGAAATAAAACGCTAACATGGAAAGAGATTTGAAGGGAAAAAAACTCATCACCACCATTTCCCCCAAAAAAATATGCCCAATTACAGGGTGTTGACAAGTTTTTTTCCCCTCCAAATCTCGGTGACAATTTTTTTCCCCCAAATCTCTTTCCACGCTGGCATTTTATTTCCACCGTGTCAAGGAGGGTGAGAAATCCCCAAAATTTCAGGTCACGTGCTTATCACGTGAGGAATTCCGGCGAAAATTCCAATCGGCGGTGAGATTTGTCCTCAAATTGATACAATTTGTAAATTACAGGGTATTTTGAAAAAGTAAAATCGAGTGGGACTAGTTTTGATACAATTTATAAATTACAGTGTATTTTTGAAAAAGTAAAATCGAGTGGGACTAGTTTTGACACCCCCAAAGTTATGGGACCAAAATTGCAATTTTTCCAAATTAATATGGTAACGTTTAAATACATGTCAATTATCTGTGCGGTGGAATATGATATGAAACACCATTTTGCAATAGAAGATCTTATCTGAAATTGAAGTGTACTTAAAAGTCAGGTACCATTTATATATTAAGGTCATTTACTCAAAATGTAAACACATGACTAGTTGTGGAGGCCATTGAATTTTGCCAACTATGGTTCAAAAAAGTATTTTCTATTATTTCCATCAAACTACCTTAATTAATTACTTGTTTGTTGTGTCATTATATGCATAGATGCCACATAGTTGCAAAACCTCCATAACTTTTACTTTTTTTTTCCTTTTCTAGCTTTGCAACATGGCATAGTAATAATATTCTATCATCTTCTCTTCCCAAGATTGAAACTTATTAAGTTTGTTTCCTTTTAGCAGATGAGGTTTTCAGCCCATTAATTGGCTTTGTGTAGCTGGTGAAGATAATTCAGGATCTGGTTGTTCGTCAACAATGAAATCAAACGATTGATGTAAGTTTGTTTTTGAACTTTAGTCTGAAATTTTTAGAGTGTACTGGAATTTTAAAATTTTGCCCTTATTTCCCAAATATATAGATGAAGTTCATCAGCTCTGAGGGTTGAGTCTGATATGTATTTTTCTGAAAATTGCAGGACAGATATAAAATTCCCAATTTCCAATTTGTAAACCTACTCGTTATTTTAAAATCTATGCAATTCTGTTTTATAATCTCATGATTTTATTTAATTTATCTCAAATGGTTTAATTTTGGTCCAGTATAGAATTTTCCGAAGAAACACTGTAGATTTGAAACCTAATTATCATCTTAGGCTTAGATTTGCTATCTACCATTTGAGTTGAGGGCTTTTTGTCAACAATATCTATTGGCCTTTGTTAATATTTCCATGTAATATGAGAATTTTTTTGTCAATTAATTTGCTAAATTATAAGAGCATGAAGAAATTAAAACCAACAACAAATAATTATGAAAAATTTGTTTCTTTAATTCTTACTAGGGCTGAAAAACGAATCAAGTTTGAGCACATTTTTCCGTTCAATAAGATGTAAAACTCAGCTCGAGCTCGACTCAATTAGTGAGAAAAGAATAATATGTGTAAAAATATCAAGCTACTTGAGCTCGATTCATGTTCGACTCGACCAAAGTTCGTTCAGTTCGATTCGATTAATAATCAAACAAGCTCAAACATAATTTTCAAAACTCGATTAAAATGCAAAACAAGCTTAAACAATACCATGTTCTGCTAACTCGACTCGTTTACACCCCTAATTCTTACCCTTAACTAATTTCCTGATTCATGAGTTTATGATCATTTGCAGGTCAATGATGATCAAGCAAGAAATTTGACAATGAATCCAACAAAAAAAGAAATCGACCCGAATCACAACAACATTACAACATCTTCATCATCAAGACAATGGTCAAGCTTTAAAAATCCAAGAATCGTCCGCGTATCGCGTAATTTCGGAGGCAAAGACCGGCACAGCAAAGTGTCGACTGTCCGAGGATTACGAGACAGACGAATTCGGCTATCGATCCCAACCGCTATTCAATTGTACGATCTACAAGACAGGCTTGGACTCAGCCAGCCAAGCAAAGTCGTCGATTGGTTGATCAACGTCACTCAAGACGACATCGATAAGCTTCCCCCTTTACCAAATTTCGCGCAGTTTCATCAAACACTGTCAACTTCTGACGCGAAACATTTGGGGGGAGATGTGGAAAATAATAACCAAAATGAGGCTTTTGGTGGATCATCATCATCATTTGTAGCTCAAAACTTTTTCCCATTGAGTAATCAATTTTCCATGCCAAACATGCCTTACAATTCAAGTTATTTCCAATTTGATCCTCCAAGTTTGTCATTATCCCAATTTAGAGGAGGGTATAATAGTAATTCATTTTCAACCCAAACTGATCATCAAGAACAGTCCCAAAACAATTATTCTCAATTGTATTTATGTCCATCTACAAATACTATTATACCCTCCATTAATAATATTCCTCATTTCCCTTCATATTATGAAAATGAGCACTTAATTAGACAAAATATGGCTGCAACCCTTCATTTGATGAGTTCTCAGGGAAATGGTTCGGAAAATTACAAGACGGCGACAATGAGAGAGAAATTAGAGACGGTCGCACGGGTTAATTTCTTGCATTCGAATTAAGGATTTGTCGTCGAAGATTTGTACGTGCTCACGGGACAATTACATGCCATATACAGTAAGGATTCTTGTGTCCCTATATATATGTTATACTTAGAGTACTATTTTTAATTTCAATTTGTGGAAGAAATATGTTTATATACATTGGAAATGTGTGATTATTGTTATATTGTATGTGTATTTGCTAAGTTGTCAGATTGGATTACAGAATGTAATAATATGGATATTAAATAGTGATTTGTAATACAAGACATATATAGAATTGCATGCAGTAGTATATACATATGATAAATAATTAGCAAAATCTCTCTTGATTAAGGATGGCAATTCAGGTTATCAGGTCGGGTATATTTGGTTTGGGTTGATTTCGGGTTTTGCTTAAAATACATCCAAAATTAATTAAAATATAAAATATTTATGTTTTAGATTGGTAACATCGGATCAGATTCGTGCCAATCGTGTTCGGGTTCGGGTTTCTCGGGTTCGGGTTCAGTTTTTTCTCAATAACTTCGTGTGGGGTTCATGTCGTATCGTGTCAGGGATTTCCGCCCCTACTCTTGATCATGTTATGCTTTCCTCCCATGTAATACTTAAAAAGAAAATGGTAGCTTATATATTCACAGGATGATATAGGATTAAAAGGATTTATATATTTTGATACAAAGATGATAGTTATTTTGTTTCAGGTCACCTAAATAAAATTGAGGAAGATTATTTTTTTTCGAGTCTATATAATTTATTATATCATTCTTTTTTTGAGTACGTAGTCTATAATAATTTTGGTCATTTCGGAAATTACTGTAAACTATAAGTACGTAACTGGAAAAATAGACACACATTCTACAATCAACCATGTAATTTAAATTTATCATTGTTGAGATTATGCATTGCATGTGTGGCTTAATATTACATACATTCTTCAGTTAATCTGTATGGACTTGATATATAGTTTTTGTGTGTTTTTAGGCGATGTTGTTATGAAAATATGCATTGTATAAATATTATGAACTTTTTCTTTTTAAATATACCAGGAGAACTTTTTCTTTAATAGAAAAACGACCCGGAAAGGTGTGTGTGGCTAAATTTATAAACTCTTCAAAACATCTTATAAGTTGTTTAAAAGCTTATGAGCTGTTGAAACTTGTTTGTAAACTTTTTTTAGAAAAGATCTTATAAGCTACTAAAATAAGATGTTAGGAGCTTTTAGCTGTTTTTAAAAAAGTTGGGGTAATCAGATCTTATTTCAACAACTTCCTTTAAGGATGTAGGAATTTATAAGATCTTTTAAATAAGCTTAGCCAAACACCCTCTTATTTGGCTTATTAATCAAACGTATGTACCGATAATTACAAAAATACCCCCGAGGTTTGGGCTAATTACAAAAAGCTACCTCAGATTTGATGATCTGTCTCAAATTAAAGGGGGTAATTATAATTAATATTTCTACAAATATAAGAGAATTTTTTAAAATGCTTAATTTACTTATAAATGAGGAAGATGTACACACAATCAAACGTACGGTTTTTTTTATAATTTTCGAAAATTACTGAATTTTTTTTGTAATTAGCTCGAACCTCAGGTTTTTTATGTAATTATCCCTATGTAAAATTGTCTAAAACAACACAATTAGGTCCACTTCATGACCAGTCCCTTTTAAGTTGTAATGTGACTTGATATTAAATATACATATTTGAACTAATTAATAAATTCTAAGAGGACATTTAAAAACTTCGTAGTAAAAGCCATTAATTTGCATGTATGTAATGTAAATCAACAACTTTAAGGAAGATAATAAGGTCTATGTAAGTATGAAACAATTGTTGATCATTTAGGTTATCCAATTCATGTTTTTCTTAATTCTCTTAATGGTGCATAAATAAATACAATGGATTATATGTATACGAATATTCAAGGGCAATTGACATAAATGATCCACTTTCTGGAGACAATATCAGCTTTTTACGCTTTCCGGTACTATTTTACCCAAATTTACGCTCCCGCCCTTTTTTTTACATAACTCTACGCTTCCGCCAAAATTTCTGGACGTTTTTACGTACGCTTTGTTTCAAGATGTTTCAAACATGTTTCTTTTAATAAAATTTCGGTGAAAATTAAATTTTGCCCTCGTTAAATAATTTATTTTATACTCGAAGTCTTATAAAAAATCAAGAAATATACACATAAAACAATACATATTAAAACTAAACAAATTAAAAATATTATAGAAGCAACACGAATAAAAAACACAATTAATCAATTTTTGATCCAATGCATGAAAACATAAAACATGGAAACAACCAGGAAGCAATATAGAAACAAACCAAAACGATATAGAAAACACCATATGAGCAAAAATAGTACAAATCAGCAAAATTATATTTAAACATCGAAAACTACATGGAAAAAACAAAGAAACATCAGAACACTATTAAAAACGGTATGGAAACAACCCAAAAACAATGTAAAAAATAGGTAAAAATTATATTTACACATTGAACACCACATGGAAACAACAAAAAAATTATTAGAACAACATTAAAAATATTATAGAACCAACACTGAAACAATAGAAATAATGTACAAAATAATACATGAATTAAAAAAAAACATAAAAAATAGGTATAAATTATTTTGAAACATTGAAACAACAAAGAAACAACATATAAACAACAAAAAAACAAATTTAAACAACATTGAAACAACATATATAATATATAAAGTAATACATGAACAAAAAAAACGAAAAAAATAAAAGTAATTAAAAATATGCAGAAGCATAAAAACAAAAAAAAAATAGATACAAAAGGAAAAAAAATAGGTACAAAAGTGAAAGAAACGTATTTTGTGGTATGTTAACCAAAAAGAGGGTATTTTATGTAATTTTCCCAATATGCAAATCGCGTTTTTGATATTTCATAGAAAATAGCGAGTCTGCCTTTTTAGTTCTCTTATGCTAAGCCCACAAATAATTAAAAAGTGGAGATGGTTAATTACTTAAATAACAAATAGTTTGTCACATATTCGACAATAGCATTACAACCATGTAAATTATAATCTTGAGCAAAGAAAATTTAATGTACTTCAGTAGTTTGGAGAAACTAAATAATGAGCATTATTTTGAATGGTTAAACATTTATGTGAGAGAAATAAACAACAAAACATAACAGAAAGGATAAATCATGTTTCAGAACACTTTTGTTTTGCTTCCAAGAAATGTTTGGATCATGAGCGTGGCTGAATCAGGACACATTAATGATGTGGGGCGATCAACGGAAGTGGGGTGGACCAAATAGAAAATCCAATAAAAATCTTTAAAATTCTAACTAATTGTCACGTGTATAAAATCCAACATATTGAAACCCCACAATTTAGACTTGATTTATGATTCAAAATTAATATGACAGGTTTTATAGACGTGGCACTCATCCGTGCGGTAAAATAGGAGAAGAAACACTATTTTGCAATAGAAGATCCCATCCGTGAACCTAGGGGGTTTCTGTAACTATCCCTTGATCATTAACTCTAATTGAGAATTATCATATATGTACCCTTAAACAAACTATACAAAACCCTAAAAGAGAGTGAAGCTCACAATTCACACACACACACACAAACTAAACATGCATCAATGTCTCTGAGCAAAAGGGAATTGATCCATAATTCCCTCTGTTGGGCTTGGGGGTTGGTCATAAAAAACAAAGAAGATAAAAGAGTGGGGTGATGGTGACACCATTAGTATATATATATCAAACTGTCCCAAGATCCAAGAAAATTTAAAGAAGGGTACACAGTGCATGCCAAGTTGGGACTGCATATAAAGTAGAAAAAGGTAATCCAGTGGTCCTAAGTTTAATAGCGAGGCGTAGCTAGGATTTCCGGCCAGTGCAATCAAAATTTGTTTCGTTTTGGCAGGACGAATGTCGGGCCAAAATTTAAAAAAAAAAGAGAACAGAAAAAACAGGCAAATATAGAGGCAATACCAAGCAATAATTCATTATGGGTTTTTATATATATAATCTCTAATTCTTGCTCTCTAGAATGATTTTTTTGGACAAATGGCTTATCCAAAATATTATTCTAAATTAACCACCAAACAACTATTATTATTATGGAATAGACTTTTAGATCCAAAATTTCATTCGAAAAACGCTCTAGTATCAAGTTTGAAACATATCTCTCTTTCTATAATATATAACAAACAAGAAAATCACTTTTCATTCATATATATTAATTGGGCCAGATTTTAAATTTTAACTCAATTGTTTTTTTATATAAATCATGCCTTCAAACAAATTTTCAGTACGATCCAACTCAAATTTAACAAGGCCACTACGAGATCTAGACTGCACTCATCCTAAGCTAGCTACACCATGCATGGATTACACATGCATATATTAATATAGAAGCATACACAAAAATGTATGTTTGGTCTATGTTCAAATTAATTTATTATCCAAATCATATCAATTTTATTGATTGGTGCCTAACATGTTTACTGATTAGCTAAGTAAATCCAATAATATTACATTAGGAAAAGTTCAAAACCAGAGGTTACATCTACTGATGCAATAACTTTCCGGTTGTACTCTTTTTAGTGTCTGCATATGTGTATTTGTATTGATTCACATAATTTTTCATTTATGTAGGGATTGTTAGAAACATGTATTTGAGCTACAAGAATATTTCTAGGTGAATGTGAAATCTATTGTCAAAAGGTGTGACTGTTTGTTTAAAACTCTTTGAATTGAAAAGGTTTATACGAATAGTTGTGTTGCTTCTTTTGAACCCAATGGATATGTCTATTCTGGTAAATGGATATGTCTATTCAAATCAAAACCATTCAACTTGAAAGGGTTTGTTCGAATAGTTCCACTTGAAACCTTTGACAATCTATATATATTCCCTCATCTATAGGTTTTGATTCATTTATTTTGCATCAATACACATCTATAGGCTATGATTGTTTGTCTTCTCATTTTTTTTAAAAAAAAATCTTCTTTTTTTTAAAACAACACGTCAACTATTTACTTTCTTATATTTCCAATCATCAATCAGTCACAATCACATTCAACCAATGTTCTATTAAAATAACCATTGCATAATCAACTATCATCATTACATTTTCATCTCATAATTAATCACACTCAAAAAGTTCATTCTTATTTTTCAAACAATTTTTCCAAACCATTCTCTCCGAAAATAGAAACGAACGAAACAAAAGGCGAATCAATCAAAGCCCTAGCCTCTCTTTCGTCTTGATGTTTTTAATTTTTTCCTCATTGCTTTTGCAGTTGCAGCCAAGATTATTAGCCAGTGTGTTTTCTCTGGTTTTCACCATGTTTTAACTTTAACAAGAACATCCTAGTGAAAACCAAGAGAAGAGGAATTTGTAAAACCGATAAACCAGAAATAAAAGAAATACAGTGATCAATGATTGTGAATAAAAAGAAGTTTGAAATGAATTGGAGGACGAAACATAAAAAATGGAGGTGGTGTTGAACCTAGATGTATCAATTCGGGAAGGGCCATGGCCGACATTTTAACCGGGTTGGGTTGTGATTTATTAGGCCTGAAAAAAACCGAGTCGGTTCAATTGACCCGATATTTTATAGTGTATTTTCATGAATTGGGCTCCAAAAATAGTGTCCCCACTATTGTTGACCCGTGGCCTAATCTTTGCTCTAGGCCCGGGGCCGGACTGGCCCAGCCGGCCAGCCCGATGATTTTCGACAGCCCTAGACTTGAACTTGATAAAATAAATATCAAATACAAAAGAATATTAATAAGAAAAGAATAGCTTTTCATTTTGGAGAGCTCTCGGCCATGGCCGACATTTTAACCGGGTTGGGCTGTGATTTATTAGGCCTGAAAAAAACCGAGTCGGTTCAATTGACCCGATATTTTATAGTGTATTTTCATGGATTGGGCTCCAAAAATAGTGTCCCCACTATTGTTGACCCGTGGCCTAATCTTTGCTCTAGGCCCGGGGCCAGACTGGCCCAGCCGGCCAGCCCGATGATTTTCGACAGCCCTAGACTTGAACTTGATAAAATAAATATCAAATACAAAAGAAAAGAAAAGAATACTTTCCATTTTGGAGAGCTCCCAGCGAGGATCGAACTCGCGACCTTTCGCTTACGAAGCAAACGCACTACCACTATGCTATGGAAGCTGCTGTCTCAAAACTTTTTTTTATTTTTTAAATTTTGAAAAGCATGAACTTAAATCTTGGACAATTTGCTATATTATATTTGGACAAGGTTTTAGTAGCATATCAACAGAGTTGCAATCGAATGGAGCCGAACTTTTGAGAGTTTGAGTTTGACTCGTTTATTATCGAGCCTGAATTTATCGAATGTATTGATAGCTCGCGAACTTTTTAGAGCTTAATCGAGACTATACGAGTTTTTATTCTTCAATTTATTACAAAAATAAAATTATATATATATATATCTAAAACGCATAATTTATCGAGTCAAACTCGAATACTATGTCAATGACTTTGATTTTGGTTTTGCATCACTCCCTAAATATGAAGAACATGTTTTTCACTATTGTCCCAATTTGCTGCGGGTATTGCTCCAGAAACAGTGTGATCTTGCAAAATTAATCCATTCTAATATTCTATAACACTATTAATCTTAACTTATTCATTGTCTTTGTAGAATGAGTCCACGAAACAGGTAATTTGAAATGTGTGTACTTGTGTTTGGCGAGTACGAATAAATTTGAACTTATTTGTATAATTTTACTCATGACATTACTACCATAAATTATATCAAACGAGATATTTATATGATATTGTACATATTATATGAATTATCAAATAAATATTAACAAACGAGGAGGTCTTATCTTATATGAGACCGTCTCATGGATCTAAGTTCATGAGACGAATTCAAAGAAACACAAAATATGGATGTTTTCATGGGTACGGGGTTCGGGTTGGAATTCCATCTAAATGTAGGATCCGTCCCGTATATTACATCCATGAGACCACTTAGACAAATTTTTGTGTTAACAAAAAAATGAATAAAGTAACAAATCTTAGTGCTAGAATATATAGATATTAGTTGTATGGATCGGGTCTGGGTCGGGCCATAGTAAACCCATTACCCAACTCATAATTGTGTGGGTCTAAAAATATGTTCCCATTACCCACCCCAAACTCATTTATTTGTCCTAGAGTCGCCCCATTAAGGTTGCATCTAGCTTCCGAACCCATTGTCGTCGATACACATGGCCAAACTAATAATCACCACAGAACACACACCAAAAAGGGAGAAAACAATGGTTTTCTGTAGAGGTGGCAATGGGCCGGGACGAGCTAGCCTGTCCCAAACCCATCGGGCTTTTCGAAAATGTTGGGTTGGGCGGCGGCATGAAAATATGTGGCCTAGCCCAGCCAAAAAATATATTTTGCACATAAAATCATGGCCCACATGCCAATCGGGTCGGACCAAATAGAACCGATATTTTTTGGGCCCAGAATATCAGAGCCCAGCTCAGCCCAAATCGGGGTTGGGCTTGGAATTGCCAGCTCTAGTTTTCTATAAGGAGGTCACCTCACTAAATAGTTTCCAAAATGCTATGATTTCTTGGCTAATATGCTTGTAACCATATAAACTTTCATAGTTTTGTTACAATCCACTCTAAAAAAACCTCTCCTTTACAATCCAAGCAGAGCCAGTTGTGTCACAAATCTATCTTTATACCTGAACAAAAACAATGTAAATCAAGAGAGAACAAAATGGCAGCAAATGAAGGTGCAACTTAAAAATGACATCCAACGACAAGCCGAAAACAATCTACTTCGCGAACAGTCGACGCCTACCCGGTTTGAGTTTCAAACCAGCCGACTCGCCGATCACAATCTCATCAACTAGATCCTTAAATATCAACCGTTCGATGTCAAGAACAGCACCGGAGATTTCATCATCAAAATCGGTCCAGCTTTCCGACGACTCATGCATCACGTCCTCGCACAAGACGTTTTTCCATCTGTCGTCCTCTTCATCGGAGCTGCATTTCGGGTTTTTAGCTTGTAGCGCTTCGATTTCCGAGCACAACTCTCTTAGAAGCCTCTGTGCATTGAGGGCATGTCTGGCTACCTTAAGTGGTCTCAACCACGGCTCAGCCGAGGCAAATTTTCTTGCAAGAATCTCATTAACCGCGTCGAAAATGAGTTTCCTATGAAATTTCGTGTCGATCATCAGTAAAGTGCTTGCCTTTGTTTGTTCCAGGACGAGAAACAGCTCGGGGTTGATCGGATGGCCGGACGGATGAAACTGGAAATTCGTCAGGCTGGAGCCGAGTTCTCTAAGTAAAAGTCCCGAAGCCAATAGAATTTCGGAAATGTATCGATGGTCGGGATTAGTGTTCTCACACAATGAGGCGATGTAATCCGTGTGTGCTTCATCGTGGCTGGAGTTGAGCCTTCTGAGCTTCTGTACTAAGTTTTCGATGTTTTGAAGTTTCTTTCGGTTCATGTCGGACGTGGACCCATATTCCGTGGAGTTGGGAACAAAACCGTCCATGGAGATTTCTTGAATCACGTTTGGGTTCGTCTCTTTATCCATGGATACGTCCGCTGTAAAATAATTGCCAATCGATCAGATACTATCACGTCGTAAGAGAGTAGGCGATCCCATATGCGTTAACAATGTAACAGTACGGATGCAGATACAATATGGAGACAATCAATAGAATACAGTATAATCTCGATAATTTAATACTCGATTAATCAATGACCTCGTTTAAATAATACTTTTGGTCAGTCCCGACTTGTGGACAATGAGCAAAATTAATAATTATCTAATTTAATATCTAGCAAAATTAATAAATATTGGCAGTCCAAGGTTATTAATGCATAGAGGTTTAACTGAACGTCATATCCTGTTTACTAGTATATATACTCATAGCTTCGCCACGCACGAGCACGATTTGAGTTAAAATAAAAGAACTACCTTTGAGGTTCTTCCCAACATACTTCACCGGAGAAGGCGAATCGTCTTTACATACGACCTTGTCAAGAACAGAGACGGGACTGGAGTACTCCGGAGTAACAAAACCAATCTCTACCGACTCTTCTTCACTCGAAGCACGAGTAGATTTCTGAAGTAAATCAAGAAACAAGTTAACAAATGAATAGGCCAATTGCCAAATGAATTCAATATCGGATATAAGACGAAATATCAACCTTAGCTACCGAGCCGGATAACGTAAACTTAGAAGAAGCCTTCATGGATGGACTCTCAGAATTAGCCACTAACGCGATTTTGGAGCTTCGTATAATGCTTTCACTTGACTGAACTGAATTCTCATTGTCATGGTGATTCGGATATCTCGATTCGACATTGACTTCACTCAGTTGGTCGTTGGAAAGTTTCAGTCTTCGTCTTCCACCCGGAGAATTAGACTCGCCTTGTTGCTTGTTTGGCTGTCTTCTAGATTTGCTCGACTCAGGGGGAGTGGGAGGCCGAGATCGCTTTTCTAGATCGAGTTTCTTTTGTTGCATTCTTGGGCTAATGGATCCAGAACTCTTACCGGACCCCGAATGGCTTTTCGGAGTTCTGTCATTTTTCGTATTATCGTTAGCTGTTCGGCCATTTTTTAAAGCCTTTCTACTATCGACAAATTCGTTATCCTGAAGTTTGGGTAGACGAGATAAACCATCGAGCGAAATTACAGAAGCAGCAGATTTATCGACAAGCTTAGCCGGTTTCATGATCACAATAGGAGACTCATAATGCCGTGGTGCAGAATCAGTTCTCCTCTTCGTGTAATCAAGAGCTCGATCGCTTCTTAGTTTTTGGTTGTTTATTAATCTCCCCTCACGATTGGAACTCGAATTTTTTTCTTTAGGACTGGTGAAATTCGAGCCTCGGCTTTCTTTTTCGGTTTCTAAGTATCCCTTGGACTGCATTGCTTCAAGTATCTGTTTAAGTGCTCTGAGGTCCTTTCCAGATTGTGTGAATTCAAGATCCTTCAGTCTCTTCTCTATCTCACTGTAAACGGAAGGAAAAGCCATCGGAGCTTTTGATGGTGCTCTCGTAGTCCGGGAGGATTGTTTCTGAGAACTCCTCGTGCCGTCCATCTGCTTCCATGGAGCTGGTTCAATAGGAAATCGAGACATCGGTTTCATCGCATAATCGGGATTTCTCCAACGTGGCGAGCTAGGCTCTTTCCACACGCTCGTTGAATTCGGATCTGGTTTTGGAACACTAACAAAATCTTCATCGTTGGACGATGAAACAGAATCGGGCAGAGTTTCCAACCCCATCAGCTTCGCTACGACACTTGGAGGCCGTGTTTGGTTTCCCGGTGTTTGCTGCTGATTCTGAACTTTACTATCAAACTCACCACTATCCTTCTGAATGGATCTCGAGAAAAAGTTGGATTTCGAATCAGCATTCGGGGCCCGCATTGAACCTTCCCTACTGTCTAATGAAAGTCTCGGCACGTCTTTAAGCTTTAGGGCCGATTTGGTGACATCACGAGAATCAAATGGCGCACGGTTAATTTCCCTTCCATCGTAAGAAAACCGAGGGGCGTCTCTAGAGACGGAAAACGAGGACCCTTCTTTCGCGTGGTACGATGCTGATCTTAAAAGTTCTCTAGGTTCGTTTTGGTACCACGGTGCTTCTTGAAGTTTAGCAAGAACTTTAAGAGATTCTTTGAGATCCGACGGCATTCTTGGCGAGTCTCTATACTTTGCGACGACAGAATCAGCTGCCTCATCTGTCGTTTTATTAGCTTTAACGGATAAGCCGTGAACTTCTCTGTACATGGAATCTTTCACCAAATCACGAATATCAAGACTTTGTCGACTGAATTGCGGGGATGAGTTCTGTAGGCTCATCGATGGGTCCCTTGAAGGAGTCTCGGGAAAGATTATTCGGTCGAAGGATGCAGGTTCCAATTGGGTGGGCCTATTACAGTCGATAGACGAGAAAGATGATGTACGGGACGAAGAGGAGAAAGAAGGTCTGGACGACTCGGTAGAGATCCGTTGTTTTTCTTGGATGTTCTTGTGTGAATACTTTTCCTGCAATCGAAAATGTCACCATGAAATGTGAAGAACATTGCTATTTATTACATCTACGACACATTCCTCGTGTTCGACTCGTACGATCATAAGGCGTTATCAAGTGGAAAATCGGCATGTATGTCGAAGTTTTCGAGTTTTGGAAATATTGCAAATTAAGTCACTGATCACCTCCTCATGGATTTTAGGGAGTGTTTGCAAACTCTGGAAAAAGTGATTTACATCTTCTATATGGAAAATATAGTTGTTTTTTGAACCTAGAAGCTGAGAATCACTTTTTCCTAGAGTTTGCAAACAATCTCCTTTAAGTTTAGTAGTACTATTTTCATTACTTCTGTAAGTGACAGTAGCATCACTGATACAAATTACACAAACACAAATTATAATGATATTCTTCGTCGTTCGTTTAGGCTAAAATTAAAATCATCACGACAAGGGGAAGGCGCCCGGGAAATTTAAGTTGTTACGGAAAATATTTCGCACTTTCACTCGGGATCTAATGAAAGCTTGTGCATTTCATCATACAACAATTATAAGAATTTAGAAGGCACCCACAACAAGAGAAATAACAAGATAAGAAACTTAAAAAATCGGGAAACGGTACCGTTGATGCAGATCTTAGGTGTGCATTATTAGACTCTCTTTCCAAATTATCACTATGAAAATGAGAATTTCCTGCAAAAATCCAGTAACATTTAGTCCTTAGATACACACTCTTATCTTGGCCATGAGAAATATGGATAATGTACTTCAAAAACAATGAAATAAGCAACTAAAGAAAGAGGTAATAGAATAGCAGAACATGTGAAAGCAATAAAAGCATAGTTTTTTTCACAATTATGTGGCCACAAATCAAACTCATATATATACATACATATCAATTACATCATTGTCAAAACCAAAGCCAAAACAACATATAAACAAAATCCAAAACTCAAGATTGTTGGCAATAAATCACATGACATTCAATCCTAAAGATATTTTTACCATGAGGAAGCCTCTTAGGGCCGTGACCAACGACGCGCCTACCACCGGTGAGGATTTGTTGGCGATCGAACAATTGAAAAATGCCGGTCATACATCCTATTTGTTTCTGTAAATCTGGATTATCATCTGTCAAAGAATGTAATAATTTTGCTGCCATTTTTTCACTCCCTCTTGTTTATATACACCAGTCTAAAAATCTAATTACACCCCACTTTTCTATTCAATCAAATTCATCAAACCAGATTGTTACTACCCCTAAAAATCTATACCAAATTAGAGGTAAAAAAAAATAATCCTTGACCAATCCTCAGAAACAGAGAAACATAAATTACCTAAAATCCGATGATTTATTGCAAGCATTTCAAGAAGCAAAAAAACAACTAATATAATCTCTTTACATACCATATATACTCAACTGGTCAAAAATTCACTTCATTAAGTTCATAACATCAATAATCCAGCTTTTATAACAGAAATCCCAAAAACCACCACAAAAATCTCCAAAATTTCACAAGAACAATCAAAGCCCAAAAATAAAGAAAGCCCACAACCCAAAATCTAATCTTTTTTAGTCAAAGCAAGAAAATTTACAATTTTCCCAAATGTAAACACCCAAATAATCACAAAATAATTTTTGCCCAATCAGCCAAAAACCTAACACTTATTCATTACAGCAATAAGGATCTTTTTTCCAGATCCAAATAGAAATGCCAAAGAGACAGCAAAAAATGAAGACAGCCCACAAAAGCTTGGATGGTTTGCTGTTCAATGGAAGTATGGTCCATCATCCATGTGTAGACCAAAGTATGATAAGAGAGTAAAAAATTGGAAAACCATTATTAAAATAATAGAATCAAAGAAAATGTTTTTATTCATATAGTAAGATGAATGAAGAGGAAGAGGAAGAGGAAGAGGAAGAGAGGTGTGGGTTTTTAAAAAAAAGGGATAATTACAAAATGTACCCCCGAGGTTTGACCTAATTACAGAAAAATCTAGAGAATTTTTAAAATTACAAAAATTACCCCTCATGTTTGATTCATTGTTCAAATTAAGGGTAAATTGTAATATTTTTATAAATGTGAAGGGAGATTTTGAAATATTTTTTATTTATGAAGGGAGTAAATGTTAGACAAAATAAAACTTCAAGGATATTTTTGTAATTTTAAAAGTTAGCTGGTCTCTTTTGTAATTAAGTCAAACCTCAAGGATACTTTTTATAATTAAACCAAAAAAAATTGTCACAGTTCCATGTGGGATAGGTATATAAACTATAATATTTTTATAAATGTGAAGGGAGATTTTAAAATGTTTTTTTATGAATAGGGTAAATGTTATATAAAATAAAACTTTAGGGATATTTTTATAATTTTAAAAGTTAGTTGATATTTTTTGTAATTAGATCAAATCTCGAGGGTATTTTTGTAATTAATCCAAAAAAAAATTATCAAAGTTCCATGTGGGATGGGTATATGGGTGGGTCTAAAATTGTCTGCATGGGGCATGTGATTTTGTCAGGGATTATATGGGAGGGAGAGACTACTTCAGGTGTTCCTTTTGAGTTTATTCTTGACTCAACATATTCTTTTTTTAATTTTATAAAAAAAAAGCATATTCTTTTTTCATTGATTTTTTCTTTTTTAAGTTAATTTTGAGTTGGAATCTTGTTATGCCACCAAAAAAAATGGAGAAATTCTCCTTTTTTGGGGGATATTCTGAAAAAGTTTGAAATAATTAAATATGACAAAAAATGAAGAAATTCTCTTTCTATGCTTGGATTTATTTTGGGAAATAGCTTTTTTCATATAATATATAGAACTCACTCTATGTTTTACGGGTGAGATCTTCTATTTTAAAATGGTGTTTCATATGTTATTCCACTGCACGAATGAAATTGTCACATATATAAAACATATCATATGGAAAAGCTCATAATTAATGTTTGTTTTATACTTCAAAACTAATATGATCTTTTTATATACGTGTTAATCATCCATATAGTGGAAATGAGATGAACAACCTTTCGGAACGGAAGATCTCATCTGTATATTTTACATCATTAGTTTTTTTATATTTTGTATTATTATTATAAATGTATTGTTGTTTATTTTCTTTGTTTGCATTAGAAAATACATAATAACAAAAGAAAACCTGATACAACATAATTAAAAAAAAAAACTAAAACATGCAAAATGTGACATCTAGCTACAACAAAAATTCTCTCTCCCAAATTTCAAAGCAAACACTAAGACGCGGTTGAATTAGTAATGGCAATGGGGCGAGGCGGGGCGGCCAAGACCCGGACCCTTCCCGTGTCTAGAATGGGGCGGGTGGGTCGACGTCACGGGTC
Organism: Rehmannia glutinosa; assembly: GCA_016081115.2. Lineage (NCBI taxonomy): Eukaryota > Viridiplantae > Streptophyta > Magnoliopsida > Lamiales > Orobanchaceae > Rehmannia > Rehmannia glutinosa. Next base: position 160,919 of record JABTTQ020002596.1, read on the forward strand.
ACGGGGCGGGCGGCCGTTCTACCCTATTTAAATTAAATTAAATTAAAAAATTAAAATAAATTGAAAAAAAAAATACATTTATAAAATATTATTTACAAAATTTATTATTATCAAATTATAAATATTAAATATAATATAAGAATACATAAAAAATATATTATAATATATATTATATATGCAAAATATATATTAAAATATATTTTTAAACTAAAAATTCTAGGTGGGGCGGGGCGGGCGGCGGGTACCGCGGGCAAAGTGAGACCTGATTCGCCCCACCCGCCACGGGTCGCGGGGCGACCCATACGGGGCAGGCCACGGCGGGTACCGCGGGTCGGGTCAAAATTGCCAACCTTAGATTGAATATACTTTATTTTGAAAATTTTCATTTTGCTAGAGAGTAGTGATATAAAAACTTTTAGAAGAAAAAGATGAATTTTGAGAGTGTGATTGGATATGAGATGGAAAAGTAATGATGAAAGTTGATTTGATTTAACAATAGTAAAATAATGATTGGATATGACTGGTAATTAGAAATGTGTGAGTGCGTGAATAGTGAAATTTGTGGGAGAATGTGTAATAATGATTAGTTTTTTTGTGAAAAATGTATAGATGTGATTAAGAGAAAAAATAAGAAAAAGTGAAAGTGAGAGAATAATATATTTTCTGAAAATTTTCATAAACAATCGCATGTTTGGTCAAAAAAATTCTCCATCAGAACAAAAATGGAATTTATTTCACATCCAATCGCAGCCTAAACATTGCTTTTCTTCCAAATTTATGTTCTTAGAGCATCTTCAAGATAGTATTATATCTTTAGTTTGGAGCAAAAATTTACTCTAGTACTGCGTCAAAGCTTGCATCATTTTGAAGATGTGAATAGTTTTGCACTAGAAATAGCACAACAATGTAACTGCGCTAAAAAATTCTTTATTTTTTGTTTTAAATTAATGATTTTAATGTATAAAAAATGCACTAAAATTGAATATAATAAAATATTCGTTTTAGTGCATAATTTACTGCAAACTGCTAGAGATAGATTGCAAATTTTGCACGAAAATAGTACATATGCACTAAAATGGTGCAAAATACTGGAGATGGTTTCACAACACTTCCTTCCGTAAGTACCACAATAAAATCATACATTGCCCTAATAAGGACTGAAAAAGAAGAAAAGAAATTGGCATGTAAATGCCCATTCAACATAACAAAAGACTTGATAATCAACAAACAATTAAAATAACTAAATAAGTAATAATTTGCCAATAATGACTTCGACAAACTGTCGAGTGAGTTCAACAAAATTAGTGCGGTTAATTTATTTGATTTTATACGGATTTTGGACAACATAATTCTATATGATTTTTATCGGTTTAAAAATTTAATCATCTATCGATAATTTGTCGGTATAATTTTGAAAAATAATATTTTTCTATTTATAGATAACTATAAAATTTAGTGATAAAATCATTTATATCGGTAAACTGAAATTTTCTTGCAGTGAAACTTCAAAAAAAAAATCAATTATCCCAAAAAATACCATGATGTAAATGCTAAAGATTACTTCAAAAATGTTAGAAATGTAACCATAGCATGCAGTGCCTCTACATCAAAATCAGCTTTTAAAATGCTACATTCGGTGGACAATACATCAAGTATTTGAACAATGGACAAATGTCACAAAAATTGTTGATCAATTATATTATTTATTATTATAGCAATTGTTGAAATTTGTATTTATTTCTTTAAACTAGAGATCAGTACAAGAGTTTTTACAATGGAACAGAAAGAAAAATTGTAAAAAAAAAAGCTGAGGCGGGTAGAACTCTATCCGCAAGATAAAGACGTCTCATATAGTGCTGACGAAACAGACGTGTTATCCCTAAAGATACAACAACTACGTCCTCGAAATAGCAGCACTGCAAATTTCAAGACTCCTATTGAACCGAAATGTGAAAAACTGAGTACATTATGTACGTACAGAATATAAAATGAGAGAATGAATTGTGTAAAATGAACAGCAACAATGTATCCTATATCTAGAACTTCCAACCAGGCAAGGCGCCTCTTTACTGCATGGCAGTAATTTCAGAGATTATGGGTTGTAACCTCAGGTAGTGCCGTAGTGGGCACTCTTCAACTGCCACTATGTTGTAACTTCCAAGTAGTGGGCAGAGTGGTCAGTGGTGTTTGTTTCCTCTTAAAAGCTGCAGTTTCATTTTAAAAGCTGCAATTTCAACTTTTAAGTTGTAGCTTATTTGTTTTTATTCTTCCAGAAATAAAAAACAAATATTTTCTGTGCACAACTCAGTCGGGACATGGGCTTGGGGCCACGGTGTTGGGCCGAGCAGGCACGCGCGCGTGTGGTCTTGCCCACCACACCTCACATGTGTATAGTTATTTCATCTTGAACACTCTTGCACACCCACTTATTGATATATTAAATAAAATTAATATTTACTCCTATGTGAGATGATGTATTTTCACCTTCTCATCATCCATTATCCCATTTTCAAGTGACTATTTTGTATATTTTATTTCTCACTCACCACAAAATAGTTTTGAAAAGTTAAATATACCACATTTATCTGCTCGAAACGTAGATTATCATTTTAATATTTAATTCCTCCAGAATTAAATAATTAGTCACTAAAAAATTGGTCAAAGTTGGGTCATAAACTATTACTTCTTAAAACCAATTTCCAACAGCAATTACGAATATTAAAATGATATTTTTCTATTTTTAACTAGCAGTTGAGAAATTGTATACTAACATCACAATTCACAATCAAATCGCCATTTTTTTCTAATTAAATTACTGGAAATATATAGTGTATGTATTTATTAGTTGGTGCCAACTAGGGCAATTTTGAACTTGATAAAAAACATCAACAAAACTTAAGCAGGCTGGATCACTTAATCACAAGGTAATTAATTAATTAAACAATTGGGATATAGAAAATTGCTAAACCATATATTCCAAAATCTTAACTGCTATATAGTTTATGTATTGACTCAATTATATGTGTGCATTATACTGCCTAACCAGCTAGCTATAGAGCCAACCATTTGGAAGATTCTTAATTGTATTTAACAATATGGCTTAATTGCAATTTTATTTTGGTCATGTAACTATAAGGGGGTGTCGTATTTGGTCATGTAAGTATTTTATGTACCAATTTTGGTTTTGTAATTTCAAAGTGGTGGCATATTTCGTCATGTAAGTATGCTGCTATATGTGTAGCAATTTAAGTCCCGTGAATTTTTATTTTTGTGCAATTTGGGTCTCATAAGTTTTATTTTTTGTGCAATTTTGGTCCCAAATTTTGTAAGTCATATTTTATCTTTTCAGGACCCAAATTGTACAAACTTAGAACTTATAGGACTAAATTGCACAAAAATCAAAATTCGCGGGGCGAAAATTGCAACACATCATACTTAGTGGGTCAAATATATCAATTTTAATATATACATGACAAAATTATTACACATAATAATTATAGGACTAAATATGCCATCTACTTATATTTATAGGACTAAAACTACAATTAAACCGACAAATGTGTGTGTGTGTGTGTGTGAAGTGTGAACAGGTGGGATAAGTGAAACCATTTAATATCTTGTTGGCATAATAGGGTTCCTTTGAGACTTTCTAATGTTCCATTACAGAAAATGTGTACCAAGAAACAGACAAGCATAAAAGTGAAAAGAAAGAAAAAAACAATATGCTTTTTATATCACTTATTTAAGTGTTATGCTATAGAATCCATCTTAGGATCAACTTGTATTAGTAAAATAAGGGCAGACCCAGGATTCTCAATTTTAGGGTAAGATAGATATTTTAGCTTATTTAAAGGGACAATTTAATTAATAATTTACCAAAAAAAAAAGTCATGATTATTTTCCTTTTAATTTCATGTAATTTACATATAAGGTTTGATATTATATATGGTTACCATTTGGAATCAATTTACAGAGGGTAAACTAAAAAAAAATCTTGAAATTTAGACTAATTACAAAATATCCAGCAATATTTCAAAAATAACAATCATCTCCTTGATATATGTTTCCATTATACATATTATACGCCTCAATCACGGGTGGCAATTATCTCCGACACGACAGAAAATACAACCCAAACGTTACACGTTATAAGCAGGGTTAGGGTTTAGGCATTTTGGATTCGGGTCAGAATTGTGTTCGAGCCAAATAACATAGATAATAAATGTATCAATTTCAGTTTGACCCAACATAGCTCTTTTAACATGTTTGTTTCTAATTTATTTTGTAATTTTCAGTTTATAAATTAATCCAAAGATCCAAGATAACTCAAATAACCCAATGAATAGATGAGTAATTCAGGTCTAAAAATTATTCAAGTCATTTTGGGTTGTATTTTGGTTACCTGTATTTTAAACATGTCGTGTTCGAATTGATGAATTTGACCCAAATATATAATTAAATTAGTCATGTTCGGGTTGGCGTACTACAAGAAAAAGGTAATTATTGTCTGTAAGTATATTAAGATACATGTAAAATGTAGATGAAATTATTGTAGGTAAATACTTACCAACAAAACCTAAAATTATTGGTAAATGCCGACAATATTTCTATCCGTAAATTTTAAAATCTGTTGGTGATTTGTCAATCATTGGGCGGTAATTGGAAGAAAATAATATTTTTTTATTCTATTGATATTCTATAGGTAACTGTAAAATTTAGTTACATTACAAAATTATTTCTGTCAGTAAACAATCAGTGACGGGATTAATGTTAATATCGTGTCAGTCTCAAGTCTCAACTCAACTCACGAACTCGAATACCGACCCCAATTGTTAGCTCTAGCCTGAACTCGAATACCGACCCCAATTGTTAGCTCTAGCCTCAATGCATTTTTGTAATTTTGAAACAAAACTATTCTTTTTCGGTAATTAGACTAAATTCTAGGAGTAATAATTCTTATCATTTACCCATTTACTTACAAACCTAATTCTAGGAGTAATCTAATTTGCAAGAACACAAGTCATTGTTTGCTTATTAATTTATTTATTTTGCCCCTAGCCCTTTTTGTTTTCTCAATTTTTTTTTTTGGACTGTGGGGGGGCCTATTGTTGGAGGCAATTCACAGATTATAGCTACTATATAGTAGTAATACTTTATTGAGTTGCATGTGATTCCACATGAACTGCTATTAATAATGTGATCGATTTATAATTATGAGTTTGATCATGAGAACACGCATGTGCCATAATCTTTTCTACTATAAATTAAATATATATGAGGAAATTAAAAGATTATCATGTTGTTTCTTTGTTTTGCTTCACAAGTATTTTGTCTTTTTTTTCTCTAAATTAACTTCGGCCACACCAATGCAGGTACTTGACTCCGGGCCTCGTCATTACGAGTAATACTCATGGCAAGAATGAAAAAACAAAAAAATTCCCAAGTAAATTAATGTCATCTCAATTATAATCTGTATTTTCTAATGTTCTTAATTTTTATACAAGATTACAGGCCTAGGCAAAGTTATGCTTTTTGTCCATTAGATATATCATCCCTGTGAAGGACGGATGCTCCATGATCCGAAGAAATTGTGGAGTCTATGCCCCCAACTGGTGTGGGGATACTATGGGTCGACAAAAAAAAAAAAAGAGATAGAATCTGCACACTTGCAGTTGACTTTATGTGATCAACATATTTGGTACCAAAATTTAGAGGTGTCAAACAGGTCGGATCGGTTCCGAACGTTGGGCCAAGACGGAAAATCGGGACAGGTCGGGCCAAACAGTGATTGGGCTGCTAATTTCATAGCCCAACCCATGAAAAATACACTAAAAACCCCGTTCCGATCCGATTTTTCGAGCCTAATGGGCCGGGCTTTTGAGGCCCCATTTCTTGAGCCTGGAATATTACAGTCCAGCCTGGTAAAAACATTGGGCTGCTCGGATTGGACCAAAATTGACAACTCTACTAAAATTGGAAAAAATGTTGTGCTGTCATTTTTCAGCATTAGAGGGAAAACATACATGTGCCGGCATAGTTAAGAGAGGGATTTTCCCTGATTCCCTCCACCTTTTGCAAAGTTTGGGCGACAAATTTGCAAAGAATACCTAAAAATATCTTTTGGAAAAACATTAAAATTGCAATTTTGGGAAACTAGTACAGATTTAATCAAATGAAAATTATGGATAGAAGATTGCACTGTTACTCATTCGATATGTAATTAATCAATTGAAAGTTACATATGCAATAAAGAAAAGAAAATGATGAGAGTTCAAATGAAGAGAGTAAATTATAAATGACGGAATGTAATTATAATTATGGATAAAAGATTGCACTGTGTGAATATGCGTGTAGATAAAGAAAAGAAAATGATGGATTTCAAATGACTAGTTTTTAGAGGATTTCAAATCCTTTAAAAATAAACAAAAAATTAAAAGGAAATTTGAAATTCATTGATTTGAATTGATAAGTCAAACGAGAGTGTGGATTTAGCTAAAGATTTGAAATCTCTCACAAAAATCTACTTCCAAATCATGTCATCCAAATGCAACCTAACGGAATTTGTGTGAAGTCGATAATGTTGCTAATTGAAGAAAACAAAATGAAATGGACGGACAAAATTACTCTCATCTAATTCAAACTTTTTCTGTAGTTTATGAAAAACTAGACGGGTGAAAATTATTTCTTCGTCGTGACCAGATGAGAATTTCATGGAGGTTTCTATGTTGTGTTATTCTCAGGAAGTTGAAATAGTTTTCAATTATTCTTGTCTTTTTATTTATTCAAATTTTAGTTTTCCTTATTTAATTTGCTAATTGTAGATATGGCATTTTTTTATTTTTAGGCCAAATTTTTAAAGACATTTCAATAGCAAACAAATTCCTCAGATATTCTCTTAACTACCATCATTGAAGCAAGAAAATATATTTCTCATTAAAATTCAAGAACCAAACCTAGCAATAGATATAGAGGGTAGAATGGGAAGGAAAAAAAAAAGATAGGCACATGCATAAAGACAAGTGAAGATACAAAACATGTGCTATGCTTCAACTCTATTAGGCAGTAACAACTAACCATCTTCATCATCTTAACCCATCATCTTCATCATCTTAACCCATGTTACAAGCAACACTACAAAATTAATGTATTATACCTTTTTTCCCCTCTTGATTTTAACATGATACTTTCCTTAATAAAAACATGGAAATCATGACAAATGTAGACAGGGCGGCCCTGACTTTTTGGGAGCCCATGAACGAAGAAAAAAACAGGCCTCTATAAAAGGAAAAAATAAAAGTAAATATTTTATATACATACACTTTGGATATAATCTAATAAGAATTTGGAAATAAATATGTTTCCTTTTTATTTTTGGATGCATCTATAAAAACAACTTAATAAAATATATGTACCTATATATCATGGCTTATATAAAATTAGGCTCCTTAAAGTTGGGGCTCTAGGCCGTCGCCCTCGCTGACTACCCTCAGGGCGACCTTGAATGTAGAAAGGGTCATAGCATGCATGATTGTGTGATTCATAGCATGGCTTGATGTGGATCCTCTTGTTAAAGCTTATCCAATCATCAATCATTTAAAAAAAATCATGATTCTAGTGAGAAATGAGAGGATCACTTCATAAAGTTGCTTCACAATATATTTCTTATGCTCATGCAATTTGAAAGTATTATACATCCATATAAATATAGAATAATTTCTTTTTGTAAAGTTTCGATCTTTTCAAAAAAAAAAAAAAGAATTGCAAGTATTTAATCAAAATTAAGCATAAAATCGAAAGGATGACTAATCTTCATTATTATCGAGTTGAACTATTTTATTATATGATTGACTAATTTCATCATTATCAAAATTGGTAATTATTTATAGTTTTGTTTTTAGAGTGGATGTATTGTATTTTTATACTCCCTCCCTCCCAAAAATATAGTTCACTATTTCTTATTGGGATTTCTCAAATATATAGTGCACTTTCTATATTTAATAGCACATTTTCCATTGTTTTACTAATATAACCCTATTTAACATGCATTTTATAATTTACAATATCATTAAATAAGAGTAAATCAAATAAACTTTTAGCATATTTGTAGTTTCCAATATTTTTCTTAATATGTGTGAAAAGTCAAAATGAGCTTCATATTTGGGACAGAGGGAATATTAATGTTAGTTGGGCATCACCACGACTCTCGTAGCTTGAGTGGTATAGTTCACCCCTTGCAAGAATGTTAATCAGGCTTTGAACCCAGAGATTTTCACTTTATTTGATCTTCAGTTTTTCCAACTTAATAAAATAAATATTAGTTAGGCACCTTGCACAAAATTCCCGGCTTCATCATTGCATGCATATAAACATGAATGTATTTAATATTTATATAATACCTGAAGCACTTTAAAAGAAGCTGAATCCTCCCACCCCATTTTGTTTTGAATTTTTAATTACGATAAACTTAGAACCAAAAGTAAAAAGTTGATATTTGAAAATACTAAAAATTATTTTTTCTTTTTTCTTTTTTAGGCAAAAGATGAATATCTTTTTCAAAAAAATTATTGCAAACAATCCAGTATTCTTCCAAACAAAAATGAACACAACCACCTTCTACGTACGTACGAAACAAACCTAATTACTTTCCAGAATTTAATGTTTACAGGCATGTGGTGTAATAATGTAGCCAATATTAATTTGTTGATAATTAATCCATTATTGCTTTTCGTTCATTGAAACTTAATTAATTTTGTAATAACTATGCAACTATACTAGCGAATATGGTAGCATGTTAGGTAGGGGAACAACAAGTATTGTGAACTAATTTTGAGTATCCAAAGATGGTTTCATTAATGTAGTATGAAGTAACTTTTAGGTTTTCATATCACCAATTGAGGACCTTATTGAAGGTTACAAATAATTGAAAGTTGTTAGTAGGGCTGTAGGGCAGTTGGAATGTCGTATTATTTTAGGGTAAATTACAAAAACTACTCCTGATTTGGTTCAGTGATTACCTTCGGTTAGGATCTAGGGGTAATCGGGTTTGGGAATGATGACCTAAAAAAAGAGAGTGCACATTAGGCTACATGGGATGGTCCCTAACTAAGATCATTCGATGCTTAAGTCAGATCGAGCTCTTGAGGTTCAAGAGAAGAAATAAAAGATAAAAGTAAAAAGTGCAAACGGGAAAGATTAATTACCATTCATTACTGTAGCACGGTAAATATTCTTGGCATATGTGAGGCTTCTAGTGGTGCTAAGTATATTAATCTGGGAGGTGTGGATGTACTTGTTTGTGGACGGGTGGGTTCTTTAAGCCCATGCGCCAAAATATAAAAATATATATTATATTTACACATTTTTCCATATAATTATTTGACATAGCCAAAAGCAGGAAACATTTATTATAATCGTTATCAGAGTACATATTAGGCATTCTATATTACAAACAATTCATAAATTAATCAATTAATCAAAAAAATTGATTGACTTGGCCAAATATGCTCAATCAAGTGGGCTCGAAGTGGATGATGTGTTTGACTATCACGTAACTCACAACGTCTCTGAATGTATTCTTGAAACTCTTACATGGAGCTAGGGCTGCAAATGAACCAAGCCGCTCGCGAGCTATTCGGGTCTCGGTTCGACAAAATATTCGTTCGAGATCGTTCGTAAAGCTTAACGAGCCGAACTCGAGCCTAAAATTTGAGCTCGAACTTTTAAACTAGCCGAACTCGAACTTACATGTATTCGGCTCGAAAGTTCGCGAACATGTTCGTTTACAGGCTCGCGAGCTTAGGCTCGAGTTCGGTTCGTTTACAGGCTCGCGAGCCTAGACTCGAATTCGGTTCGTTAATTGAGCTTGTGAACGTGTTCGTTTACAGGCTCATTAGCTTGTGTTCGAGCTCGGTTCGATAATTAAGCTCGTGAACAAGTTCGCTTATAGGATCGTGAGTCTATGTTCAAACTCGTTTGTAAAATAATATTATTCCTTGTAACAAACTATATATCTAAGGATTAAGGCTAGACAAAATATTAATCAAACCTACAAAATCAAAATCGAACGAATCCAATAATATAATATAAAATAATATAATCTATATAGAATCACATATATAATACTGAGGTGTACTTATAAAAATGTTGGTTTTGTAGAAAATATTATCTCGTATGAATTAATAATATATTTTTGAATTTAGAAGATAACAAATTTTAAAAAAATTAATCTTAAAATCAAGGATTCTATCTACACCATTTTTAAATTAGTTATCTTTTCAAGCTTAAATATTATATTATATGTATAAAAATATAGAAAACGAGCAAGAAAAAAAGAAAAAAAATTTATTAGTTCAAAATTGATATTGTTTATAGAATATATTCTCTCATTTGAATTAATAATGTGTTTGTGAATTTAAAACTATCTAATAATATATTTGATTAACCATACAAAACCAAAACATAGTAAATTCAATAATACTATAATATATATATATATATATATAACACTATCTAATAAACCAAATCAAAATTAAAATATAATATATAATTATATAGTCTATATATAAGCACAAATATAATATCAACCATATATACTAAAACAAAAATAAAGTTAAAACATGCCATCACCTTATTAATCTTGGACACGTGTCAACTTCTCATTCTCTTAATCTCACGTGGTTGCTTTACATTTATCCATGTGGCATTCTATGAACAAATATAAAAGATAATAAATAATCCAAATTAAATGAGGATTCATCTTTGAATTTAATTTCTTTTAATATTTACCATATTAAATAAATTGCAAAAAAACAAACAAGAAAGAAAAATAATTGACATTGATAATTTTTTAATAATCGAGAATATAAAGAAAAAAATAATTCAACTCAAATTTGTACACAACTCACAAATAGTTTGGAAAAGTTAATGTCGAGCCATTTATCTCCTCTGCATATTTTATTGACAAAGATTGTATTAGTTCAACATATATATTAAATATAGAAGACAAATATTCCAAACATCATTGATTCTATCTATACTATTTTAAAAATATATTATATTATATTATATGTATAAATATATAGAATAACGAGAAAGGAAAAAAATAAAAAGATTTTATTAGTTCAAAATATATATTGTTTATTGAATATATTCTCTCATTTGAATTAATAATATATTTTTGAATTTAAAAGGTAATAATTTTAAAAGATAATAAATAATTCAAAATCAATGATTCTATATACGTTATCTTTTGAAATTAATTTGTGAACAAATCCCATGAAACACAAGGGTATTACTCTAATTGAGGCATATTTAAAAAAAATGTTGGTTTGGAATATTTTTAAATTATTTATGGTGTGCTTTTTAGTAATATGTAAGATTTTTACTAACTCTTATGCATTTGATTTTTACTTTTTAATGCTACAACAAGTGATTTAGTCTTAATATGAAATTTGATTAAAACTAAGGACAATTTAACATATATTTTAAGCTTTAACGAACTCGAACTCGATCTTTAACGAGATCGAGTTTGCTTTGACGAGCTCGAATTCAAGCTTAACCATATAACGAGCCTTTACGAGCCGAGCTCAAACTAAGCTCATTAAAATTTAAACGAGCCTTCAACGAGCCTTTAACGAGCCGAGCTCGTTTAAGCTTAAACGAGTCTTTAACGAACCGAGCTCGAGCTAAGCTCGTTTAAGCTTAAACGAGCCTTTTTTGAGCCGAACTCGAGCTAAGCTCGTCGAATATGTTAAACGAGCTTCTTACGAGCCGAACTCGAACTGTTCGCGAACTACATAATTTTTAAACGAGCCAAACTCGAACTCCATTAGGAAAGCTCGAATCGAACTCGAGCCGATCCAAAAACTAAACGAGCCGAACTCGAGCCGATCCAAAAACTAAACGAGCCGAACTCGAGCCTGTTCCTGTTCGGCTCGTTTGCAGCCCTACATGGAGCCCTGAAATATTTGTTCTGAATGATCTCCTTCGTCCTCCAACCAATTCGTTGGTGCTTCTCCTCACTTAATAGTCATGTTGTGCAGAAAACCGCATATGCATGATATCCTTCAAGTTAACCTTGTTCCATAATCGTCTTGCACCTCTGACCATTGTCCTGATTGGAGTACTCCAACACTCACTCAACGTCCTTTCTTGCACCTTATTGTCTTTGCTTGAAAATATTCTTAGGATTTTCTAAGTGCAGAAAGCTCTTGATGGAAGTAGCACATTGTTCATAGATCACATCAGTTAGATAGTACCATTTGCATATTGTGTGTTGTTTACAATAAAATTAACATCCAGTGCACTTTTTTGTAGGACGTCATTGAGAAAATGTGATTCATTGAGAACATTGATATCATTACGCGCTGCTACTCCAAAAAAGGCTTGTCATGCCCACAAGTCTGCATATACGAATACATTAAGCAAAATTGTACGGACTCCAAGTTCACCTCGAGTAAACTAGCCTTTCCAAGCCCTTTATTCCCAATGCATACAATCAAGGCTACCCAACATGCCAATAAAGTCCGATTTGCACTCATGCATTCAAAGTAAACGTTGGATGTCATCATCATTTGGTATTCTTAAGTACTGTAACTCCCTCTCAAAAAAAAAAAGGTATTGTAACTCAAATAATCATTCTGACAGAAGTTTAACGAGCATTTTAAGGCAGTTGTTTCACCAATCCCTAAGTACTCATCGCAACAATCAATAGGGGATCCATACGCCAATTGACGAATAGCTACAATGCATTTTTGAAGGGCAACAAACCTCGTCTTCCCACTACATCGACCCTCCATTCAAATTATTCCGAATGATTTTGTAAGACAATGACAATGTGAAGGAAAAATACTCTTCGCACTCGAAATCTTCATCGAAATACTTTATCGGAATATATTGGTTGACTGGAGTAGTCATTGAAAATATGATCATGTCCGACTTCACGATTCTTTCTCAAAGATTTAAATAAGGAGTCCGTCGACCCAGATGAAGTTCTGACCATCTATCAGAGGAAAAAGAACGAATACTTCACCACTTTGTATGTTTTATTATTTTCTTAAAGGTTGTCATAATTTCCAAATTGCTTATAATAATACTCCATATAATAGTTATTTCTATAGTGGAGGCTTGCTAATTCCCAGCAATCATCTTAATGGATACTCTTAAATTATTCTCGAACATATAACTACGTTAAAGACCAACAAGTCAACACAAATTACTCAGGAAAACGACCAAATATCATTAAATTTTACCAAAAACAAATATCAAGGAACAATTGATTTGTAAATTGTTTTCCATCACTGTATAGCAAAAACAAATATTCGCAAACATATAACCAAGAAGTTACATTAAATTGATTTTACATATATAAAACACACAGAATCAAGAAAATATGCAAGACATGTTCGACTTAATACATTGTTATACTCTTAACAACTAAAATACAACATAAATTACGAAAAAGTCTAGCATGAAATCTATATTTGCAACCCACATATAGATTTCAAATATATATTTATTAAATAATTAAATTCAAAAAATAAATAATAACGGAGCTCGGACCCATCGATTTCAAATATGTGACCCATTACCCATAGCAAGATCAAATTGACTGGGTTTGGACCCACCCCGTTTATATCATTCAGATTTGAACTCGTCCCATTGTCATCCCTAGCAATGATCAACTTTTCAATACCAAAGAAATTAACCAAGTGAATTCCTGAAAACACGAACAAAACAAATCCCAAATACATACAGTGTCCATCTCACACGAAAACAACGCATCAAAAACATCTAAGAGGACTATGCAAACGAGACATTCAATTAAGCATCCATGATGCGCAAGACGAACTAAAAACTAAATTCAAGAAAAGGAGAAGAGAAATACACTAAGCATTAAAATGAGCAAAATCACAAGCTTATATTGCTGGGAAAGAACATTCAAGCACCGACACAAACACACAGTTTATCGTAAAACACTGGCAATTTTCAGATTTTGAACCAAATATTACAGCCATAAATGTACCTCGTAGAGACCAATCCTGGGCTACAATCTTTTGCTGCTAACTGATATAAGTGAAATCTTGTACACATGTCCCTCCAACCTCCAAATATTATTCAATGTAGAAACAAAAATATCTAATCCTGGAGACATGCACATTAACGCATTGGTCAGAGAGAGATACAAATATGTTGTATCGAAATGTACCTCGCTAACTTCATTCAAGAGCATCGTTGCACGATCAAGCAAACACTGAGAATTACGGTACACTATCTTACAAGCAGAAGCCCCAATTTCTTCCATCAGCTGTAGCAAAGTATCTACAAACCAAGGAGGCAAGTACTTCCTGCAGTTGAGATGGAGTACAACATGCATCATAGGTTACATGCCCCAAAACAAAAGTCGAAAATGAAATTGCATAATTTCTGACCCTTTCTCCCAATCATAAGCTCAATAATTTGACTACAAAAACAGATGTGAAAAAAAAATGAAAATTACCAAAGGTCTGTTGATCAAGATTTTGCCTTGATTTGTCTAGATCGGTATTTTGCAGGCCTTGACATTACAAAGCCAATATATTAAATCTATAAATACTGTTGGATATTGTGAATACAATATGATGGATCCCACAATGGATAGATTGGAAATTATAGATGGAATATAGGGAGTGTTTGCAAAAACTTCTGCTTTTATAAGAAGTGATTTATTGTAGCACAATCAAAAGTAGTTGAGAATCAGAAGTTAGTAGCGTTTGGTGAATAGAATCAGAAGTTGAAAGTGTTTGTTGAAAAAGTTGTAAAAGTGCTTATTTGTTTGTAAAAGTCAAACCAGAAGCAGAAGCAGAATCAGAAATCTAAAGCACCTATCTCCCTGCTTTTAGATTCTGGTTAATGAAGCAGAATCAGAAACAGAACTTGGCATTTGCAAACACTAGAAGTGATTTTTTTCAGCCAAAATGTAAGAGGCACTTTTTTTTAGTGATTGCAAACACTCTCATAATACAGTAGGGAAATTATGAAATGGATCTTTACTAGATGCTACATATCATTCCAACAAGTATGCTAACAATAAATATATATCCAGAAAGAAAATGATACAGAAAATATAACCAAAAAGCAGAAAACCTAACTCAAAACGAATGCATTACGTACAAGTTTTGCAACTCCCTCATAACTTTTGCTAAATTTAGACAGATACATCCCCAATCTGAAGTGTGTCGTTAGGCTTTACTTTGGACGACATTGGAGAGATTATATTTATTGACCAAAAGACTTCGATCTATTTGTCAATCTGAAGCCATCAAATTTCCTTTTCAGCGACACTGTCAGAGTATATTCATTGTGCAAGTCCAGCTTTTGACAGCAGACTCAGGCCAGTTTTACACCTTCACATACTTGTCAACATACCCCTGCAAAGATAGTACAAATAGAAGAGTCAGAAAGAACATTAAGCCAGCCATAATAAACAATACTATCATATGAAACACACACTAGGCCAAGGAGCAATGGATCCTTCAATGCAAACAAAATTAACAATAAACGTAAATATTACAACTAAAACGAGTACATTAACAATTTAGGAAGAAATGTATAAATATCCTTTAACAAATTAACCGCAGACAGGAAAATCAAATTTTTGATTTCAAAGGAGGCATACCATAACAAGCTTAGTTAATTTTCCACGTGATGAATCGATGTAGTGATTTATCTTTGCCTGGGATTTAGGTATGTGGTGACGACTCTTCATAGCTCCAGAAACTTTGTCAACTGTTTTCTTGACTATGGTCTTAAATGCCTCCTTGCTCATATTACCTTGACGCCACGATGGCTTTAGAACCTCCTTCACAAAAGTAGCAACAGAAATCTTGAAAAGCTTCATGGATTTTGAATCCTTGCCCTTCCTTTTTTTCCCAGACGACTTAACCTGATCAATCTCCATTTCTCCTTCATTCATGTCGTTTGCATCATTAGGGGTACTAGGGCTTCCATTTAAGACAGCGCCTACCTCAGCGTCAGCTGTCTCCCCAAATTCTTCATTTTCTATAGAATCGTTGGTTGATACAGCTATTTCTCCTTCCTGCTTGATACCTTCCATATTTAACACCCTTCCAGATCCACTGAATCTTGGCATATTATCAGAATCACCAGGAGTTTCATGTATTTTATGATCAGCTCTACTGAACGAAGTTGAAGCTGGCTCAATGCTATCAAAAAGCGGATCATATTGATTGCCATCTGGCCTTGGTAAAATACTCTCAGCTGGCAATCCAGAGCTCGATGAGGAAATCATATTTTTAGAGACAACATTTCCAATGTTGTGCGCATCCACAGGGACTGAGCTCAAACCAATTGGGGCACCATAACTAGTATTGATGGTTGTGTCATTTTCTTGGATCAGATCATTTGAATTGAATTTGGAGCTCAGTGGCAGATCAAAAGTAGATGCGTAAGGATTGAAATGATTTGAAATTCTAGATCCCACAAAGTTATGCACATAAGACGGGCGATTCCTCTCAAGAAAATCTGGAGTGATCCTAGACATGGATGAACTCACCTTCCCAGGCTGAGAAAACTGTGCAGGAACACCACCAGCTGCTGTATAATGCAGGTTATATGAAGCCTGTTGAAAGTAAATATGACCATGAGAAGAATTACTGTCTGAAAGAAGACCTCCTTCAATAGAACTAAGTGTTGCCTTCGACGGTGACTTCGTCAATAAGGAATAAGGTTGAGTCTGAGCAGATGATGGTAAAGGATTCATGCCCTGTACTGGATGCCCTGTTACACGTTCTCCTATTATATGAGAATCACTCTGTAGACTCGTTAGATTGCTCACATGCAAACTACTGGTTCCAAAATTATTGGTGATATTCAACCTTCGATCATGCTCCAGAGCAAAAGGATATGCCTGATACTGACCAGGCTGAGATCGATTAGGCAATTCAGTTGGCTGCTCTCTCATAGATGTATAAGCATCATCCAATGGAGGCTGTAAAGACTGCTGTGTGTGTTGTGAAGGATGGATATGTTCTCCAGTTGTTACACTAACAGACAAATGATGATGCGGTGGTAGCGGTGGGGGTGGTGGAAGAAACGGGCTCGATAAAGAGTTCGATGGCCCAGGAAAATAAAAACGTTGGTAAGCTACTGGAGCTTGATAAGGTGAATGATTTTCAGGAGTCGAATGGAACCGTGCAGTAGGTGGCATTACGTTGTAATCTTGTGTTATTGGTTGAGTAAATGGGGCACTCATCACCTGGGAGACTGAAGCTAAAGGAGGGGTTAACTGGGGAGGATGATTAGCAACTGATGGGGGAAACTCCTTCAACGACTGAGATTGAACTTCTTCAGTGGAATAGGGTTTCATTATAGGACTTCCAACAGACCGCAGTTGACTATTAGGGCTCTGTTTTGCATCAGGTCTATCAGCAGGAAGATGGGCTGATGTGGCTGCTGATGCTTGCACAAATGAAGAAGATTCAGAGATTAAAGAACCATCAATCCTTTTACCTTGTTGATCAACAATTTGAGGGGTCTCATCAGAATATTGTGCTGGAGATTTCGGAAAGGAAGAATTTTCTTTTCCTGAGGGGATGTCGTGAGCAGAATAACCTGAAAGATTACTTACTACAACATCAGCAACTAGAAGAGAACCAGATTCCAGACTATTTAATTTATCAGGAGAATGGGTTGTAGAATCAACTGGCAGTTCTTTGCCATCTCTTACTTTACTAGAACCAGGCATATCTTGAGGAAGGCTTAGCCCTTTATCATTAACTTCTTTGTCATAGAGAACCTTACCCTCCTCATGAACATCAGGACTCCGTAAAGAAGGCGGTGCATCCCGATACTGCTGTTTGCCCCTATTGTAACTCAATCTCTCACTCTTGTCAGTCTCATGGTGTGAATACCGACAATTAGATCCACGGTAACACTTGCCTCGGCGAAAGTCAAAGCATTCTGGAAGTTGACCTTTGTCCCTTCTCCGTTTATCTCCACTGAACTCACTGTCACGCTTTAAACCAGGCGATCGACTCCTACTTTTCGTCTTTTTGGAGACGAGCTGAAATATAATCACCGACGATGTGAAATGTCTTGATCCAAGCTTAAAATATTAAGAAGAGAATAAAATTACAGAAATTAGAAAACAGATGTCTAACTCAAACCTGCGAGATCGGCCCCGCCTCTCTTTTCTCCTCCGTGGACTTCTCCTTCTCCTCCTATCACGGGGAGATCGGCTTCTGCTTTGACTGCTACTCCTATTTCTGGCTCTTCTTGCATGCCTCCTTGTATAATCAGGTGAATCATTTGTGTCGCTGTCACTAACACCTTCTCTAACCAATCTTCCAAACTCATCTACATTCAATTTTGTAGGATTACTCTTCATGTCTTGCTTGTGAGATTTGGCACCCTCGATACCAATATTAGCATCCGAAATCCTCGAAGGAATTTTTGATTGAAGTGCTGAGGAAATAGTGACAGATTCTTGACCTCTATGGCTTTTATCAGAAAATTCCTCAAGTGTCCCCGTCGCAAAAGATGATTTCTCAGCTTCCATCACATTTCTTGGTGATTCAGTCATGGATTTGGGGCGCATATGCTTATTTGACCCAAAAGCACACCCTCTCTGAGCATCAAAATTTGTAGATCCATCATTAAGAGCTGGAGAGCTAACATCTCCAAGAAGATTTTCACCCTCATTTTCTGAAGTATTGTCAGAAGCATATCCCTGTAAGAGGTTGACAGGATTCGCACTTTCCATTAGCTGACCAGAAAGCTTCACATCACCAGTTTCTGCAAAAACTACTGGCCCACTGGGTTGGCTGGCATTATTATGCTGAGAAGTAGATTCATTTCCACCAACATCCAAGGGCTTTTCAGTTTGTCCATTTTCTGTCATGCCTGATTCATCAGCTTCAGAAGATACCTTCCTGGTGACAGGGAAATCACAATCTAACGCACCTTCAGAGCCTGCTGATAAGAAATCACGGGGGATAAGTGTCAAAAAACAATAACCTACAAAATCAGCCTCCATTTAAGATGTATAAAGAACAATAACTTAGCAGGTCGGCTGGTAAGAATTTCAAGAAATCTAAGGAGCATAGACAGGTGGCTAGGCAAGAATTTCAAGAATTTTGTGGAACA
The DNA here is from genome assembly GCA_016081115.2 of Rehmannia glutinosa. Classification (NCBI taxonomy): domain Eukaryota; kingdom Viridiplantae; phylum Streptophyta; class Magnoliopsida; order Lamiales; family Orobanchaceae; genus Rehmannia; species Rehmannia glutinosa. Next base: position 180,062 of record JABTTQ020002596.1, read on the forward strand.
TCGACAACCAGCGGCATAGGAAAGAGATTCATCAGTATATATTCCAATTAGAAAAACAACATGAACAGGCGATCTAATATAAAATCCAGTAAGCTAAATTTTAGTAGATAATAAAAAATGTAGAGACCAACTAATCTGATTTCTCTTTTTCTCTGTTTGTTTTTTCAAGAATACATGAATTTCTAACTTATTGGGAACCAAGTCAAAATGGAAATGGGAGCGCCTTTGAGAAGCTACTTTATGATTTTGTATGTATATAACTGCGTATATATATATATATATATATATATCACTCTTTGTTTAGCAAAATCTTGATTGATGATAAATCTTGAATATATGAGAATATAACCAATTAAACCAATGCAATCAAGCGCCCTCAAACTTTTTTGCCATTAAGCAAGAAACACTAAAATAATATCTCCGATTTTCTTCCCACTGCTATCTCCGTCACTCACTCTTAGATTCCTTCTTTGTTTCTGATTTATCATTCCTCCTTTGGACAACAGACCCAGACTTCCATCTGTCGGTCAATTTGATTCACCACCATCATTACCGCGCTTTAATGTTAATTTCCCATACATTAGGGTCAGAAAAATATCCACAAACAAGGTACTACTGAGTCACAAATTAGAAGTTTTTGAAGCAACTTGGTGGAGACACACATATGCATTTAGTTGAGTAACTTGTGATCGGAGAGTGCTGGAGCGGCACGTGCCACCATGAACAACGTGAACCTAGGTTGAACACCAAAATATCTTATTTACCTATTTATGTATGTAAACCATCTAAGAAGTAAACAACAGAAATGCAACTGTCCGGAAAGTACCCTTTTGGTCACAAAGAAACACGCAAGACCTCTTTCTTCAAAATAAGGGCTATTTTGCCTTCCCTCGTTAATCTAACCCCCCCTATCTTCTTGCACAAGATCCAAAATTGGCATAACAGCACCATCCCTCAGTATACACGTATTCGCCTGTATAAGCTAGCTCCAAGAAAGCCAAAAAAAACACAGTTAAACCAAGGAGACAGAAGTTGCCACTTGACAACTCAGCGGCAATAGATTTGTGGTTTCCTCACGTCTTCTTTGCAAATTAACATATCAAATACTTTACTCAAAGATACTCCTTTTATACTGAATCTGAATAAAATCTCGTTTTACTTGCAAATGTTATTTTACACATCCATAAGTTAACAAATTAAGAGCTAGTAATAAGTGAGATAAAAGATTTTTTTTTTGTTGTTGTCATCAAGTAAATCTAGTGAATAAATTTTTTTATCATCAAGTAAACTAGTAATCATTTTTCACAAATGGCCTCTTCAACATTTCATACTTTAGCATTTCCTAAGCAATGCTATAAAACATATAACTTTTTAATATATCCAACAAAACAACCATTGATAAGCTGTTATCAGCTCTAAACAGGAGATTCAGATTCTTATATTCCATCCAAGTTTCAAGGCCAATACTTGCTGTTAGACAAAGCAATCTGACCCGATGAACTTAATGTTATAGTTAAAGTCCCGCGAATGATGAATTACCATTAATTATGTTTAAATATAGCACCTGGGGAAATAATTAAGCCTCTTTTTAATTGATAGTAAGACTTTGAAGTTTCCAGGACTTCAGCATATTCTACAGATAAAACAAAACAAGGAAAGGTCTTTTTAATGAGTAGGGGTCCAATTGAAGTAAAAACAGATTCTGGGAATAGACATCAAACTGAAAATCAGACGAATTTGACTTGCAACTAAGTTGCTAGAAAGTGTTTTATTAAAGGATGAAAATTAACCAAATTCAAACGTAAGAATGACGTTGGAACAGGTAACTTGAGAGTTAAGAAAATTCATCATGAACCTGAAAAGCATGGAAAGAACTCAAAAAGCTTAGGCTTGACAAGTACCAGAAATCTTAGTTCAAAAAACTGCTTTATCTGTCAAAGAGCGTTTATGGAATTAGAGAGTTAGTTTAACATCAAATGTTTTTTTCCTATATTAAACGTTAAAAATCATCTGGTTCCTTTGTAGATATCTAGATAAGAGTTTTTTTATTTTTATTTTGGAGAAAAAATAATAAAAGAGTTTTATTAAGCCAGAAAAAGTAAAATCAAGGCTATGTTTGTTTAGCATCTCCCAATCACCACTTCCCCAATCACTTCTTTCAATCACCCCAAAAACTTCTCCCAATCACTAAACAAGCATACCCTAAGAAAAGCAAGTCTACAAAGTTACGTTAATCAAATATTATATCTTTCAACAAATCATTCCGTGTCTTGGTTTTGTTTTCAATTATAGTTTAGGCACTAGCCACTATGCTGTTTTCAAGTTTCCATTTAACTCTATTGCTATAGGGGAATTGATAATTGCCAGAAACCTTTTCCAATTTCCATCAATATGAGGAATGTCGTCATATTGACAGACATGCAACAAACAGTTAGAATCTGAACTCGTCATAATTCGTGCATCGCCCTAGGTGCGACTGTTTATCTCTCTCTCTCTCTCTCTCTTTTCCCACTTTACTACTGCTTCCGTTCCTCACTTTTTCTTCTCCTATTTCCTGCAAAACTACAGTCTCACACTCCAAGAGTCAGACCTCTTTTTCAATCTTCTCACACAGAATTCTCCTAACATCTCATACTGATTTCATTCATAAAGCTGTCATGCTCTCTATTTGCCAATCGTTAAAGGCTAGAATTCAACTATTAACCATCCCATAGATACTTCCTTTCTTCGTCGCAAGCCGTCATACCAGACTGAAAGGTCTTAAGGCCATTAAGTAAACAACCACCCATTATTAGAACCCAACTGTAGCAATTCTTTTGTTAAGCAACTATACCACAAACATGAAGAGAAGGTCCGCACATCCCTCAGATAAATCATTTACTCCAAGAGGCTCAAATACACGAACAACCAATTCATCCATTATAATCCAAACAAAAATGGAAAACAAAAAAACAGCAATCTTTAAATCTGTTGCACAATATTCAATATCTAAGAATTTATTGAGTACAAAGAACCACCACCTGTACTTATGAGAAACCAAGTCCAATCAGAGCATAAATAGCACTGGAATAACACATAAAATTAATATATATATATATATAGTATATCATTCTCAGGCGAGCTGCAAAAGTATAGAAAAACTCCATGTACCACAATAATTCGAAGATTGGAAAAATCTTTATAGATGATTGTGAAGAAGTCATCATAACCCCCACGCCAGCGAATGTAAAAGATAAAGTTCAAAAATATAATATCATTAAAAGGATAAGATAATGGTCACAGAGAAGAACAGGAGAGAGAAAAGCGAGCACCACAAGTTCTCAATTAGCGATAGAAATTTTTACCAGTTGAATCCTGGATAATGAAGAACTATCCACATAGCAGGTAAGATTCGGGAAGAAAATAAGGAGCAGGTATGTGCAATTTTCGTGATAGTGTGTGAAGACTGAAGAGAGAACCACAGGCAATCGCACAAGGATTTTGTTGACAGAAAAAAGCAGGATTAGTCTTATACCTCCTCCTTGGTCCTTCAATATTGAGGCTTCAGTAAACGATGAATTTCCAAGTAGAGCAACTTTAGGAACTCTATATTCTCCAGTATGCTGCAAAGCTTGTAGCTGCTCTTTCACATAATCTTCTTGAGATATTGAAGCGCACTCATCATTCGAATTAACAGATACGCAATTCTTCTTCTCCTCGTCAGGGTGAGCGAAATCATCTAAAAGCACCACAGAAAATAAACATTAGCATAATACCATTGTGTTCTTTACTAGTGTTCCTTACACTTATAAGCACAATATACAATACACATGCATACAAACAGATAGCATGTATACCACTGGTGTTCTTTACTGGTCTTCCTTGCAGTTATAAGCACAATCTATAAAACACATGCATACAATTTACAAACATATATATCGACATATATCACTGACAATCAAGTATACATTGAGCTTCAAAAATGTGCATATTCAAGAAATACATAATTCCAGAACATAGAAGAGAGACATAAATTTATGGACTAACAATCACCAAAAAAAAGGCCAAAAAGTTTGTGACTATTTGTGGAAACAAAGTATAGCGGATCCCTCATTGCCTACATTTGTGATTTGTGAAAGAGAAAAGATTGTGAAGACAACTTTATTTTCCAGTTTGTATTTAAGCCAAGTAAAAAGGAAAAATAATTCAATAATCTAATAAAGATTATATGAACAATACATGGATTCAAAACAATTTCACATTCTATATTGTTTTCCAACTCCTCTTTATTTCTAACCAAAACAATAAAGAAACTGATCCCACGTGGAATAGATTCTCCTACAAAATAATCTCTCATTGAGCAACAGTTGTACTTAACTACTTCAACAGCTAAAATTGAAAATGAAAAATAAAACATTCCAAAAAATCTGCTGTTATGGCTAATAGATATGAGAAGACAACTTTTCGGACACAAAAAACCTGATAAACTCCAACAAGAAAAGAATCATGTCCATAGCAACTCTCCTAAAGCAACAAAGCTGAATATTCAGTAATCTTGCCTTTACATTACGAGAAATCACACGGGAATATAAAATTCACCTTCTCATAAAAAAGAAAGAGACAACAGGGTACCATCACCATTCAGTTTGTTGGGAAATTCTTGCAAAAACAAGTCTATCCTAGAATTCAGTAATCTGTCATACAATACCAAAAAAAAAATTCCATATCAGAAAATAGCACAGACAACACAAAATCTTAATCATATTAAACTAAGCTTCTCTGGTACAGAATTTTACCACACACACACTAAATAACTTATGATGTTATGTCTAGAACTACATTGAAAAACCGAAAGAAAACAAAATAAGTTTGTTGATGATTAGCTACACATCCAGAATACATCATTGTATTACGCAATCCCTATGTTATAAAAATAAGGAGCCCATCATCTACCAGAAATGTAGAATTATCTTTTGATATTCTTAAAAGGCAGAGATAATAGTTTCTCGATTACCAGCTTAGCACATAAATGTCAAGAACCCACTCTTCAGCAATCTCAGCATTAAGGAACTTGTGCTACAGTGTGTGTGCAAATCATAATATTGTGAGCTAGAAGGAAAAGAAAATGAAAACACTTTACAATCCCATCTTTTATAAAATACACTGTCCTACGAGGCTACAACAAAAATTTCTAAGTCTACACTCAAATATAATCAAGTGGTGCTGTTTGGAGCAAATGGAGCAATAAAAGACCAAGAGTAAATATAAAATTAGTAATTTCAGATGCTTACAGCTCAGCATCATACTAACAAGTGTCTGATAGGAACTATTAGGCTAACCTTCCATATCCATATCAGAATCGGCGGGTGAATGAGCGGCAACAGCATCCACTGATTCCATTTTAGGTCCATTTTTTTCAGTGTAATGACAGGGAAATTCATCTTGCTGTAGATTTCTATCTTCTGTTGTCTTAACAGGAGGTGAACGTTCCAACATCACATTACCTCCATCTAATAAGTCCATGCCGTGGCCTCTACCATTCTTGGAGAGGATATCTGATGGTGGTGAAGATGATGGGAGAGGTGGAACTCCAGGAGGGGAGGAGGGTGGAGGTGGAGGTGGAGGTGGAAGTGGGGGTGGAGGCGGCAACGGCCCCATCGATCGTATATATGAATGTTGCCGCATAGAAAGCACAGAAGATCCAAATGGATCAGACGTCAAAAAACTAGAACTAGATGAGTAGGGCGTAACAGGGGGTGGGGGTGGGGGAGCATGAGATGGGGTTGAAGGGGTTGACCTCTTTCCAGAGTATGCCCTTGTGAAGAAGGCAGTGGATACACATTTTGACTCCATGGCCCACGTTGCTCAGAAGTTGGAAAGGAATGAGACATCTGGTTGTTTACATGCACTTGTGGAGGTTGGGGATGAGATAAGTAAGATTGAGCAGAGCTCATTCCAGTTGATACAACTGGGGCTGATGGACCTTGGTGAGGAACACTGGGTAGGGTATGCTGATATGCAAACATGCCTGGTGTAGGATGAAAAGATGGATGTCGTTGTTGAATAAATTGTGGTTGTGGAGCAAGTGTGCCATGATGGGGAGGGGGAGGAGGAGGAGGAGGAAGGGCAGCAGGGCGTTGCTGAAATGCCGGTGGGGTCGCATACGGATCCTGCCCAACCTGAGGAGTGTAATTCCCTTGACCATGCATCTCAAAACCAAACTAAACTAGTAATCCAACAGATCTATGCTTACAGCATCCTTCCACTTCAAGAACAATTAGCACACTGTTCAATAATGTCTCGCAAGAAAATCTCTGGGGGAAAAAAAAAAGAAGAAGAAAAAAAAGTTACCAATCTGCCCACAAGCAAAAAACACTATTTAGTTCATTAAAGAAGAGTAGCTAAATTTCTGCTAGATACATACAGATAAAAGAGAAAAGACGAATGATGAAAAAAAAGTGACAGAGATTAGCCTTTTAAAGCAAAAAACATTACTCTTCAATCGTACTTAATCTCAGGTGGCGAGTCAATTGAGTAACCTACTTCTAGCAGCTTATACTAATACCTAAACATCATACTCTGAAAGGAAGGAAATGAACCTTACAGAGAATGCTGCCACCACTCAATCAAATGTACTTTGATATGCAGAAATACATTATTAAGTCCATCCAAAACAATAGAAGAATCACAAATTTTCTTGTCCATTTAAATGACATTGCTGACAAATGCGAAAAATTAGCAACAAAATCAAACTCAATAAACCATAACCCCCAAAACCCACAAATGAGAAATTCCCAAAAGATAAAACCCTGCAAGCAAGACCCCCGCAAAAAAATCTAAAAGAAAAAAATCAATCATCCAATTCCCAAACAAATCCTTCTTTTTTTCTCCAGGAACAAATAAAACCGACCAATTCAACAAGGATAAAAGGCCATATACGAAAGATACAGTAGGTGAAACTCACTGAAATTCGGTGATAAAGCTATAGAAACGCGAAACTATACGATATGGCTTCGAGTATTCGATACAATGAGTGGAAAGGACGAGAGGAAAACCCTAATATGAATTTTACAGTTATTCTGATTCTATGGGAGGATTCTTTTTCGAAAAAAAAAATAAGGTTACTTTAGTTTCGTTGTTAAATTCTTCGACCCGTTTTAGATTTGTTTTCAAAATTAAATTTCGGATAAATACAATAGACCCCCAAAATAAACTAGTTTTTTCAGATTGCCCTCTGAAAGACTACACTTTACCCTCCCAATTTTGAAAAAAATTACACTTTGCCTAAAAATCCACATTTACTCATATGGGCTTATTTGTATATTTTCATTTTGCCCTCTCAATTTTAGGTTTTGTTGCACTTTACCTCACAAGTCGTAAAAAATTATTGCATTTTCTACATCATATTGGTCTTACAATCCTCCAAAAGATTTGCAATCGAACTTTGAGAACACTTTGACATTATTGATCAATTCGCCATGTGTTCTCTACTTGGAATATAATATCCATCAAAATCCAAGATGTTATTAATCATTTTGTAATTAATGACCAATCTTGGTTTCCTCGTTTATTTTCTCTATGGTTTCGGACTATAAAACTTTGACTACTATATGGAGAAACTTCTATTTCGATTAACTTAAGGCCAAAATGTTCAACAAGTATTATATTCATATCCTTACAATAATCTTAAGTTTTTCTGCCAAAGTATTTCGCCACCTATATCGTTTCAGGTGTTGGAAAATGTATTGCGAAACCGGTGGTCCTTCCTAAATAAATTGGAAAAGATTATCAGTTATTGCGGGAAGAGATTTCTCTAAAAGGATTTTGATCGTTAATCGAGTATTTAAAATAAGCAGAAATTATGATCAGTGGAGCGAAGGTACCCCATGATAATCTGGTCAAAACGCCACAATCTATTTTCATAATACAAGAGCAAATGTCATGCTAGGAAATAACTTTCTAGGAACATTCAAAAGATTTACACAAGAAAATGAGACAAGAACGCTTATTTCACAACTATATGTAATCATAAGATTATTGTCCCAGAGACACACGAAGCATTCTATCGCAAAATGCCAACTTTTTTTCACAACAATTATGGTGATGAAGGAAAACTTCGACACCTAAAAATGAAGGATCAAAGAAAATATGGAGAGACAATCCTTCAACTGTGAATTGAGAGTTTTGAGCGGCTTTCTGGAATCTAGAATCAAAATCGAAACATTCCAGCTTCTAAAAGTCAGTTTACAATATATCCCACAAGAAATTACTCTTGAAGAACATGTTAGAATGGAGGACATTAAAAGAAAAATTCAAATGAATTTTAATGAAAATCTCTAGCATGGTGGGACAAAAATGAGCTTAAGGCATTCTTGAAAGTATAAGAGTGAAGATACATGCTAATTCTTATGAACCAAGAAGATCGTACGCATGGACGAAGCCATGTGAGGGCCAAGGGGGGCACTAGGCCCGCCTCAAATCTTGAGAAAAAAGGGTTAGTTTGGTCATTTCACATTCTAATTTAAAAAAAAATAGAAAAATAGAAAAATGGGGGGAAAAAGTCTTCAATTATATTGCATTCCTCTTTCTCTTACTTTCATTTTTGAATCTTGAAAAATACGAGTCTTGATCATTTTTCCTTTTTCTTAAACTTTTGTACATTATTTAAGCTTCACCATAAACATTAACTTGAATTTTTTATTATTATCTTGTGCCTCTATTTGTCTTTTTTGGTATATTGATATAATTGTATTTTGTTATTTATTGTTGAATATTAAGATGTGATTGAATTAATACAATGACTTAATCAAAACTTCTACTTGTTTTAAATTTGACGTATTATTTTTCATTTTTATATGTGGTAGTGGATACTTATCCACTTATGTTTTGTAAAATGAGAAATAGTCATATTTTCCCAAAACATGTTTATTAGTCATTTTGACACGGTCATGCCCTTCTTGTGTTCTCATATAAGGTATTTAATAATTATATTTCAAAAAACGGATGTGGTACATTTTTTGGTACCGAGTCGTAGACTGGTCCTTAGAAATGAAAAAACAAAAGACACAGGAAAATTTGAACTAAAAAATAGCTAAAAAAACATGGTTAAAACTGTTTTTATTATGTAGAAGTGGCCAAAAATTCTACAGATTCCTTTTATATTAATATTAGTTGGGTCCCCCTACCCAAAATTCCTATCTTCGTCACTGATCATAAGGATATGCAGACAATACTTATGAAACATCTTGAATTTAATTAAGTTAATCAAAGCAGGATTTTTTCCATATTCGTCCATGATTTCTAGTCCGAAACCATGGAGAAATCAAACAAGGATCATCAAAATTGGTTATTAAATATAAATGGTTTAATAACATCTTGGTAATTGATGGATATTATATTCCAAGTAGAGAATCCATTGTGAATTGCATCAAAAATGCTAAAGTGTTCTCAAAATTTGACTGCAAATTTGGTTTCTACTAGACTAAGATGGAAGAATAATGAAGTTCACAGTTTTCTCCACACCACAAGGACATTATATCTAGAATATGATGTCCATGGGACTAGCCAACGCACACCATATATTTCAAAGTAAAATGGATAATATCTTTAAAGATTATGTCAATTTCATTTTAGTTTACATAGATGACATCCTTATTAGAAACGTTAAACGGGCCGCGTCCCATTGTCCCGAGCCGTTAATTGGAAAAACAAAATTGAGTCAGGGTCGAATTATTTGGCCCATTTAAGTCCGGGTCTTTTTTGCCCAGATCATCCAAACCGAAGCCCGTTAGGGCTAGCCTGAAGGTTAACCGGGCTAGCCCTCATTTTTATTTTTCTTAAAATAAATATAATTGTAATATTTTATATCTACTTTTATTATCTATTACTAATAAATTTATTTTTCAAATCCCCATCTCCTAGTTTAACTTTATTGAACAAGCTATAAATTCTTGAAAAACTTCTTTTTTTATTGGTTTTATTTATTACTTAATTTAGTTTTCCAAATTTTATTCTGAATAAGAAAATGTCACGTAGTTTTATTAGATTATTTAGGATATAAATTATATTTCTAAATGGTGCTAAATCTATTTTTATAATTTTGTTAATGCAATGTAATTATAGACTATGCATGATATTTTTTATAATGAATAGATGACCTTTAAATATTAAACTTAAATGTTATATATACTCAAGTTTAAAATTTTAGATTTAAATATCTAATTTTGAAAATTTTAACTTATAGTCATATGAGTAATTACAGAAAAAATGTTAATTCTGGGTAGATTTAGTTATTATTATTTTATTTTATTTTCAAAATTTAGATCATAAAATATTTAATTTTATAATATGTTAATCATGTAATTAGAAACTTTGCATGAATTTTATTTATGACAAATAGCTTAACTTAAATGTCATATATATTTGAGTTTAAAGTTTAAAATTTAAATATATAGTTTTTAATTTTTTTGACTTATAGCCTGATAGTGGCCCGTTTAGCTCGACGCTTGCTAGGGTTAGGGTTAGATTCCAATATCATCAGCCCGTTTAACACCGACCCATTTAGCTGGACGATGTGATGGTATGCTAAATCTATAATAATTGGTATGCTATCAAATTACCATAACAGTAATCGAAGATGCATCTCCAACGCATAAAGAACTGGCAACCCAACTTATGTCCCGTTGACTTAAGATTCACAACATTCAACTCCAACAAATTTAAAAAATATCAATGTTGTGAATCGACGTTGAAGGTAAGTAAAAACAAATAACTTGGATAAAGGACGAAGATGATGTCCTTGCACGAACAATTATGATTATTATTAGCAAAGACTCAATAATCAGTAATGATCAAAAGGAGATGTATTACAAGTAATTACAATGATCATAGTCCCACATCAGCAAAGAAGAAAACTACAAGTTCGATAAGATTGCATTGATATAATACAATCCAAAAAAATTACGCTTTTAACCCAAACTACATTATAATATATGTCTCATATTAAAGCGGTAACAGTGGAAATGACATATTACGATTACCATATGTTAAATATTTGCAATAACATAAAGGTATTGCCTTCAATCTTGAAAATATATGGAAAATTGTGAAATATTATTCAACATTTACTTCACAATTCAACGATTATGAATATGGCACATAAAAAGCTAGAACCTCTGAGGCAATGCCAACAATACTTCATCTAACCAATACACAAGTGTTGGTATAGATAATGACCAAACCCACACTCAATAAATTGGACAAAATACAAGAAAATGGAAGGAGAAAGGAAAGCCAAATCAGGGATTGAAGAAATGGGCGTAAATCTGAACAATAGTTTCTCAAAGTTTATAAGTTCATAGGTTTGAAAAAAGCCAAAGTATAAACTATTAAAACCAGAGCAAAAGCAGGCAAAATCAGAACATAAATATCCAAAGAAAAAAATGAGGCTAAGAAACTCAATATTTTAATGTATGAATATTAAATTCTAAAATTTCTTTAGGACGCAATATAAATGCAGCACATCATGTATTAATGTGCAAGTGAGATGATTAAAGATAATATAGTTTGCCATAATTATACTTCAGTTGAAATTTGTGATACATGTAATTTTTGAATTTTCGTATTATGTAGTCAATATTTATATTATTAATGTCATTATTTTTTTGTATTATGTAGTTCTCAGTTTATAATTTGCAAAAATAATCATTTAAAGATAGTAAATAATACTATAAATGTATTTATCTAATATAAAATTTGAATAAAGATGAATGAGTTGGTAGTTGGGCCTATAAATATTGGTTGCTAATAACACAATCATTGTGAGTGTGTGTTATAAAATAGAAGTTTTATTAGAATAAGTGATGTGATAGATGTTATTTAGTACTCATTAAGACTTGGGGAAAAAATTGTTTCAAGTTTGCACTTTTTCTACTAATATCCAATTGTATTCAAATCTCATTAGAAGCCAATATCATATCATTTGACGAGACTACTCTTATAGTGATAAATGGAATTCAAAATGACAGAAATGATGGTTCATTACTACTCATTAGAAGATGATATTGGAGTCAATCAACTTGCTTATGGTAAAGCGAATATCATATCATTTGACGAGACTGCCGTTACAGTGACAAATGGAATTCAAAATGACAGAAATAATGGTTCATTACTACTCTTCAGAAGATGATATTGGAGTCCATCAACTTGCTTATGGTAAAAAATTGTCTTGGCATTTTTGTATCAACTTATGGGCTACCATAAAATTTTAGTGCTATATTAACACGATATATGATTATGGGAACTATGGTGCTTTCACAAATAAATTGTCTCAATGGTATTGTGCAAATCAATATGAGTGGTCGGTAAGTAAAGATGACCCGTGTATAAAGCAACAGGTAAAGTCTAATCCTTCTTGGTACCAAAATTGGAAGATGCCACTGTCTTCCCTTGATGCACTGTTGGATTTAGGGTTGTAGGACCAGAAGTATGTAATTTTTTAAATAATAGACAAGAAAATGAGCTTGGTAATCATAATAAATATTATGATAAAATTGTGTTTAAAAAAATTAATGTGATGGCGAACCTCACAAATAATGAATTTTAGTAATTAGACCATTGGAGTTGTTCTAAAGAATAACAAAAATGATTATCCTAGTTTTTTTTAGAAAGATTAGCTTAGTTCTTAAATACTCTCAAAGTTGATGTCTTGATATTCTTATTTTAACAGTGAGTTTCTATTAAATAAAATCAAAATAATCACAATTGTTCTTCAAATATTATTACATCTAATGTTAATTAATTAAAAAAAATGAAATTACTTACATTACACCAACTTACCATCTAAGATATTTAAAGAAGTAGAGAATCTGATAGTGATCGAGTGGTTAAAACTTTCAAACAGACGATTCAATTTCTATCATCCCCCTCTATTATATTGACTTAATAAAAGGTATTCAAATGGGTCGGACCAGGTCGGTGCTAGCTCGCGGGGCTAAATAAAAAATCGGATAGGATCGAGCCGAAATTCCATTGGACTGCAATTTTGGATGACTAAGCCCCGACTCAACACATGAAAACATAGACCCGACAACTTGGGCCTAGTGGGCAGGGCCAAATATGCTTGACTTTTTTTGGCATACAATATTATAGTCCGATCCAACCTATCATTGGGTAGATCGTGCTAGCCCACCGAACTGGACTAGTTTTGACAGCTCTAATTGTAACCCCACATTTTCCCCCTTTTTCTAATTTGGATGTGTATTATTAATTAATTAATAGACAAAATCGCATTCAAAATTTTTCAAATATATATACTATATATAGTGATGGTTTTCATCCCTATCCCTCTCTCTTCGGCTCTTCCTATCTTCTCTCCGCAGTTCAGATTTGATCCTTCACACCACAGGTTGGCCCTTTTTCTCTTTCTCTCTCTCTCGTTCTCTCTCTACATTTTTATACCTGTTCCAGTTTTCATCTGCATGTAGTTTTGTACTGCGAATTGTGTTTGTTTCCGCTGTTTTTCGTTCCAGATCTACCAATTTAGTTCGGAAAAAAGTATTGTTGTGTGCAGACAAACTGATGGCGCTATCAGTCTTATCATTTTGTTTTCTATCTTTTTCTTTTTCTCGATCTAACGGGCGAAACGATTTTGTTGATGGAAATGTGAATCAATTTACTTTTATTTGTAGTTTTCTATTTATGTTGTTGATGAATTTTTGGAAAACTTGTTAGTTGGGTATCTATCTGATTGGGAAGTACAATTGCCGATGAAAATGCAGAAGAACGAAATGGCTTCCTTGATTTAAATGGTCTGTAGATAGTATTTGATGCCAGAAAATTGAAGCCTTAGAATTGAATCAAAAGTACTTTCTAATTTGAGTGATTCTTTTTATCAATTCCATTTCTTAATTTCTGTTGATTACTACACACCGAATTGGATTTTTTTCCCTCTTATGTATTTTGTTGTAGTCAAACGAGGTGAAACATTTATCACTGTTAGCTAATTTGAAGTAAAATTATCGCTAATTACTTGTGTATTCTGTAAATTGAAGTGAAACCTTACAATCTGATTCCACATTTTAGATTGATTCTGGTGTGCTGACAGAAGTTGAACTCGGGAGTTAATGGGTCGTGGAGTTAGCAGCGGTGGGGGCAGAGTTCTCTAGGCTACCTTTTCGGAGCGGTGAAGCTCCCGCTCCAAAACCTGCGACGAACAATGTGCAGGCTCCTTCCCAGAAGCTGGCCCCAGTGGTGAATCATGTGATTCCCGAGAAACCATCCTCTGTTGCACCTTCTTCTGATGCACCTAAGCAGATTCCTGCTGGCATCCCAGGAAGCCAGAAGAATAACTATTACCGAGCTGATGGCCAGAACACTGGCAACTTCCTCACAGTATGCTTTCTATCTTTGCATCATATTGCTGCTGCTGCTGTTGTTGTTGTTGTTCATTAGCAATGCGCTAGGTTTCTTGCTCTTGCACAACTGGTAACTAATACGACTTGCCTTGTAAATTGGATGTGGAATCATTATGAGATGATTACACTACGTTTGGATTCATTGTTGTTCCAATTTTGTGAAAATAGTTGTTAAAACATATTTAGAAAATTCCCTCTGGGAATGTGTTAAAATCAAATGTGTTAATAAGTTTGATTAATTAAGTTGAGAACTTGATTGACATGTCATTTGAGAAATTTTGTTTGTTTTACTTGTTTTCAAATGTAAAATATAGTGTGTTCTCGGAATCAGGTGTAGGCTTTTGAAAATAGGGTTGTAAAGTATGTTCTATGATTTTAAAAAATGAAGTTATCTTTTTGAAAATGAACAAAATAAACACATTTCAAAACTAGGAAATGAAATTGAAAAAGCCTTAGAAGCGTTTGGCTTGCATAATTACTATTGATTGTTTGTACCGGGTGAAGTATTTGTGACCCAAAACAGTTTCTCTTATCATTTGAAAGCACATGATTCTTGTATCTCCATGCTATATAATGTGTTATTTGTGCGTAACAGTACTTGAAAGTAAAACGTGGCTATCTATGGATAACTACTAACTATTTTATTTAAGATTTTGTTAACCTCTTGTCGCACAAGTGATGATTGGGTTGAGATTATAAAAAGTCAATATTTTAGTTTTCTCAAAGAAATGGAACTGAATAGAGTTGATTGGGTTGGCGTGCCAGTTTCCAAATTTTGTGCCAAGAAAGGGAAACTTACAGGGATGTTTATCAGTTATCATTTCTGTTCTGTTTCACCTGGATTAAGATTGTCTATACATTTGTGGTTGATTAGATCATCTCCATCTATTTTGATATGTATTTTGGTGGTTATTTAGTGACTTAGTCTTTGTGTTTGATTATCATGGGTACACCAATGATTGTCCACGTCTCGTCATCATCAAACTTTACATGCATAGTTATGTTTCGTATTCTGAACTTAACTCTGATCGAAATGATACACGGGAACCTTCCTAATGACAGGATCGACCTTCTACTAAAGTCCATGCTGCCCCAGGCGGGGGATCATCTTTGGGATACCTTTTTGGAGGTGGCAGCAACTAATTCCCTTTGGCTCGTCGAATTTGAAGATGAGATTGTCGCTCACTGTTTGTCTAGGCCCCATTTGAAATTGGGGTAACAATATCTCCATCTTTACTTCTTCGGACATGGTGAATTGTAATATGGTTTAACTTTCTTGTGTCCTAATCAAGATTGTGCATAAACAATTCATTGCTTCCTTGCATGTTATCTCATATCCTCAAATGAAGAAAATTTTTCGTTTGTGGCTGTTAAAGGATAATTACAGAAACTACCTTGGAGGTTTGGGTTAGTTATAGAAAAAACCTACAGGTTTTTGAAAATTACAACTAAGGTTTGATTCTGTATTACACTTTATCTCGTTCATAAGCAAAAACATTTCAAACAACCCCTCACATTTGTAAAAAATGATATAATTACCCCCTTATATTTAACACATAATCAAACCTCAAGGTGTTTTGTTGGTAATTTTTAAACATAACGCAATTACCCCTTTATTGTAAACACACACACACACATCGAAAATTCAATACCTGAGAGGTAGACATCACTTGAGCTGACTTTATTTAACACTAAACTTTTGAGTAGGTTTCTCTAAAATACTTTATCTTATCTTATGGGAGTGTTTGCAAACACTAAAAATAAGTGCTTTTCAGTTTTTTGCATAAAAAAAACAGTTTTTATTGTTTGCATATACCAATTTCTGCTTCTAATTCTGTTTCATTTAATCAGAATCTAAAAGTAGGGATAGAGATGCTTTAAATTCTGCTTCTGCTTCTAGTTTGAATTATACAAATAAATAAGTATTTTCACTACTTTTCATCAAACACTCTCAACTTCTCATTCTCAACTTTTAATTCTATTTTCAAACACTACCAACTTCTGATTCTCAACTACTTCTACTTAAGCTATAATAAATCACTTCTAAAAGTATAAGTTTTTGCAAACACTCCCTATGTAAGGTGCATTTAAAAGACGTCCAAGACAATAATTTCCTGATACGGATTTGCTATTTCAAACAAACATATCCTAAAAGAATTTGATGTTCATACTCGATCCATGTATTTTTCTTAATTTGAGACCATATAAAAAGTTTTGTGTATATTATAAACATTTTCTATTGCATGCAGCATTATAATGTTTAAATCCTATTTAAGAAAATGATCAAGCGTATTATTTTAATATCAATTTATTAAGAAAATAGAATTGAAAAACTAAATAATCATGCGTTGAAAGCAAGAAATTCCCGGCCCAAAATTAGTTTCACCCCAAATTAATTCGCATGGCAAATACTTGTCGTTCATGTTCTAAAATAAATCATTAATAAAAAAATATTATATTTGTTCATAATTACATGTTTGTTTAGTTTCTCCCAAAAACATTTTCTTTCCAATTTCTCCCTCTAATCACCAAACAAACATACATTACGTTTCTCAATGCATTTATATACCAATACACATATTTCCCAATACATTACATCAAACTTCAGTCTCCCCATAAATTTCCTCCAATCACTAAACAAACATAATTTAATGTGATCGTATTAAATACTCCCCATTGAGATCCTACATACATACTATATAGTTGATTTTATACCGAAATCAATAAGACTTGGGCACTTGAAGACCCATTCGAGTCGATTGGTCACGTGTCATGGGTGGGGCGGGGTCATTGTGTAGAATAAAATTCTATTATTGTATTAAAAAATGAACAATATATTAATACATAATAATACAATACATTACTATAAAATCTAATACAAAATTAAAAATTAAACAAAAAGAAACAAGAAACTACAAAAAAATATTATAAACTTAAAATATATTTATAAGACTATATTTAAGGTGTTTTTTCTTGTATTTTATTTTATTAATGCATATCATTTATAAAAATTGTCATTCTCAATATATATATATATATATATATATAGGGATATGATCAAATGAGATCAGGGCCTTTAAGTAAGAACATGAGACCACATCTAGACCATTTGATTTAATAATCAATGGTCCAGATTTTACCCATCTATTTTAGTCATGGTGGTGACAAGCAAGGGTAGGAAAGTAATCTGTCTCTTTATTTAAAGGATATAATTGTAAATCCCTAATTTTTGAATTTGGTAACTGAATCTTATTATCAATATCCCGCTATTTTTTCTCTCCCTATTTTCCAGATACGCGTTTCTTCTTCTTTCTTTCATATGCTACATGCTCCATCGTTCCATCTTCAAAATCTTGAAGCCGTTGTACCGAGTCTTCTTCATCTCTTCACCACGGTCGGGCTCCATCGGCAACTGACATGAATCTTCTTCCTATCTTCATCACGGTCGGTCTTGCACAAAATATTGTAAGTTTTCTGTGATTTTTTATTTTCTTTTTGATTTTGGTGTTTGTTGATGTTAGGGTTCCAATTTGGGTTTTTATTATCAATTTCTATTGTTCTTATTTGTTTAATTTTAGGGAATAATCTTTTAGGTATAAGAGATTTGCAAAATTTTTGAAGCTTGATAATGATGTATATACATTATGTGGGTTTTAATTTTGGAGGTTTGTTGAATGAGATGTAATTGCAGACAGAGAAGCATAAGAATAATTATATTTAAACGATCATTTTATTGGTTTGGGCTACTTCATTTTAAACAGGATGTAAGTTTAGGGGTAAGAAGAAATAGAACCTGGTGAAGTCGTTGTAGTGGTTTGTGGAGGGGGAAACTAAATGAAGTAGACATCCTGGTGAAGTCGCTGTAGTGGTTTTAAGAAAAGGAAACTCAATGAAGTCGCCATTTAGTTTCTACTTCATTTTATTGGTTTGGGCTACTTCATTTAGTTATACGTACCCATAGTCTTTCCTTCCTTATTTTTCCAGGGATGTCGTTTTCTTAAAACTGGGTTGTCTGCTAAAAATGCAGCAGTGGTGGATTGATTCATCATTCTTGGTAGTGAATTAATGTTGAATTACTCATGTACACTCTGTTTATTTGTTTGAGTTATGCATTTTCTTGCTCAGTTTGCCCTTTTGTATGATGTTAAACTGTTTTTTGTTATTTTGGTGCAGACATGTATATTTGTTTTGGAATCATGTGTATTTAGCCATAGAATTCTGTGTGTTTAAGGTATATAATAATGTGTATAGAGTTTTCTGATAATGGACATTTAGTTGTATATTTTTGTAAATAATTGGTTCTATTTTTTCTATAGGTTTTGTTTTAGCAACTAAATGGCAAAAAACAAGGGGAAAAGGGCCGCGGGGAGTGGGGACGAAGGCGATGGTCGGGGGAAGAGGGCAAAGAATTTATATACGACATTATCGACTAGGTCAAATCCAAGGGTGTTGGTGAATGCACTTGTAAATCTTTCCCCTGCTCAGATTGATGCGATTGATGATATGGGATTCGAAAGTTTGCTTTCTCTTTCAATTGTCGACTTCCCATCCCAGCTAATGTATTGGTTAGTTGCAGATTTTAACCCTGCTAGCTCGGAGTTGTTGTTGGATAGTTTTAGGCGCATTCGCATTGAACCGAATGATGTCCAAAGAGTACTGGGTTTCCCCAATAGGCAGGAGACAATACTGAAGAAAACAAAATCGGAGACTTGCGATTTGTACACTAGATGGCCTGCTATGTTCGGGAGGGAGGATTACAAGGTAACACTGAAGCAAGTGGCTGATAAAATGCGGAGTTTTGTGGATGGCGGTGATTGGTTTAGAAGGCTCTTCTTGATATTGGTTAAGTACCATATTATTGGGAATTTTTCATCTGGATACGTGCATCCTCACTTACTTAAAAACCTTGTAGATGTCAGAAATGTTAGGAACTTAGCATGGTGTGAGCATACATTGGCAACATTGGTTGAAAAGAAAGCGGTCTGGTCACCGAAAGATAATACCGAATTTAATGGGCCCTTACTGTTTTTGGCGGTATTATATCCCACTATTTTTTTATTTGATTTGTTTGGAGCATGTTCTTTTTTGATGTAATCTATGTAATTGCACAGGTATTTTATGTTGATAGAGTTAAGTGTGTGAGGCGGAGTGTTCCAAGGACGGTCCCCATCGTGTTGGCTTGGAGCGGGGACAAACTAAAGGAAATGAACAATAAGGAAATTAACCTTGGTAGGTTTGGGATGGGGTTTATCGAGCCCCCGTTTGATGGGGAAGCACCAATTGAGCCGCAACTGAATTTGTCGGGGGCTTGGAAGGAGAAGGATGCTCTGGTCGGGGACCTCATCTTCAGGGCCGATGCGAAGGTTGTTCATCTCAATGTGTATTTTAATTTTATATTAGGTGCATTTAGTTTTTGAAATATGTGTAATTAGTGTTTAAATTATGTATATTCTAATTATGTACATTCATGTTAGTGATTATGTGTATTTAGTTATATATTATGTGCATTTAGTGTTTCAAATATGTGTAATTAGTGTTTAAATTATGTATATTCTAATTATGTACATTCAGGTTAATGATTATGTGTATTTAGTTTTATGTTATGTGCATTTAGTGTTTCAAATATGTGTAATTAATGTTTAAATTATGTATATTCGAATTATGTGCATTCAGGTTACTGATTATGTGTATTTAGTTGTATATTCTGTGCATTTAGTGTTTCATATATGTGTAATTAGTGTTTAAATTATGTATATTCTAATTATCTACATTCAGGTTAGTGATTACGTGTATTTAGTTTGTAAATATTGTGCATATACACTTAATGAATTTATACACATGTTTTGATGTCCAGGGGATAACTGGTCGATTACTTTACAGATTAAAATGTTTTTCATCTGATGTTGTCGAGATTATATCTATTCTTCGGACTACTCTAAAGGACTTGGTCGATGACGAGAATTTGCTATGGTTGGGAATGCTTGCGAAGGGCTTTTATGCTCAATTTGCATTACACGGGTGGGATTTGCCGTTCGGACGATGGTATGGAAGGAATGAAACTCGTGAGAATGAAGCCTTTTGGAGCAAGCTCCGCGATTGAGGCGATTGAAAGTGCATTTACGAAGAGAGATGAATTTAAGAAATGGTGTGATGAGGCACCAAACTTCTCTCTTGGCTTGACTCAAGATACCAATGTTGGTAGATGGGATGACATTCTTGACACGATCGACACTACGAGAAGAGTGTCAACGAGGAGGGACAAGTGCAAGACGGTGGTATGGCAAGCATGGAGGTTGGGGTATTATGTATTTTTAAGATCTTATATATTATGATTAATTAGTTTTGCTTTTAAGTATTTTTTTAGTTCACACTAATGTATGTTTTGTAGGTTCCGAAATGGATGTTGAAGTCTGTGATGCAAGTGGGGATCAAAAAATCAGCTAATGTATGTTTAAATTAGTATAATATTATGTGCATTTAAGGTTGTAATTATGTTTATTTAGTTCTGTTTTATATTTAGTTAGTTTATACTATGTATAGTTAGTTTTATTTTGTATATAAGTAGTTTTAATTTTATGTATTTTTGATTTATAGGTGCAAAAATCTGAGATCGTTGGTTCTGGGGGGCATGACGTTCCTTTGAGTGAGAAACCAAACACCGTACGTAATTTTTTCCCAACTTTTTATGATTTCCATCATCAATATGTGTACGAGTTCATAATTATTCTTATTGGGTTTGTAGGATGTTGAAACGGAGGTTGATGGCGTGAAACCTAGTGGTTCTGGGGAGGTCAAGGGGCAGCGCGACATTGCCTTTGAAATATCTAAGAAGGTTTTTTTCCCGAAGAGCTATTAGGAAGACAAAGAAAAGTGCGGTATTGTCTTCGCCATTTGTGACTAGACAGATTGACGTCTCCTCGAAGCCAAATCAAAATCAGAATATGATTGCGAAATGGCTTTTTGAAAATCCCGGGATAGACAAGTAAGGATTCGTTTATCATTCAACTCATTAGTTTCATTTTTTATATCTACATTGTAATTCTTTTTTTTTTTCATTTAGAGACGATATTGTTTTTAACGCCGATGACAAGCCTTTGTCGAGGGAAATTCTAGAGACAATGCATCCCGGAGTTTACATTAATGTTTCTATTTTGGATATTTGGGCATGGATGCTGAATGGTATGGAGGATCGAGCAGAGTAGCGAGTTCGGCAGATTCTTTGCTTCATTTTTTTTTTTGTATGTGTAGCCTATTTTTATTATTTTATTTTCATTTTTTCATTTGTGTTTTCAAGTCTTAAATTCCGTGTTTTATTTTTTTATTTTTATGTATATGTCTTTGTAGTTGTTCACGGCCGCTAGTCCGGGATGACTTAGATGAGAACAATGTGTATCGGTCGTTTGTGCAAGGACTTGACACGAGCTTGGTGATCACGAGCTCGATAAATTGAACAACTTTGACATGGTAAGTAATGGTAATTAATCTCATTATTTTTTCAAATCTTTTTTGTTAATTACAAGACCCTAATGTCAATGTGTTTCAATTTTTCTTCCCGATTTGTAAGAGCGAGCACATCTTTCGGTGACCTTTGATGTCAAGAGGTTTAAGCGCCATATTATCGACAACTCAAATCGTCGGTGGAAAGTAAGGAGAAATATGGAGATTTAGGACAAGTTGGTGAGCTTTTTATTTTTGTTCAATCGATTATACATGTTGTTTTTTTATTAGTTCTAAATTGTGTTGTTAGATATTAGAATATGTACAAGATGTGCTTAAACATTTGTCCTATTTGTTATGTTTATTCAAAGATCTATATGTCTTGGATAGCATAACGATATGGAATTATGTGTTTTAGTTGTAGAATTATGTGTTTTTAGTTTTGTAATAATGTTTGTTTAGTAATAGCACACTCGCACTTTTTTTTTTGTTACTTTATGCGAGCATGTATATTGTCTCGAGAATAATGTGCGTTTAGGTATATAATGTGGGGACATGCTTGCCCTCAAATTTTAAAACACCATTGCATGGTAAGAAATCTCCTTAGTTATGCATCCATCTATGGAAAAGAAAAACACTGAAACTTAAGCTATGGGAAGATAATTTTTGAGTGCAGAATGGGTGTGTTTAAATAGGTATGTAATTGTGTGTATTTAAGTATGAAATTATGTGTAGTTAGTTAGTATGATATGGTTAATTGTAATATATAGTCTACGAAGTTTGAAGTTATTTTCCATGGTATATTTGCAGGTTCGGATGTTTTCAAACTACTTGGAGACTAAAGGTTACCCGCAAATGGCTAGTGTTGTCCGGAAATTCACCCCGTCTAGACTATGCATGCCTTGGAGAGATACCACAAACAAAGTTGATTGTGGTATATATGCCATGAGGCATATGGAGAGCTACATGGGCGGTGGAACCAAGGGATGGGATTGTGGTTTGGAGAAGAATAATGCATCTCAACTGTCTAACTTACGCACGAAGTACTCAGCTGCAATAATCCTCCACCATAGCAATGAGCTAAAGGATAGATGTTTGGAAGAAGCCAGAAAGTTTTAGACGGGAAAGATAGAAGCTATTTTTGATATATTACAGGTGATACACATTTTCATAATAAAAAAATAGATTCAAGACACTATAGTAAGTATTTTAATGAAAATGTGTATCACCTGTAATATATCAAAAAATAGCTTCTGTCTTCCCCGTCCAAAACTTTCTGGCTTCTTCCAAACACTATCCTTTAGCTCATTGCTATGGTGGAGGATTATTGCAGCTGAGTACTTCGTGCGTAAGTTAGACAAATGAGACTCATTATTCTTCTCCAAACCACAATCCCATCCCTTGGTGCCACCGCCCATGTAGCTCTCCATATGCCTCATGGCATATATACCACAATCAACTTTATTTGTGGTATCTCTCCAAGGCATGCATAGTCTAGACGGGTGAATTTCCGGACAACACTAGCCATTTGCGGGCAGCCTTTAGTCTCCAAGTAGTTTGAAAACATCCGAACCTACAAATATACCTTGGAAAACAACTTTAAACTTCGTAGACTATATATTACAATTAATCATATCATACTAACTAACTACACATAATTTCATACTTAAATACACACAATTACATACCTATTTAAACACACCCATTCTCGCACTCAAAAATTATCTTCCCATAGCTTAAGTTTGATGTGTTTTCTTTTCCATAGATGGATGCATAACTAAGGAGATTTCTTGCCATGCAATGGTGTTTGAAAATTTTGAGGGCAAGCATGTCCCCACATTATATACCTAAACGCACATTATTCTGAGACAATATACATGCTCGCATAAAGTAACAAAAATCAGTGTGCTATTACTAAATAAACATTATTAAAAAAACTAAAAACACATAATTCTACAATTAAAACACATAATTCCATATCAATATGCTATCCAAGACATATAGATGTTGAATAAACATAACAGACGGGACAAATGTTTAAGCACATCTTGTACAAATTCTAATACCTAACAACACAATTTAGAATCGATAAAAAAAAAACAACATGCATAATTGATTGAACAAAAATATAAAAGCTTACCAACTTGTCCAGCAAATCTCCATATTTCTCCCGGCTGCTTCCACCGACAGACAAGTTGTCGATAATATGGCAGTTAAACCTCTTGACATCAAAGGTCACCGGAAAGATGTGCTCGCTCTTACAAATCGGGAAGAAAAACTGAAACACAATTTACATTAGGGTCTTGGTAATTAACAAAAAAGATTTGAAAAAACAATGAGATTAATTACCAGCACTTACCATGTCAAAGTTGTTCAATTTATCGGAGCTCGGGTCACCAAGCTCTGTGTCAAGTCCTTGCACAAACGACTGATACACATTGTTCTCATCTAAGTCATCCCCTGGACTAGCGACCGTGAACGACTACAGCACATATAAACAAAATAAAAAAATAAAACACGGAATTTAAGACTTGAAAATACAACAGAAAAATAAAAACAACAAAATAAAAGTAGGCTACACATACAGTCAAAAAATAGGAAGCAAAGAATATGTTCAGTGAACTGCTACTCCTCAGTCCCTCCATACTATTCAACATCCATGCCCAAATATCCAAAATAGAAACATTAATGTAACCTCCGGGATGCATTGTCTCCAGAATTTCCCTCGATAAAGGCTTGGCATCGGCGTTAAAAACAATATCGTCTCTAAATGAAAAAAAAAAGAATTACAATGTAGATATAAAAAATGAAACTAATGAGTTGAATGATAAACGAATCCTTACTTGTCTATCCCGGGATTTTCAAAAAGCCATTTCGCAATCATATTCTCATTTTGATTTGGCTTCGAGGAGACGTCAATCTGTCTAGTCACAAATGGCGAAGACAGTACCACACTTTTCTTTGTCTTCCTAGTAGCTCTTCGGGAAAAAACCTTCTTAGATCTTTCTAAGGCAATGTCACGCTGCCCCTTGACCTCCCCAGAACCACTAGGTTTCATGCCACCAACCTCCGTTTCAACATCCTTCGAACCCAATAAGAATAATTATGAACTCGTACACATATTGATGATGAAAATCATAAAAAGTTGGGAAAAAAAATACGTACGGTGTTTGGTCCAAAAGGCTTCATTCTGTTCAGTTTCACTCCCTTCCATACCATTGTCTGAACGGCGAACCCCACCCGGTAACGTATTTTTTTTCCCAACTTTTTATGATTTTCATCATCAATATGTGTACGAGTTCATAATTATTCTTATTGGGTTCGTATGATGTTGAAACGGAGGTTGGTGGCATGAAACCTAGTGGTTCTGGGGAGGTCAAGGGGCAGCGTGACATTGCCTTAGAAAGATCTAAGAAGGTTTTTTCCCGAAGAGCTACTAGGAAGACAAAGAAAAGTGTGGTACTGTCTTCGCCATTTGTGACTAGACATATTGACGTCTCCTCGAAGCCAAATCAAAATGAGAATATGATTGCGAAATGGCTTTTGGAAAATCCCGGGATAGACAAGTAAGGATTCGTTTATCATTCAACTCATTAGTTTCATTTTTTATATCTACATTGTAATTCTTTTTTTTTCATTTAGAAACGATATTGTTTTTAACGCCGATGACAAGCCTTTGTCGAGGGAAATTCTGGAGACAATGCATCCCGGAGGTTACATTAATGTTTCTATTTTGGATATTTGGGCATGGATGTTGAATAGTATGGAGGGGCTGAGGAGTAGCATTCATCAAGCAGATTCTTTGCTTCCTATTTTTTGTCTGTATGTGTAGCCTACTTTTATTTTGTTGTTTTTATTTTTCTGTTGTGTTTTCAAGTCTTAAATTCCGTGTATTATTTTTTATTTTTGTTTATATGTGTTGTAGTCGTTCATTTGTCGCTAGTCAGGGGATGACTTAGATGAGAACAATGTGTATCGGTCGTTTGTGCAAGATTGACACGAGCTTGGTGACGAAGCTCGATAAATTGAACAACTTTGACATGGTAAGCATCGGGTACTTAATCTCATTGTTTTTTCAAATCTTTTTGTTAATTACCAAGACCCTAATGTAAATTGTGTTTGATTTTTTCTTCCGATTTGTAAGAGCGAGCACATCTTTAGGTGACCTTTGATGTCAAGAGGTTTAACTGCCATATTATCGACAACTTGTCTGTCGGTGGAAGCAGCCGGGAGAAATATGGAGATTTGCTGGACAAGTTGGTAAGCTTTTATATTTTTGTTCAATCAGTTATGCATGTTGTTTTTTTATCAGTTCTAAATTGTGTTGTTAGGTATTAGAATTTGTACAAGATGTGCTTAAACATTTGTCCCGGCTGTTATGTTTATTCAACATCTATATGTCTTGGATAGCATATTGATATGGAATTATGTGTTTTAGTTGTAGAATTATGTGTTTTTAGTTTTTTTTAATAATGTTTATTTAGTAATAGCACACTGTTTTTTGTTACTTTATGCGAGCATGTATATTGTCTCAGAATAATGTGCGTTTAGGTATATAATGTGGGGACATGCTTGCCCTCAAAATTTTCAAACACCATTGCATGGCAAGAAATCTCCTTAGTTATGCATCCATCTATGGAAAAGAAAAACACTGAAACTTAAGCTATGGGAAGATAATTTTGAGTGCATAATGGGTGTGTTTAAATAGGTATATAATTGTGTGTATTTAAGTATGAAATTATGTGTAGTTAGTTAGTATGATATGATTAATTGTAATGCGGGTAGCCTTTAGTCTCCAAGTAGTTTGAAAACATCCGAACCTGCAAATATACCATGGAAAATAACTTCAAACTTCGGAGACTATATATTACAATTAACCATATCATACTAACTAACTACACATAATTTCATACTTAAATACACACAATTACATACCTATTTAAACACACCCATTCTGCACTCAAAAATTATCTTCCCATAGCTTAAGTTTCAGTGTTTTTTCTTTTCCATAGATGGATGCATAACTAAGGAGATTTCTTACCATGCAATGGTGTTTGAAAATTTGAGGGCAAGCATGTCCCCACATTATATACCTAAACGCACATTATTCTGAGACAATATACATGCTCGCATAAAGTAACAAAAAACAGTGTGCTATTACTAAACAAACATTATTACAAAACTAAAAACACATAATTCTACAACTAAAACACATAATTCCATATCAGTATGCTATCCAAGACATATAGATGCTGAATAAACATAACAGCAGGGACAAATGTTTAAGCACATCTTGTACATATTCTAATATCTAACAACACAATTTAGAACTAATAAAAAAACAACATGTATAACTGATTGAACAAAAATAAAAAGCTCACCAACTTGTCCGGTAAATCTCCATATTTCTCCCGGCTGCTTCCACTGACAGACGAGTTGTCGATAATATGGCAGTTAAACCTCTTGACATCAAAGGTCACCAGAAAGATGTGCTCGCTCTTACAAATCGGGAAGAAAAATTGAAACACAGTTGACATTAGGGTCTTGGTAATTAACAAAAAAGATTTGAAAAAATAATGAGATTAATTACCATTACTTACCATGTCAAAGTTGTTCAATTTATCGGAGCTCAGATCACCAAGCTCTGTGTCAAGTCCTTGCACAAACGACTGATACACATTGTTCTCATCTAAGTCATCCCCTGGACTAGCGACCGTGAACAACTACAGCACATATACATAAAAATAAAAAAATAAAACACGGAATTTAAGACTTGAAAACACAACAGAAAAATGAAAATAAAATAATAAAAATAGGCTACACATACAGTCAAAAAACAGGAAGCAAAGAATCTGTTCGGTGAACTGCTACTCCTCAGTCCCTCCATACCATTCAGCATCCATGCCCAAATATCCAAAATAGAAACATTAATGTAAACTCCGGGATGCATTGTCTCTAGAATTTCCCTCGACAAAGGCTTGTCATCGGCGTTAAAAACAATATCGTCTCTAAATGAAAAAAAAAAAGAATTACAATGTAGATATAAAAAATGAAACTAATGAGTTGAATGATAAACGAATCCTTACTTGTCTATCCCGGGATTTTCAAAAGCCATTTCGCAATCATATTCTCGATTTTGATTTGGCCGATGAGACGTCAACTGTCTAGTCACAAATGGCGAAGACAATACCGCACTTTTCTTTGTCTTCCTAATAGCTCTTGGGAAAAAAACCTTCTTAGATATTTCAAAGCGCAATGTCGCTACCGCCTCGACCTCCCAGAACCACTAGGTTTCACGCCATCAACCTCCGTTTCAACATCCTACAAACCCAATAAGAATAATTATGAACTCGTACACATATTGATGATGGAAATCATAAAAAGTTGGGAAAAAATTACGTACGGTGTTTGGTTTCTCACTCAAAGGAACGTCATGCCCCCCAGAACCAACGATCTCAGATTTTTGCACCTATAAATCAAAAATACATAAAATTAAAACTACTTATATACAAAATAAAACTAACTATACATAGTATAAACTAACTAAATATAAAACAGAACTAAATAAACATAATTACAACCTTAAATGCACATAATATTATACTAATTTAAACATACATTAGCTGATTTTTTGATCCCCACTTGCATCACAGACCCCCCAACATCCATTTCCAGAACCTACAAAACATACATTAGTGTGAACTAAAAAATACTTAAAAGCAAAACTAATTAATCATAATATATAAGTACTGTAAAAATACATAATACCCCAACCTCCATGCTTGCCATACCACCGTCTTGCACTTGTCCCTCCTCGTTGACACTCTTCTCGTAGTGTCGATACGTGTCAAGAATGTCATCCCATCTACCAACATTGGTATCTTGAGTCAAGCCAAGAGAGAAGTTTGGTGCCTCATCACACCATTTCTTAAATTCATCTCTCTTCAGAAATGCACTTTCAATCGCCTCAATCGCAGGCTTGCTCCAAAAGGCTTCATTCTGTTGAGTTTCATTCCCTTCCATACCATCGTCCGAACGGCAAATCCCACCCGGTAATGCAGTTGAGCATAAGAAGCCCTTCGCAGCATTCCCAACCATAGCAAATTCTGCGTCATCGACCAAGTCCTTTAGAGCAGTCTGAAGAATAGATATAATCTCGACAACATCGGATGAAAAACATTTTAATCTGTCAAGTAATCGACCAATTATCCCTTGGACATCAAAACATGTGTATAAATTCATTAAGTGTATATGCACAATATTTACAAACTAAATACACGTAATCACTAACCTGAATGTACATAATTAGAATATACATAATTTAAACACTAATTACACATATATGAAACACTAAATGCACAGAATATACAACTAAATACACATAATCAGTAACTTGAATGCACATAATTAGAATATACATAAATTTAAACATTAATTACACATATTTGAAACACTAAATGCACATAATATAAAACTAAATACACATAATCACTAACCTGAATGTACATAATTAGAATATACATAATTTAAATACTAATTACACATATTTGAAACACTAAATGCACATAATATATAACTA
Source organism: Rehmannia glutinosa (assembly GCA_016081115.2). Classification (NCBI taxonomy): domain Eukaryota; kingdom Viridiplantae; phylum Streptophyta; class Magnoliopsida; order Lamiales; family Orobanchaceae; genus Rehmannia; species Rehmannia glutinosa. The sequence goes on from JABTTQ020002596.1 coordinate 209,471, forward strand.
AATACACATAATCACTAACCTGAATGTACATAATTAGAATATACATAATTTAAACACTAATTACACATATTTCAAAAACTAAATGCACCTAATATAAAATTAAAATACACATTGAGATGAACAACCTTCGCATCGGCCCGGGAAGATGAGGTCCCCTGACATGTAGCATCCTTCTCCTTCCAAGCCCCCGACAAATTCAGTTGCGGCTCAATTGGTGCTTCCCCATCAAACGGGGGCTCGATAAACCCCATCCCAAACCTACCAAGGTTAATTTCCTTATTGTTCCTTTCCTTTAGTTTGTCCCCGCTCCAAGCCAACACGATGGGGACCGTCCTTGGAATACTCCGCCTCACACACTTAACTCTATCAACATAAAATACCTGTGCAATTACATAGATTACATCAAAAAAGAACATGCTCCAAACAAATCAAATAAAAAAATAGTGGGATATAATACCGCCAAAAACAGCAAGGGCTCATTAAATTCGGTATTATCTTTCGGTGACCAGACCGCTCTCTTTTCAACCAATGTTGCCAATGTATGCTCACACCATGCTAAGTTCCTAACATTTCTGACGTCTACAAGGCTTTTAAGTAAGTGAGGATGCACGTATCCAGATGAAAAATTCCCAATAATATGGTACTCAACCAATATCAAGAAGAGCCTTCTAAACCAATCACCGCCATCCACAAAACTTCGCATTTTATCAGCCACTTGCTTCAGTGTTACCTTGTAATCCTCCCTCCCGAACATAGCAGGCCATCCAGTGTACAAATCGCAAGTCTCCGATTTTGTTTTCTTCAGTACTGTCTCCTGCCTATTGGGGAAACCCAATACTCTTTGGACATCATTCGCTTTAATGCGAATGCGCCTAAAACTATCCAACAACAACTCCGAGCTAGCAGGGTTAAAATTTGCAACTAACCAATACATTAGCTGGGATGGGAAGTCGACAATTGAAAGAGAAAGCAAACTTCCGAATCCCATATAAACAATCGCAGCAATATGAGCAGGGGAAAGATTTACAAGTGCATTCACCAACACCCTTGGATTCGACTTAGTCGATAATGTCGTATATAAATTTTTTGCCCTCTTTCCCCGACCATCGCCTTCGTCCCCACTCCCCGCTGCCATTTTCCCCTTGTTTTTTGCCATTTAGTTGCTAAAACAAAACCTACAGAAAAAATAGAACCAATTATTTACAAAAATATACAACTAACTGTCCATTATCAGAAAACTATATACACATTATTATATACCTAAACACACTGAATTCTATAGCTAAATACACATGATTCCAAAACAAATATACATGCCCGCACCAAAATAACAAAAAATAGTTTAACATCATACAAAAGGGCAAACTGAGCAAGAAAATGCATAACTCAAACAAATAAACAGAGTGTACATGAGTAATTCAACATTAATTCACTACCATGAATTAATAGAACCAATTATTTACAAAAATATACAACTAACTGTCCATTATCAGAAAACTATATACACATTATTATATACCTAAACACACAGAATTCTATAGCTAAATACACATGATTCTAAAACAAATATACATGCCCGAACCACAATAACAAAAACAGTTTAACATCATACAAAAGGGCAAACTGAGCAAGAAAATGCATAACTCAAACAAATAAACAGAGTGAACATGAGTAATTCAACATTAATTCACTACCATGAATGATGAATCAATCCACCACTGCTGCATTTTTAGCAGACAACCCAGTTTTAAGAAAACGACATCCCTAGAAAAATAAGGAAGGAAAGACTATGGGTACGTATAACTAAATGAAATAGCCCAAACCAATAAAATGAAGTAGAAACTAAATGGCGACTTCATTGAGTTTCCTCTTCTTAAAACCACTACAGCAACTTCACCAGGATGACTACTTCATTTAGTTTCCTCCTCCACAAACCACTACATCGACTTCACCAGGTTCTATTTCTTCTTACCCCTAAACTTACATCCTGTTTAAAATGAAGTAGCCCAAGCCAATAAAATGACTGTTTAAATATAATTATTCTTATGCTTCTCTGTCTCCAATTACATCTCATTCAACAAACCCCAAAATTAAAACCCACAAAATGTATATACATCGCATTATCAAGCTTAAAAAAATTTGCAAATCTCTTATACCTAAAAGATTATTCACTAAAATTAAACAAATAAGAACAGTAGAAATCGATAATAAAAACCCAAATTGGAACCCTAACATCAACAAACACCAAAATTAAAAAGAAAATAAAAAATCACAGAAAACTTACAAAAATTTGTGTAAGACCGACCGTGATGAAGATAGGAAGAAGATTAGTATCAGTTGCCGATGGAGCCCGACCGTGGTGAAGAGATGAAGAAGACTCGGTGCAACGACTTCAAGATTTTGAAGATGGAACGAAGGAGCATGTAGCAGATGAAAGAAAGAAGAAGAAACGTGTATCTGAAAAATAGGGAGAGAAAAAATCACAGGATATTGATAATAAGATTCAGTTACCAAATTCAAAAATTAGGGATTTACAATTATATCCTTTGAATAAAAAGACAGATTACTTTCCTACACTTGCTTGCCACCACCATGACTAAAATAGATGGGTAAAACGGACCATTGATTATTAAATCAAATGGTCAGATGTGGTCTCGTGTTCTACTATAAAAAGCTCCTGGCCTCATTTGATCATATCCCTATATATATATATATATATATTTAGTACACAAATTTTTTATTGCATATATATTATACATATAAAACATATATTAAAAAAATACTAGACGAGTGAGGAGTGATACCCTTAGAGGTAGGGATGGCAATGGGTAACCCGTCCCCGCATCAAACCCGCCATGTCGGGGCGAGTCTAGCCCGGTTAAATAGGTTCCGAGTCCAATAGGACCCACCCCGTACATATTTAGATATTTTTGCATTATATACTTTAGATTTGAGTGTTGTATTAATATTAATTTACTACTATAACATTTTGTAATATTGTACTTTGAATATTTTTTTGAGTATTAGTTGAATACTATTGCAAAATCCTAATAGTAGTTTTTTTTTTAAATATCATAATAGTAGCTAAATAGTTGTAAAACATAATCATAATAAGTTTCATAATTACATTTATTTATTTTTTGACCTACTGACATTAGATTAATTTGAAAATTTTGGCCCAAATACAAAAATTAAATTATTGCAATTAAAAATATTATTGGCGCATCTAGCGGGTCTAGACCCATCTCGTTAGATTTTGGGTGGGATGGGTCCCGAATCTTGATTTTCCTTGGGGGGTTCCGTATTTGGCCAAACCTACTCCGTTGCTATTCCTAGTCAGAGGATCAGCTGGGCGGAAACGAGACGGCCCAAAACTATCATCCCTATACTCGAGACGGCCCAAAAGTGTCATCCCTAGACTCGAGTCGAAACTAGTCTAAAAACTATAAAATATCTAAAATCTCAAATTTGCAACAAATCAAAAGAAAAAAAAAAAAGAATTTTTTGAGAAACAATCTGTGTTGTGTTACTGACAAAATAGATTTCCATAGGCGCCTCCTTCAACCTGTATTAATATTCATGCAAGAATTAGAATGACAACAAAAAAATGGCACTCCGGAATATTATCACCAGACCCTTGTTTCACCATATCACAAAATCATCAATTCCCATCACCATTCCCACATTTTCCCAATCATTCACCAAAACCCCAACATCCCATCACAGGAATTTCATTTCTCTCTGCACTCTCTTCCAAAGGTATGGCTTCCCCTCTTCTGAATCCCCCGATTTCCTAAAAAAGAACGATTTTTTGCTGAATACAAACCCCTCGGAAATCGAAAAATCTTTTAAGATATTATTGTCCTTAAACCCGTCTCAAGATTTTCTTGTTTCTACAGTAAATGGCTGTCCCAGAGTTTTAGAACTTGAATTCTTGGAAAACTGGGAAATGGGTATTTTACAGTTGGGGAGTTATAATATTACATCGGTGGCAATTAGAAATGTTCTTGAAATTTCTAGAAAATTTGGGTTGAGCCCAGATGATGTTTTTAGGTGTGTGATGTGTTTAAAGGGTTTAGGGTTTAGTGAGGGCACTATCACTAGGGTTTTAGAAACAGTGCCGATGGTAATTATGTCGAACGAGGATAAAATTCGCGGTAGAGTTGAGTTCTTGATGGGATTTGGTATCCAGAGAAGAGAAATTGATAGGGTATTTGGTTTGTTTCCTGAGATTATGGCATTTGGAGTGGAAAACAGATTGGAGCCTTTGTTTGATGAATTTGGGGATTTGGGTTTTAGCTTAACTGAAATTAGGAGAGAGGTTCTTAGAGAACCAAAAGTTATTGGATTGGAAAATGGGGAGCTTTCACAGTGTTTGGAAATGCTGAGGAGCTTAAAATGCCGGGCGGCGATTAGAGATGATATTTTCCGGGACGGAGAGTTTAGGGCTGGGTACAAAGTGAAACTGAGGATTGATTTGTTAAGGAGACATGGGCTGATATATAGAGATGCATTTACGGTGTTGTGGAAAGAGCCGAGGGTGATTCTTTACGCGATGGAGGATATCGAGAGGAAGATTGATTTTATGGTGAATAAGATGAAGTTTGATATTCAATGCTTGGTTGAAGTTCCGGAGTATTTAGGGGTGCATTTCGATAAACAGATCGTTCCTCGGTTTAATGTGATTGAGTATTTGCGCGTGAGTGATGGGCTTGGAGACGAGGTGGGTTTGAGGAATTTAGTTAAGCTTAGTAGGATGAGATTCTATAATATGTATGTGAAGCCATATCCAGGGTGTGAAAAGATATATGGTAGGTTTGCAGGAGATGACGTGGTTCGAAATCGCCATCCGATTGGAATGTGGAAGATTTTCAGGCCAAAACAGTATCCGGAGTCTCGTGATGATGTTAAGAATATTAAGGCGTATGTTGAATCATTGCCTTGAATAAGGACATTTTACCCCGCGTGAAAGTGTTTGGGGTATATGTTGCTTCGGAACAAATGGGAGGTCAAAGCAGAAATGGAAGAAAGCCGGCAAGCCAAAAGGACTCCTAAATACATCCCGAGCCTTTTCTTCCGAGTTATCTGACAAGAAAACTCGTTTTGTCTAAACTATATTTCCTGGTGTTTCCTTGCCTGGATATGTTTAGATGCACATTTCATCAAATCTTCACCATAAAATAATTTTATGGGATAACTATAAAAACTACCCCTGAGGTTTGGGTTAATTACAAAAAAAAAAACACTTTTTTTTTAAACTTATGAAACACCCCGTGTTTACCTCATTCATAAGCAAAAACATTTCAAACACTCCCCTTTTACATTTGTAAAAGTCTTGCAATTACCCCCTTAAATTTTAACAAAAAATCAAACTTCAAGTGTTTTTTTGTAATTTTCAAACATCTTTCATTTTTTTCTTTTTGTAATTAACCCAAATCTCAGGGTAGTTTTTGTAATCATCCCTAATTTTAATGATATGTGGCTCTTTCACATTCATTTTTCGCTAGTAAATACAGGATATAATCTAGTCAGACACCTGAACTTCTTTGTCTATTTATCTATATTGCCTTTGTGCTGATTATTGTCATCTAGAAGGCGGCAATTTCTGGCATTGAATCGACACTTTTACAAAGAACTTGGTGAGCTGTGGCTGTAACAAGATCTTGCAGTCATCTGTTTCCACGTCTCTGATTTCAATCTTCGCGTTTAAGTGGTTCAATATATTTACGTGGACTAGAAACTAAAGCAAGGAAAGCTTCTGCTGAGGGTTGTGTCGATGTGGAAAGTAAGAAAGAAGTGTCGGTAAGAGTCCGTGTTCAAAATCCTAACCATCAGGGGCCGCTCTACTTAGTTTTCAGGCTTTTCTGTTTTATATTTCGCTTCCGTAGATATATTGTCCTTCAAGATTACCTTGAAGGTGAAGAATCGTGAACTCGAGGAGGTGGAGATATTGAATTTTCATCGAATTATCGACATTTTTTTTTGTGTGTGTGTTTACCCTCCATCAACTTGTCTTCTTAGCTGCTTTAGGTGAAGAAGTGTGCAGTTTTCTGTGTATGTTGCCACTTTCTTTTTAGTGTTGTATTATGGCTATTGAACAAGTATCTGTATTTGAGTTCTGAGATGGTATCCCTGTGCCTATGAATAACAGGGTGTTTTCGCTAAGCTTATGTAAAAGATTTTAGGGATAATTACAAAAACCCCATTGAGGTTTAGGCTAATTACAAGAAAACCCCATAGATTTTTGAAAATTACAAAAAAAACCTTAAGGTTTGATTCCATTTTACATTTTCCCCTCCATAAGTAAAAAGCAAATACAAGCACCCCTTGATATTCTAGAAATATTTCAATTACCCCCTTAAATTTTAGACATAATCAAACTTGAGGGGGGGCTTTTTTGTAAGTTTGAAACATGTCTGGATTTTTCTGTAATTAGCCCCAAACCTCAGGGAGTCTTTTGTAATTATCCCAAGATTTTATAAACTGATATAAGATATTGTTAGAGCTTATAAGATATTAGATCTTATTTTAAAAATAGGTTGTTGAAGTGTTGAAATAAATAAGATTATAGAACTTATAAGATGTTAATAATGAAATTTTTGTAAATTAAAATGGTCAAAAAAATCAAATAATGGTGGAAATAAAATTTTATTTTGAAAATAAGTTGGGATCCCCAACTTTATTGGAAAAAAAAATCTTATTTTAAGAGTTTATACGATCTTCTTGAAAAAAGATTACCGAACATGTTTAAATAGCTTAAAAGTTGTCAAACATCTTATAAGATGTCTCGAAGGCATATAAGTTCAACCAGACATGCTCTAAGTATCTATGTTTTTTTGTAAAGAAGATTATTTGCAATTAGTGCCTCATTTCTTGAAATGGCTTCTTTCTTTTTAGAAAGTATAAATGTCCTTAAAGAAAGAATGACATTATCTTCCTGATCTGATTTTGGGAAAAGAACAAAAGGAATCAAATTGCTTTCAGAATAACACCTATAAGTATAAGGAGCACAACTCTAACCTAAACACAGGGATCATTGACAGCTTTATTATAATGTGTTACAACTAGAGCTATCAATTTCGGTCGGGCCCAGTAAAATGGATGGGCTGGGCGGTTTCTTAGGCCCAAAATGAGCTGGGTTTTTTTGACCTGGCCAATTAGGCCCAAAAAACTGGCTTGATCCGATTTTTCCTTTGTATTTTCATGGGTTGAGCCAGGTTGGTCTAAAAAAATAGTGGTCTGCTTATCGTTTGGCCCAGTTCAGCCTGTTTTTCGATTTGGCCCGTTGGGCTGGCACTGGCCTGGCCCATTTGACACCTTTAATTACAACAGACTGAAAATGGTGTTGATGAAGAATCAAATTTACTGCCAGAATGTGTATGTGTATCTGATACTGAGTATATAACAATTTTCTAGTTACCTTTACCTCATTTTTACATTGTCAATGAGGAAATCCTCTCCACAACAAAAAGACCAAGGTAGTGTACAACCCTGACAATTGCTTCAAATTATCCAAGATTATGCTCATATCAAGAATAGAGATAATCCAATGCAAAAGCTTTTTGTCTCCATTTTATTATCAGGCCATATGTCTTCACAATACCAAGTCATTCGATTTCGGGTTTTGGCCCTTGTAATTGTCTCCTAACCAAGGCAGTGTAAACACCATTCTTGCTTAGGAGATCATCATGACTGCCGCTTTCAACTATCTGACCGTCAGAAACTACAGCTACGGTGTCTGCAGTTTTTACAGTCGAAAGCCGATGAGCAATGACTAGCACTGTCCTGCCCTTCATTAGAGAGTCCATGGCATCCTGCATGCACAGTTCAAACATCATAACATGCCTCACAAGAAGTAATGAGAAAAAATGGAACTGCAACAGTGAAAGAAAAGGTTAAATTACAAAAACTACCCTAAGTTTAGCCTAATTACAAGAAAATCCAGTTATCTTTCAAAATTACGAATATCCCTTAATGCATTACAACTACCCCTTGAGGTTTGCATTTGTTTACCAAATATATTCGTAAGACGGCGCAATTTGTAAAATAGAAACTAATCTTAGGGGGTACTTGAAATTTTGAAAGATAGCTGGATCTTTTTGTGAAGGGTGTATTTTGTAATTAAACCAAAAAAGAAAAATCAAAAAAAGGGGAAAATTACAAAAACTATCCCTGAGGTTTGGTTTAGTTACAAAAAACCGATGTTTGAAAACTACAAAAAAAAAAAAAAAACCCAAGAGGTTTGATTCTGTGTTAAATGTAAGGAGGTAATTGTAATATTATTACAAATCTAACGGGGGGTGTTGAAATGTTTTTGCTTATGAAGTGGGTAAAGTATAATAGAGAATCAAGACCTCAAGAGGTTTTTTGTAATTTTCAGAAACCTCAGGGTTTTTTTGTAATTAACTCAAACCTCATGCATAGTTTCTGTAATTTTCCCACAAAAAAATGGGTTTGAAAGACCATACCTGAACTAGGTATTCACTTTCCGCATCGAGGGCACTGGTTGCCTCATCTAAAAGTAGGATTCTGGGATCCATCAGTAAAGCTCTAGCAATTGCTATTCTTTGTTTCTGACCACCCGAAAGCCTCACACCACGTTCTCCCACAAAGCTCTGGTACTTCTCCGGAAACTTGGAAATGAATTCGTGCGCGTTCGCCATTTTCTGTTTTGTTATACAGTGGAAACACAGTAAATTTGTAGCAAAATTTGCTGGATATTATTAGCCAGAAGGAAGAATGTGAAACTTACGGCTGCATTTTCTATTTCAGCACTGCTTGCTTTTCCATCAAATCCATAGGCAATATTCTCTTCAATTGAGCAGTTGAAAAGAACAGGTTCCTGGCTCACTATGCTGATCTGCAATTTAGAGAAATCAAAACTAAAGTGCATATAAAGCTATGTGAAATTTGCAATCTTGACAACATTGTGTTCCACACTATTAGTGTAACGACCGGGGCTATCCCAAACGGGCTCTTTCCTTAAACTTTTCCTTTTGGGCTTTCCGTCCCTGGAAGTGGGTTTCATGCCTTCTCCCATACTTGAACCTAGGACCTCTAGGCTAAAGTTTCAAGTTCTAAGAGTGTGAGTACCACCAGTTGAGCCTTTTTTTTGTAATGACCGGGGGCTATCCCAAACGGGCTTTCTTTCTTGGGCTTTTTTCCTTTGGCTTTCCATCCGCGTCACCACTCATGGACTTCCCACCCTTGAAAGTAGGTTTCATGCCTTCTCCCACACTCGAACCTAGGACCTCTAGGCTAAAGTCTCAAGTTCTAACAGGTGAGTACCACCGGTTGAGCCTTTTTTTTTGTAACGACCGGGGGCTATCCCAAACAGGCTTTCTTTCCTGGGCTTTTTTCCTTTGGCTTTCCATCCGCCGCCACTCATGGACTCATGAACTTCCCCACGGAAGTAGGTTTCATTCCTTTCCCCACACTCGAACCCAGGACCTCCGGGTGCAAATCCTAAGTTCTTAGAGTGTGAGTTACCTAGGTTAAAGTGTGGGGAAAGGCATGAAACCCACTTTCGGGGGTGGTGGAAGTCCGTGAGTGGCAACGCGGATAGAAAGCCCAAGGAAAAAGCCCAGGAAAGAAGTCGTTACAATTAGATCGTGTAATATATATTGAAATATGAAAACCGAGGTTAGAATTCATGAATGCACTTCAATAACAAACGTACCTTCCTGTGTAGATGCTCATGAGATATTTCAATCAAAGGAACCCCATTCACCATAATCTTTCCTTTGACTGGGTCGTAAAATCTCTCTATCAAGTTTGCTATCGTGGTCTGCAGCAACGCTAAAAAAGTTATAATAGGTGGTTCAGCTTGAGCTAGTTAGTCCTTTATAATATGGGATAATTACAAACACTATCCCCAAGGTTTGTGATAGTTACAAAAAAAACCCAGAGAAGTTTCAAATTTACAAAAACTACCCTTGATGTTTAATTTTGTCTTAAATTTAATAACTGTAATATTTCTACAAATACGCGGGGGGCTTTTGAATTTTTTTTTCTTATGAAGAGGAAAAATGTAAGATATAATCAAACCTTGAGGTGTTTTTATTTGTAATTTTTAAACTTCACTCGGCTTTCTTGTAATTACCCCAAACCTTTGGGGTATTTTTTGTAATTACCCCTTAAAATGTTTCACTCTTTCAAACCACTGTATCTACCTCACATTTTGCACAAGATGGCATGAAAATAAACAATATTTATTTTCAGAGCAATGAAGTAATACCTTTCCACCACCACTTGGACCTACCAGTGCAACCTTTGAACCGGTTTGTAATTTTAACGTTATACCCTAAAGGCATAGAAAAGGTAAAGCACTTAGCATAAGCTTTGCGGGCTATTTGAGTGCACCAAACACCATCATAAGTTGATAAATGATCATTACCTTCAGAACCATACTATTAGGGCGGGAAGGATAGGCAAACCAAACATCATCCAACTCTACTTCTGCGTCTTGATCTCTGTGATAAACATGTTATTATGACTAATAGGCACAAGTTTTAAGTAAAAAACATCTTATTCTGCTTGAAACCGTAAATGCTTCTTGTGTGCTTGATGAAGTCAATCATACTTACAGTAATAGTGATCAACAATGAACATGAAATTTTAGGGGAATGTATGTGGAGGGATTTATGTTTGGGACCAGTTTGCAGAATTTTAGTTTAATTAGCCCAGTGATATAATAGGATTTAGGGCAGCACTATTTAAGTAAGTATTATTATTTTGTATAGGACACTTAGGAATTAATTGTGTTTGTCGGCTGTAATAGTATCGATTATTGCTTTTCTTCCGATTCACTTTACCCTTGACTCTATCAAATAGTAAATCTCAAATCTTATCACAGTGAAGCAATTTTCAATTAAGTTTAAAACGAATTTGCTAGACTGAAAAGAATCCATGACTTGGTCACTGTAACTCGACAGTTGAAACTACTCAACACAACCAGAATTGAAGTTCTGTGATTTACATTTTGATGGGCTAGTTAGTAAATTTTCTTTGGCCAGCAATACCAGTTTACAGAAAAAGCATCCAAATGGTTTTCTGAAAGACGGTAATTAAATCTTGTTTTTCAGTCATGTCTAACATGTCCATAGGCATCAGTGGTGATGATACATTTTCTAGCAGTATTTTAAAAAATTGAAGAAATAAGCAAATAAGAGCATCATAAGCATCAATCAGAAAAACTAACCCCAGGGGACACTTATTTCCTGATTTTGGCATGGACGAGACACGATCTAAAAGTTGGAAAACCCGCCTGCTAGCCCCAGCAGCTTTCATGGTCGCTGTATATAGACTAGATAGCCCAGATACAGACGATCCAACTGCAAATAGTAAAGAGTGAATAAAGAAAAGCATGGTTCAGGGTGATTAACTTAGGTTGAAGCACGTAGAAAACTCAGTACAACATCTATTTGCACAAGGAAATTACCAGTTAAGCTATACAGAATGAAAGATGTGAGAGATCCTGGAGTCATTGCGCTTTGATTGTCAGGGTAGCACCATAGATTACAACCACGATGACTGATAGAGTCGAAGCAGCATTAAGACCTCCAAAGAAAAAACCAACAACTTTCTGTAGAGAAGAAATGTTTAGAAGATGAAACTTCGGCTACACAAAAACCATGTGACGTTAGAAAACTCACAGCTTGTCTAAGTCCAAGCTTCAGCGTCTCATCAACTTTTTCAGAATAGCGTGAGATCTCATATTCTTCCTGTGCAAAAGATCTCACTGTGCGTACGGCACCAAATGTTTCCTACACAGCAGCAACGCTCATACATGAAGAAAGTTGCAAATACGATTCACATTAACTTATCCTACATGTCGATGGGAATTTTAAGGGCCATCCGAAGAATATTGCTTAGATGACCTGCATCAGTCAAACATAAAACATTTCCTCTCCTCCTCACCTCTCTTCTCCCCATCATATAATTCATAGCAGAAAAACTATTTTTTAATGTTTTTTATAGAAGTGAATTTGTATATTTCTAGGTTGAGAAACTTCTTTCAATTGTACAGCATAGGAATACACTAAAATCACTAGAACGTGTCATGAACCTTTTTGAGTAGCAATTTTCCAAATTGCACTAATCCATCTACCTCTATGATACTATACATTAACTGGAAAGGTGGCAAAAGAATTGCAGAATAGAGCATTAAGGTAACAGTGTAAATTAAGTAAATGGAGAAATTATATAAGTGGGATAAGGATACCTCAGCAATAGAAGAAGCCACCGCAGCAGCAGCTTGAGTCTTGTGAGAAAGTTCCCGAAGATAGCGACCAAATTGACGTACAGCAACGGATATGACAGGAACAACAACCAAAGCCAGTACTGACAAGAGAATAGGAGTATGAAATTTTTATCAGAATGGTTGAGGGACAACTAAATGTGAGATTACTGTCTGTTTTAGGACGATTATGTTTTACATGTTAACTTCCATGACGTTTCAAACATGAATCCAAGACCAATAAACGCAGTAGAAAGGTTCCTCAAGGCCTCGGAAAGATTGGTGGTTGCAGCATTTTTAATAATCTGGGTATCTTCAGACAGTCTACTTAAGAGCTCCCCTGTCCGCGTAACATCAAAGAATGCTATCTCCTACAAAATTTGCCATCAGTTCAAATGAAATTTAAGTCAGGGAATTTAATTTTCTTAGGTAAGAAATTAGCCAAGTAGAAAACATAACAAGATTTCAACTAGACAAGGTAACAGGTCTTTACTTGGTGAATAAGATGACTGAACAAGTTATTTCTTAATCGAGCGACAACCCTCTCACTGGCAGAGGAAAACAACCATGCTCGAAGTGCTGTGCAAATTGAACTGAATAAAAAATTCCTTATCAGTTTCGTCAGATATGAGATAACACCCATTCAACTTGAAAAGACAACCGAAATAAGTAATCAAGAATCTGAAGTTAAAGATTTATGAGGAAGCATTACTCTGATGATTAATTGACGAGACGAAAATTTTTCTACATAAGAGTATAAACTCAACACAGTACCTCATATTTATCACGACGAGGCGGAAAAAAAAATCATGCATAAATTAAGGCAGAAAATTAAATAGGCATACCCAATTATGACAATCAGAAAGATTTCAAGTATTGTACTATAGACGGCCTTCAAAGCTATAGATTTCTGTTCAGGTGTTCGTGTGTCTCCTGAAACAATATCAATAATCTTCCCTCCAAATTTTGGCTGCAAAATTCAAATCGCCAAAGTAACCAAAATTAGAAGGTCTCGAAACTTGGGGAACAGGGTTCGGGTGGTGGTGGCTTTCTTAGCAGAAGTTAATCATAGCTTTAGCACATTACCACCAAAATACTAGATGTGGAAGCAATCAAGAGAGCAACAGTGGCAATAATCAAACTGGCAGCTTCAGGCTTTGCCTGTCAACAAAATTCATGTAAAAACGTACACGTGAATCATATCTACGGAATGATATCATGCTACACAATTGAAATCCACTTACTAGAGATAGTCATAGTACTCTACCAAAGCCCACATTTGCTGCCTGTATTTCCCAAGAATAATGTTAGCTCCTTATAAATACCACAATTAAGGCATAGTATTAGCAAAAAACATTTTTAACTAAAATCCCATTACCGGTATCGCATCACCGTGTTCAAGGTCTGACTGATCTGCAGCAGCATTTCCTTTTCTTCCTCCCTAACCAAGCAGAATAATTAAGAAAGAACAACAATGTACAGAAATATATATATGCTTACACTTCAAATCATTACTAAATTACACATAAAAACTAAATTTCTCCATATATCCTGGAAGCTACACTTAACACATTCCCTCCCCCCACTAAAATCAATTCTCAACAAAGCATTCACCTGCACACTGCCTACACAATATATTAACATCGAAATACAAATAATTTCATTTAGCTTATGATTTCAACCAGTTACATAGCTTAAATTAAACCCATAGGAAGAAGATAAATACCCATACTTAAATTGAAATCAGAAGAGCCTGCCCTGCAGTTCATACTCAGAAGAATAATAAATAAACAAACAGATAAATAAATAACCAAACTGGACTCTCGATAAACAGTCAAATAATGCAAAAGGGTTCATAGTAATCATGAAAATTTCCACTCAAAGAAAGCAATATATCATCGGAAATCGCGTAGCTAAATTCAATAAATGAAAACAATATAAACGACACAAAAATTTAATTGATTGAGAGAAAAAATTCATGCGGTGTTTATAGCCCAAACCTACTTGTTTGCTTAGAAGAGGAGTTCTTTCACCTCCTCCATGGCCATGGCCATGGCCATGCATCCCTGAATACATGTCAGTTTCTTGGGTTTTTACTCTCACGAAAGGGGGCTGAAATTTGAATTGTTTGGTAAGAAAATGGTATATATAGATACATATAAGAGGGTTTAAAGTTTCCAAGTAGCAATTGGGAATGGGTGGCTGAAAAATAAGTAAAATTTCCTATAATGAATTTTTAAATCTAATTCTACTTGACTTAGACTTTTGAGGCTCTGTGTTTTTCTTTGGCAACATTACAAAATTGGTCCAGTAATTATAAAATTGTAGCGAAAAGGACATGTAAAATGTACCGTAATTATAGAAAACTCTCGATTTTGGTCCTGCAAAATGCACGATATACAAAATACTTCTATAACTATATGCCGTCTCGGCATTTGTATTCCGTGGTTGCGCCAAGCGCACTTACCAAGAGGGTGGTGGAGTAGGCAGGGGAGTGGAACATGTTGGGCGATCATTTGGGATTCCTCTCTAGTCTCCTGGTGTGATTGGTGTGCATGGGGCACACGTGTGGGATGTCAAGGGGGCGCGGTTGATGCACTTCGGGTGAAGCAGACCATGTACGAGGGCGTACACTACATTGGGTGGGGGAGGATATCACGCCCCGTGACATTGGGGTGTTTTTCGCTACGACTACTAGTGGATTGTGCTGAGAATGACTGTATATGTGGCTTCAGTCGGCTGTTTTGTGGGTATGTGTGCATGACCCTTCGGATGTTCAGCAGGTGCCTACCCGATTAAGTTCGGGAGCTGTTGTCGCTAATCTTGGATTTGACGGCAGAAAGAAGGAATTGGCGATGAAGAAGGGGAATTGGTCATCCCTACCCAAACCTGGTTCTGATCTTTGGAGCCGATTCTCGATGAGCCCAAAGAGGCGAAACGCAGTTGTGTCCGAGGATAAAGCCGGATAGTTAGCAGATCGCATCGATCGTGTCGTGTTGTAAAAATGGCTAGGCACGTGACAATGTGCTGCAAAGTTTTATATAAGATTTCACAGACTAACTATATATTGAAGTGATTTGGGACCATAAGTTTATTAATTTTGTCAGCATATGACAGAATAGAAAAAAACAAAGACATGCATACTTTCTGGGGTAGGTTGTAATCTGGACCTAAATTCATGCTAAAGTAGGTGTCTTTTTAAATTATGTGGATTCATTTATCCGAAACCTACCATGTTAAAATATACTTTGTGACAAAAAGACATGTGAGATGATTTAATGGGCCAAATTCTTTAGGTGGATCTCAAAAACCGATTTGGTGGCGTTTTCGTAATACTAAAAATAACGTTTTTTATATACAGAGACAATTATTAGCAGTCGTTCTGAAAAATATTAGTACATTGTTCACTTGAAAGTATTAATTTGTTATATTGGACAGTGATATAATATCACAAAAGCACTGAAAAGTATTAGGTTTTCATCTGAAAAATTAGTAGTCCTGATTAAAAAAAAAGATGTATTAATAGACCATCTACAAAGTATTAGTACGTAGTTCACTTGAATATTTAATAGTCCCCCTAAAAAATAGTAGTTTTTTTCCGTCAAAAGTATTAATCATTCATGTGAAGTGTATTAGTAGTTCTCTGGAAAAAAAAATATTTTTTCCCTAAAAGATTTTTAGTAATTTCGCTGAAAAATATTAGTATTTCTAATAAAAAAAAATATTAATAGTCTCACTGAGAGTCGCTGGGGTTGGGTAGCGATCGGGTAAGTCCGTTAGAATTAACCGTCTAATATGAGACTACCTCATATTTTATATTTTCAATAAACATCGGAAAGATGTTTAATTGGAAATAAAACCGAATTTTTTTGGTTATACTTGGATGTATTTCTTAAAATAACCTCTTTCACAATGCAATTCTTTAAAACTAAAATTCATTTGAATATATATCATATCTTTAATCACTTTTCAAATATAATACATTGATTATCAATTCATTCACGTGATTCCCTTTGGAGATTTTATGGGATTTCTTGGCTTTCCAACAGGCCTGTTTTTGATTGTCTTATTGAATTGGACCAACAAAAATATACAAATTTATTGGATTCTGTAATCATAAAGTTTATTAAAACCCAATTATATTATTGACTCAAGCCCCAAAATTGATGATCTAAGCAGTTACCTCATTTCATTTCTCATCTTAAAATTAACAGAAAAATAAATGAAAAAAAAGGATATACTATGACTATAAATTAATTAATAGGAAAATCCTATCTTAAAATCGAGTTTACTAGCTCACATTTTGGCTTTTTTCATTTCATATTATTTCGCAAAGTTTTCGGTGTCCATGGATTCTCCAATAGTCAAATACATCGTGTGTTCATTTTATAATTTTTTAGAATTAATTTCTTTATTAATAATAATTTAACTGAAAACTTTGATATAACACTTTTTGTTCTGTATATTTTGTACAAGATGGTCTCCTAGTAAGGAACTAAAAGATAATCTTAAATAAGCAGATATTCGATGTCATTTAAATATTCTTTTCATTTTTATTTTATTTTTATACTTGGAGCTATTAATTCGTACAAGGTTACATACATTTCGGAGAGCTCAACGTTTAAATTGAGTTATTTTATTTTATTTTTTTAAAAAGATTGATGAATTAATGTTGTTTCCTACAGCATCAATAGTTTCTCTGGTATGTTTATTGCTGAAATGTTGCGTTTGGGTTTTTCTATATGGTTCTAAAGATTAAGTTGTTTCATCCAAACAACTCTTATTTTTTTCATTAATTTTTTTGACACAACAACATGCTTTATCAATTGTATGGTTGGTGTGAATGACAAGATTACTGTTTAATTCCACAAAAAGTTGTTTACGTCCGTTTCGGTCAACGACACATTTCGTGTGATTAGAATTGAGATTGTATGATAAGATTGCTTGAAATAATCTGAAAACTGGAATTAATTTGCTTTTATTGATTAGAACTCTAGTCGGTTGCCAACAAGGAGTATTTATTACAGAGCATTTATTAGATCTGTCAAAAGGTACCCTACAATACATGAGTTTTATTTATACTAATATGGATAATAATCATTACATTTACAATGTGAGTATGACACTTGTCATTGTCTTGTCTTGCATGCATGTTTTGCGTGGCTGACAATATTCTTTTACTATTTATTGTGTTGTCTTGACATTTACTTGAGATGTGGCATGTATGTTTGCTATTGAAGCTTCATTTCGGTCGTTGTTGACTTCCTCAACTCATCTTGTCAAACTTTGTTCTTAAGATTTCTAGTCATTTCGATCGACTAATCAACTCGTACTTGACCCGGATAGCTCCTATTCGGTTATCTGATGTGGCAATTTGCCCTTCAAGTATCTTCATGTGGATCCAGTTTTTGCTAGCCTTGCTTAGCTATCAACAAAAGCAATTGCCATGGTGGGACTTATTTAGTCTGCCTATACTGATAGGAATTGTGTTTATGGGCAACCACAACCACCTTTTTTTTTTCGAAGTGCAAATTTTAACCATTACAATGGAAAAAAAATAGAGGGATAGGACTTGAACCCTTTGATCTTACCTCTAATAGATGAGGCCAGGAGTCCAAACCATATTCTCACCCTACAATCCCCTTAAAGGTTTAATTTGGGAAATTGACAAAAATACCCACCTATTTAGTATCAAACCCTGCAAAATACTAAACACTACCTTTTTAATACGATGTCGGCTCTCACAATCCCAAAAATACGTTCCAACCTCTCTCCTTCCCAAACAATACGTTGTAGATAAAACCACCACCAAAAAACATAACATCAACTACAAATCCAAAACGCAACAGGCAAAATTAGTGCGCAAATATTGTGCGAAGGAGAAGAAGAAGGAGAAGACATCTGTTCGAAAGGAAGAAGAATCAAACTGCAGATCAGGAAGACGAAGAAGAATAAGGGACAAAAAGAAGAATGGACAAAAAAACAACAAATAGAAGAAGAAAGCATGAGAAAAACAAGGTCACAAGCAACTCGATCTGAAAACACAATACTTATTTTATTCTGGAAAAATATTTTTTAGATTACTGCACATCATTTTCCAGATGCCAAAAATTCCGGATTTTTCTACGCTGTTGTTTCAATGTTGTTTCGAACATGCTTCAAACATGTTTCTTTCAATAAAATTTCAATGAAAAAATAAATTTTGCCCCATCAAATAATATATTTTATACTCGAGTCTTATGAAAAATAACGAAATATACACATAAAACAACACATATTAAAATCAAACAAATTAAAAATATTATAGAAATAACATGAATAAAAAAACACAATTCAGTTTTTGATGCAATGCATGAAAACCAAAAATCATGGAAACAACCAGGAGACAATAAAAACAACAAAGAAACAACATAGAAACAACAACGAAACAACATGGAAACAACAAAGAAACAAATTTAAACAATATCGAAATAACTTATATAACATATAAAACAATGCAGGAAAAAAAAACGAAAAAAAAAATAAAAAGATATGCAGGAGCGTAAAAAAAAATAGGTACAAAAGGAAAAAAATAGACACAAAAGTAGTAAGTGTACAAAAAACAATGTATTCCATGTAATTTCCCCTTTAAATTTGCACTAAAAAAAAATTAAGGATTTAGAACAAGTCCATAAGCTCATGGAGTAGCCTAGCCCAACTTGTACTTGGCTTGTGTGGGCCTAATTATGTATGTATCTTTAATAAATATTGTTCCACTCAATTATCATTGTTAAAAGGATGATAGAATAAACTAAATGGAATAGAAGACCCCAATTGCACCCCCATACTCCAATGATGTTCCATTTTTTGAAGGAGAAAATGGTTCTTTTTACCCATTTGGGTTTAACAAAATACTTTATTAACCAATTTCCATAAAAACAACTTTTACATCCATTTTTACAATGAAAAGTAAAAAATGCTCTTAACTCTCTCTTTCTTGGTTTCAAGTATAACAAATTCCTTCCCTTAGTTCTTTTCCTCTTTTCTTCCTCTCTTCTTCCTCTTTTTTCCTTCCACAAAATATAATTTAGCTAAAACCCTAGTTTTTTTTATTTTAAAGATACAAGAAACGATTGGAAGAGGGGCGTAAGTCAATTTGAACCAAATTAATGTATTACTTTTTGCAAATATTTATGTATAAAGATGGAAAATTTGCTTAGTTTTCATAACTAACAAAAAAATCTGCAAAGTTTAATGTGGCACAATCGGGCTCGCATACAAGGCACGATCGTGCCACCATGAAATTCAACAAGGCACGATCGTGCCATATGGTGAAGTACATCACGAACTTCAAGCTGATTTAGTTGAGCACATTTGGGCACTCAATGAGGGCCAATAGTGAATATTGAAATATCGGTGTATGAAAGCATTAACTATCTATGTTTTAACTTTCTGGGAACATCTTCAAGGTTACAGTGATCAACACCAAATGAAATGAACGAACGGAAAAGATACCAGTCCAACATAAATCTTGTGGTTTAGCCTGAACAACACAAATCACATATATCTTTGGACAATTGTAAAACAGAAGTATTTTTTTACAGCATACACCAGCAGAGACTCAAGTTCTTGAGAGAAAATTGCTCGTATCTACACTGATAGAATTAGTCTCCTAGTGTTGAGATAATTTACCATGAAAGTGTTGTTGCCAAGAAGAAGAAGAACGAATATACGGATTCATAATCAGACATTGAAGATTTGGAAAGAATCGACCACGGTTTTCAGTCTGTCTTTCATCTTCTCCCATCTCCTCTCGTCGCCCCTGTTGTCAAAGTGTAGAACTTCCTGCACGAAAAATTAACTCAAGTTCGTAAGCTTAGGTACGGGATAAATTACGTTGTCAATGGTTTTCAGTTATCAGTTCGAAAACAAAGGGAGAGAACTATTACACAGGAAAATAATCGAACACATTCATTTTTTGGATTATGAGCAAGAAACAGAATAGTCCAGATTGTGTTTTTTTCATACCATTGCCAATACAAACAGCGCTAAGAGCATGACGAGTATAGTTTGGAGCTTGCGCAATGAACTCAATCGTGTAATAGGCTTTGCCATCCACTTCATGCTGTAAGATGACCAGAGAAAAACCATCCATTAGATGCATATTTATCAACCCAGTCATGCAATATGTGTCAATAAGGACAACTGAAGAATCTATCGAGATGATATCAAGTGGTACAAAATTCATCATCATAGTAATAAAGCCGGTATATGAGAAATGTTGGTTTGATATAGATTTTGACGCTAAGTACATGATAGTGACAACGTAAAGACTTTAAACGGTAAGAGAAAAGTATTTTTAAGAATATAGAAATCGGGCCAGTCGACAAACACAGGCATGCACAACTCCGTAATAACATCATTTCCAGTCTACCAAACAAAAGGAAACTGTAAACAAGAAACAACAGGGGAGAAGCTCATAGCAGTAATGAAAACTGAGGAACATGTAATAGAGTGCATAAATATCAGAAAAGCAACAAGAGGTCTAAAATGAATCAGATGGAAAGCCTGTTGACAGAAATGAGCACGCGGAACCAAATGGTGAATGCTTCCATGATTGCAAAACATAAAAGGAAGTGAAGAAGCTCGAAGAAGTACACACGATAGAGTAAATAAAACAACAAAACAAAAAAAACTGCCATTTTTTTTGTTTGTCTCCACAATTAGAGATTTTGAAAATTTGCTTTGCTAAAATATACGTCATTAGGTTGTAGCACATAAGTCATAACTGTGCTGCTTTGCTTGAATTTAAAGATATAACATGACAATTGGAAGCAAAACTTACCTCTGTTGCCTCAATCAGCTTTGTCTTTTGAGAAGGAGAAGCCAAGACCTTTTTGATTAAAGTTTCAGCAACCTAAAACCACGGCAAACACCAAAAATTATATTAAGCAGCTAGAAACTCATTATGACTAACAAATGATATCAAATGACAAAAGAAATCTAGAAAAGTCAAAAAATAATACATAAGATAAATTACAAAGTAATTCAGCAGCTTAGCTCCCTCTGCATAAACATTTATTTGACAATCATAATACATAATAATTTACAAACCTCTTGTGGGGGCCCAAAATCACGTATATCTTGTTTGGCTGTAGGAATCAGATTTACACTGACACTTTCCAGAGGTTCAATAACATCTTTGAAAACCTTGTCTTGCCCTTCAACAATTACCTCCTGGCCCGTCAACAACGATAAACAAAATTGAAACATTAAAGGAAGAACGGAAGATTGCTAACTGATGAGGAAAGAATGTGGCTAAGGTGAAAATCAAACAAGTGTATCTGTAGCAATGAAATATGAGCTCAAGTAAATAAAAAGCTAAGAGAAACACCTGCCACCCAAAGGGATATAGAAAATTATATCCGTCCTTCTTATCTGTGACCGACAGAAATCCCTTCTTTGCTTCTGCAGCAACTGAGCCATATCAACAGTATACTCTTAGCATATCAGCCATAAGTGACCCAGGAATCAGAAAACAAACAACTAAAAAAGAGCATGTTTTAATAAACAGGCATCACAGGACGTTGCAATTTTTTTTTTTTTTTTGGCACCTCCTAACTCTATTCTACTTAAAAGGCAAGTAAAATTGCTGATGAGAATTGTGATGAATATAAATATATAATTACAATAATTGAGAGAAAATGAGATGTGAAAATATAAGCTATCTTTGAATAAATAACCCAACCATCTAATAAATATAAAAAAAGAAGCAACATTTTGAACGAACAAATGATTGTATTTCTTGCATAAAATAACAGCAAAAATGACATACACGTTGTGGGAGCCTGCTGACAAAAGAATAACCATGGGGCGATTGTTATCCCCATGGCAAGGAGTTGGCGTCGTCCAGGTCTATCTGTCATAGACGTAAAAAGAGTATGGTAATCCAACTTTGTAAATCTGAATATTCAATAATAAGACAAGCAAAAGTTAGATCATATACAATAATTGCATGTGGATGTCACACTACATGCATAAACCTGCTTGAACAACAAAAACGTGCATGCCAACTGACAAACACAAAACAATCCTGTCCTCATTCTGTGACTGCTATTGGCACCTCCATATGCAAACTTTTGCTACAAGTCGAAGTAAATAACTAGCATTTGCTACTTTGGATCCTACCTATGATCAGGAGTAAATTGAACTGTGGGCATTTCTTGGAAGCAATTTCTTAGAATGGCATGTTATTGATATTAGTATGATGTCTTCAGACAAGATGTAGTGGATTTCTCCACCACTACTCTTATGTATGTGGTCAAGTTCATGTAAAAGATCAGCTTCTTCCTCAGACATTTGTTGGTGGAAAGACATCGGCATTTTAATACGAACTCAGCTTGGTGAGCTCACGAACAGATTTGACCAGATTAATGACGGGATTTAGTACGTGGATAGTTTGATTTGATTTGAATCAAGGGACTAGAAAAAGATCAGCACAGATGAAAAGAAGATTTCTGAGCCGTTCTTTCCCATCCATTATCCCATATCCATTCCTTGTACGACTAACATATCTCAAATTAGTTTCAGAATAGAATGGAATACATAGTAAAAGCTTTACTCGTTAGAAGCCACAAGCACTACATCTGAATTGAGGGGAATAGTGAACAGTTGACATAGTTTTAGTTCACAAAAATAAGATCTGTTTGACTCTCTGTTGAAAGTGAATAGCTAGGAAGGCGTTTTTCATATAGCTGACATACAGTTTTGCTTGAATATGTAAGATCTGTTTCAGGATTTGAAGCTTCATTGAAAGCGAATAGCTCATGCATGAAAGGGGCGCAAATTGTACCAAAAAAAACCTGGATTTAACGACTTCAATGTAAATTGGGTAGAACAAGCCAACATATATATATATATAACAAGAAGTTTACATGATGTAATTCATTTAACTAAGGTGCCAACTTATATTGATCCAAGTCTCCATGTTTATCTAATCAAAAAATTTAGAACAGAATATACCTTCGCAAAGAGAAGTTGAAGCTGAAGGCACGTGCTCAGACCTTACAATGAAGGTAACAATTCTTCGAAATTGACCGTGCCTATACAGACCTAGCTGATGCATAAATTTCAATTTAGAAAACATAAGAATAGTGAAACTTAGCATAGTTAACTGATGTTTCAATTAACAAAGAGTGAAGACTAGAACCTGAGCAAAAGCATTTGGCAACCATGTGTGATGGATTGATGCTGATGTAAGCAAAGACACCATATCTGCCTCGAACAAATAGAGAAGAGAATCTATCAAGGCATCTAATTACTTCATTCGTACAAGAATTCTGTTGAATCTGCTATGCACTGAAAAAGCAAATTGCATAGTAAATGATGCAATTTGCTTCCACACGAGTTCTCATTTACCTAATGCTAATTTTCTTATGTGATGTTGTCACTCAAGTGTAAAATATAAGGATTATTTGAGATAATTGTTACAAATGCAGCACCATATCCAACCACTGTAGATCGTAAATCAACCAGATATCATATGATCCTAACAAATAGGAGTTGCAAGATCTTAAGGTTTGGTATCATCAATATTATTAAATAATAACCAAGACAAATAATGGTAGTAAATGAAGTAACTATTTTGGGACAAACGGAGCAATAATCAATAGTTTTTTCTACCGTGAACTCCCTTTTTCAACTTGAATGGCTTTTGTATAGTCAACAAAGTTGTTTTTCAATGTTACTTTTTCACATATAATATAATTAAGTTCACTGATTCAGCCTCTTCTCTCAACTATCTGAATGATGAACAAGGATTTCAAGTTAAAGATAGTTCATACTCAACTGATATGCCAGTATTTTTACTTGTTATATTTCGACTCTAAACAGGCTATAGATTTCAAGACTCAAACATAACTTTGAACTATGTATTCTCTACTCCGACTTAATCCCTTACTGACCAGTCCAAGCCTGCATGTAAGATTTTAAACAAGCTAAACAAACACAAATTTTACCACGAGCTTGAATATGTGGCGCACTCTAGGATGGGTAAGCAGTTGTGAATGTAAAATAAACAAGCTCAACCAAGTTAGGCTCAAGCCCTAAAGCAAATAGTCAAATTGGGTTTCATGGGTTAGGGTTCATAACCAACATTTCATATCCATTAAGGGCGTCTATGCCTAGCATTTTACTGAGAAAAAATTGATACTACAAAATCCAACATTAAGCTCTAACCAACAACCCAAATGCAAATCAATAATTTAGTTTTTACCTTTCAGCTCTGTAATGGGCCGCGGGAAAAAGCTCCGGCGAAGCAGGGCTGTTTGTACAAAGACGGAAAAAAGAACCGTTAGGGGTTCTCGCTTATCTACACACCAGTCCTACATCATCCATATCTCCGTCATCCTATATCCACCACATTTACATTGTACAAAGACATAAAACACCTTACTGTCTTTTGACTATGATATTTTTTTTTTTTTTCGATCCAGAAAGATGTCACACCAACAAAAAGACATACCCCACATCGCTTTTCGCATGGGACATTCGTCCTTCCCAGGGATGGTCCTAATCTTTAGGGGAGGAGGAGCAAACCCAACCCCAAAACTCCGCGGTAGTCATGAATCGAACATGAGACCTCAGAGTTGTAATTGCAACCCCTCAGCCACCAGGCCAACCTGGGGTTCTTTTGACTATGATATGAATTGTTGAATTATGATAAAATTGAAGGGTTGCGAAAATAAGAAACGAACTCACACCATTTAAGTGGGGATTTGGTCAATCAATTCTGACTGGAATTAGGGGTGAGCAAAATCGGACCAGAACAAAAAAACGAACCGTACCAATAAATTTAGTGGGGTTTGGTTCGGGTTTTTTTTGTTAAACGTTTCGGTTCGGTTTTAAATATAATAAATCGAATTAATTTTTGGTTCGATTTTGATCTAGAAAATATCAGTTTCCACTAAACCGAACTGAATATATGAATTTTGATTTTTTATTTTATTAATTTTTATATTATTAGACATTTTTTTATTTTATTTCATCGTTAAATTGACAAATAAATATAATATATTTTTAGCAAATAAAATAAAGGTAAAAATAAAGCTAAAAACGAAAAGCTGAATCGAACCAATTTCTTTTTTAGTAATGTGATTTGGTTTCAATTATGAAAAAAAAAAAACAATTTCGGTTCGGGTTTTTAGAGTTCGATTTGGTCCTATTTTGCACTGAATTGATGTTTGCTCACCCCAATTAACACAATTTATAAATTGTTTGAGTTTTGGTTACAATTTAACCGGAGTGATCCGATACTATTGTTATATGACAAACATTCATGTGAGACGGTCTTACAGATTTATTTTCATGAGACGGATCATAAACCGACCCATATATACTAATCCATTTAAATTTGGTGATAACTTGCTTTGATTTGGAAATAAATTAGATTCGTCTCATAATTTTAAACCCGTGAGACGGTCTCACATGAGAGTTACTATTGCTATATAGTCTTTTGTGACGTTCGGATTGATTGAATAGGTTGTTACATTTTATATTGATCAAAGTATGTAAATATAATTTTCAAGTTAAATATTAACTCATGCAGCTTATATAAACCTATAAATTCTATTATGAGTTATTCATATTTTTTCAGATACACATGTCATTTCACTAAAAAAAAAAAAATTTTTTTTGCCCCTTTTCTGTCATTTCAATTCCTGGTCTATTAAAATGATCGGACGGCTGAAAATGAGATCCTCACCTTACTTCAGTGCACCCTGTCACAACTTACCTCTGGTCTTCCTCCTAGGGAACCTGCAACAGTGCATCTCTCCAAAGTCCAAAACCCCAAAACCCTTCTCTCCTCTCTCTTTTCTCACACACACAGTTCACACAATGAAAATGCGTAAGCCCACCATCCCGTTATCTGCACTGCACCTGCGTAAACTTCTTCTCCTTCGCTCCTTCTCCACAATACCCAATTCTCTCAACCACCACCTCTCCGCCTCCCGACCGCCACCACCGCCGGCGGCGCCGCCCCTCCACCGTCCAGAATTTCTGCCCTCTGCCGCCTTCACCTGCGCGCGCTTTCCGTGCTTTTCGATCAGGCATTTCTCTTCGGAGACAGATAACACCGACGCAAGTTCGGACAATGAAAACCCAGAAAAAATTGGAGAAGAAGAGAAATTCATAGCCGAGTTATTTTCTAGTGAGCTTCAAAAAAACCCAGATGCCGAACCTCTCCCTTTGCCTAAAAGACTCGATCTTTCGTTCTCTCACATCACAGTCACTCCTACATTGCTCCTCGCCACACTTAATATTTCCCCTGATGCGGGCCGTATGGCCCTTGATTTCCTTAAATGGGCCAAGTCCAGGCCCGATTTCCAGCCCACTGATGAGGTTTATTCCTATTTTGTTGATTATTTTGGGAGAAGGAAAGATTTCAAAGCTACTCATGAAATTCTTGTGGATGGTCATGGAGTAACTGGGATTAAAAGTCTTGAGGCTCTCGTTGACCGTTTGGTTAGGGCCGGTAGGCCTACTCATGCTGTGGCATTGTTTGATAGAATGGAAAAGGATTATGGGTTTGTGAGGAATATGGATTCTTTTAAGTTGATTGTTTCGAGTCTTTGTGACCGTGGGTATGCCAGTTATGCTGAAAAAATGGCTAAGAGTTTGGCCAACGAGTTCTTTCCCGATGAGTATATATGCGATGTGTTGATCAATGGGTGGTGTGTTGATGGGAAATTAGAAGAAGTGAAAAGATTGGTTGATGAAATGTATAGGGGAGGCTTTGAGATAAGTACGTACGCGTATAACGCGATTTTAGACTGTGTTTGTCGTCTTTGTAGAGAAAAGG
Organism: Rehmannia glutinosa; assembly: GCA_016081115.2. Lineage (NCBI taxonomy): Eukaryota > Viridiplantae > Streptophyta > Magnoliopsida > Lamiales > Orobanchaceae > Rehmannia > Rehmannia glutinosa. The sequence continues at coordinate 236,548 of JABTTQ020002596.1, forward strand.
ATCCCTTTAGGCTTCAGGACGAGGCACAAAATGTGTTAATTGAGATGGAAAGGAATGGTGTTCCACGCGATGTGGAGACGTTCAATGTGCTCATTACTAATTTATGCAAGATTAGGAAAACCGAAGAAGCAATGAAGTTGTTCTCTAGGATGGGGGAATGGGGGTGTTACCCCAATGAAACTACATTTCTTGTTTTAATAAAGAGTTTGTATCAGGCTGCTCGGGTCGGGGAAGGTGATGAGATGATTGATAGAATGAAATCTGCAGGCTATGACGATGCATTAGATAAAAAGGCTTATTATGAATTTTTGAAGATTTTGTGTGGGATTGAAAGAATTGATCATGCTTTGAGTGTTTTCGCAAAGATGAAGGAGGATGGGTGCGAACCGGGCATTAAGACTTATGACTTGTTAATGGGAAAATTGTGTGCTCATGGACGTTTAGATAAGGCGAATGTGCTTTACAAGGATGCTGAGAGCAATGGATTACCTGTTGAGCCTAAGGCATATAAGGTGGATCCTAGGTTTGCAAAGAAGAAGCCTACTGCTGTGAAGAAGGAGAAGAAAAGGGAGACACTGCCTGAGAAGATGGCTAGGAAGAGACGGCGTCTTAGGAAGATTAGGTTAAGTTTTGTGAAGAAGCCAAAGCGGGCGATGCGTCGTGCCTATTAAGCTGCCTATTAAGCTCTTTAGCATTTGGTTGTATGACAATCAAATATTGAAGAGAGTGTGATGTTGAATACCTTCATCATGTAAGTTTTCTGCTCTATTTTTTTTTTCTTGAGTCTTGCTTGTTTTTGACATATTGGTTATTGTTTGTTGTTGATCTAGAAACCTACTTCAGATTGATGATATATTTGATTTTTAACTCTATATGATAGTATTCTGACATTTGTTTTTCACTGAGAAAGGAATGCTACATGAATTGCTTGACAACACAGCATCAAACTGGAAAATAATTATTAAAAAAGAAAAAGGAAAAAAAAAATAAGAGAAGCCAGATGAACGTAATATGAGAAACCATGGAACAGGTTAAATGTTATTCACCTTTTCTTTATAATTGGTAAGTAGTTAAAAGAAACCATGGACATATGAGAAACTCTTTAGTCATCTTAGAATTTATTCAATCGATCTATTTAGGGGGAAGAGAGATAAGGCTTGAGAGTAAAGGGTACTACTGGAATGGGGGAAGAGGGAGACAGTGGGTGAGGATAGATCTTCATCATCATCATCAATTAATTGTTTAAAGTTAGTTAACACTATAAATTCATGCAAATAGCAAAGTAGCATACTGGCATAGTTTTATGCTGGATGCTCTTCTTGTCGCAACCTTCATATGAAGGTAAAATGAGATGAATTTCCAAAACCGTCATCATCATATAGGTTTTTCTATTTGCATGGAAAATCATGAGACGGTGATGAGTTGAGATAGTTGCTCTAGTCAACAAGATTGATGTTGTAAAATCAACATGTACGGTTAGGATAGATCTAAGCATAATTTTTCAGCCCATAGCTCTGTTCCCAGCATGTCACTAGTATCCCTTAACTGGGTCACAAGATTGTGGTCCGTAGCCCAATTTTTATTTAAACATACCAAATTGGACATGGTGTCTGGGTTATTCTAGTCCTGAGTGGAAGTCGCTATCCATGTTAGGATAGTCGGTGTTTCAAGTGAAGTAAATGCCCATATATACTCCACCATGTTCAGGAATCTTGGTTTAGCTGCCAAGTATAAGCTTTCATAGCAACACAAATTTATCTGCTCATGAAAAGTGATGGAATTACATTTACAATAATGGTAGCATTACACGATCTTATCCTCTAGTAGGTCTAAGAATCTAAGTTTACATGGACTTCATCAGATCCCAGGACCTAATTTGGCTTGCCTTTATGCTCCAAAGTCTAGGGGTGCCACAACAGCTTAATAACCACAAGATTATATTACCATTTCAATCATCAAATTCTATACTTGTCTCAATGATTCGTCATGTTTTGTTATTACGATTATATATATAACCACATTTCAAGAACTCTGTTATTTTCCACACCAGGCTCATACGTGACTTCAATGAATGACTTGTCATTCAACACTCTTGGGCCCTGTTTATTTGACTGGAGTGGTTTCCGAAAGATTGCCAGGAATGTAGCTGGCAGAAATTTTAAGGAAGGAAATAAAGCCAATTCCTTTTAAATGTTTGGTATCATGTATACATCAGATGAATGGATTTCATATTTGGATAAGTTGACAAAAATGTCAACCTAAGAGTATGTATGTGCATGAATATAAATGATTACTATGTTCAATAATTTTAAGACTTCAACTATTAATTAATGTAATTCATCCGAGTAACATTTTGAAGATCTGTTCTTTGAGGAGTTAGCTCTGAAAATTTTTTTACATTAAAAAGAGAGTTGGGAAAGAAGATTTTTTGTTAGTCAAACTTTTGTTAGGTTCTCATCGTAGTGAAAGAGCGTGTTGGGAGAGGAAAGATCCAAGGAGTGACATCCACACCTTTCTCAGCACAAATCGAGTACCTTTACTTAAGAATATAGAGTTAGCGTAGACCACAAGTTTGAAAACCAGTGAGAATGTGTATTACACTATATATCTTCGTCAAGATATTTAGATCTTTACTGAGAGAAATCTAATTCGTTTCTTCTGATTCATGATCAGAAAGTATTATTCCTTTTTATTTCTGGTGCGTATTTTCTGGTAACATTGTTTTTTATCAATTAAGGCCAGGCAAACCTGTTTATCAAACTCTATGATGGTGTCGCCGTATGCATAACCTGACCAAAATAATGATTATACTTGTCTGCTATTTAACCCAAAATACTTTTTTATTTATGTGTGCTGATTGATAATCGAGGAATCTTGAACTGATAGATCCTTTTGATTTTCTTTTGGATGCATAATTTGACTATTAATTACATTGCTCAATTTGAATACATAGTAGGCATTTACAACCTGATTATCTTGTTTGACAGGCATTATTGTTTTTCTTCTTAATATCCGGCTTCAACAACACTTATTCAGGTTCTACAGTTTCGTCCAGATGCTTATCCAGCTGGAGTCCTTCCAGTCGACTTTTTGCAGAAATGCAGCCGACATTATAGATTTTGTTATTTATGGCGTTTTACATCTAAAGTTTAGTGTAATTTGGCAGTAGATCTGCTTTTGCGATTTGAAGGCCCGGCACTCTTGTTTAGTTTTGATGAACTTGGCTAGTTCACATAATCTCAAGGATTACTTCTTCTTTCTTGCAGAAATAAAGAGGTAATTATTATATTAACGTGTTGGTACGTTATGATCGTAAAAAGTCCCGAGGTCTATTAACGTAAATCTTCGTTTATCCTTCTGATATTCTTGTTTGCTTCTGTTTTCCTGTAGCAATGGATTCTGTACTTTTAGCAGAATGAGAACACAGAAGAAATGTTGGGGACTTCTTATATATGGTTGCTATATACCATCTTAATTTGCTTTGTAAGTAGCAATGGCTTTTCCTTGTTTATGGAATTATATATTGGATAAAAGGATTCGGATTTAAGAGGAGGATTTGAGGGAACGATTTCAAATGGCTCTATTCCAATTCTTCTGTCCAAACACAAGGTTGCTAAGTTTACCTTTGCAAAAGAACCTGCATATAAAATTGGATTTGATAAGTGTAACAAATTTAATCATACAACAATATAACTAATTTCAAAGATAAACCAATAGATTTTCTTTTAGAAATATCAGGAATTATACTTCTAACTTATAAGTTTGTGTTGATAATTTTTCCTTCAAGAGAAATATATGCTTTGCTCATAATGTGATTTGTCAAGATTTAAGTTACAAATAGTCCAAACTTTTCAATTAGGTTAGGGGCGTCGATTTGTGACCCGATACGAACCTAACACGAATTTAGCAGGTACAAGTACAACCTTTAACATGTTCAGGTCAAAACGGGTCAAACACAGTTAATATGGAAAATAAATAGGTCAGGTCAGGTCGACCCGCATGTTAACACTATTGACCTATGTAACCCATTTAATTTTACAATGACATTATTTTAATATTTTGTGATGTTTTAGCTAGTTATATGATGATGGAAAAATTATTAAATGCATTGTTTAATAAATTTTTAAAATTTAATGTATTTTTTATTTGTAATTTCAATTTTTTCTCCATTTTTTTTCGTGTCAACTTTAATTATATAGGTTTTCATGTCGTGTCGGGTTGCCCGTGTCATAAACGAGTCGTGTTCGTGTCGTGTATCTTGACATGAATAATTGAACGGGTCGGGTTCAGGTTCGTGTCATACCTATGTCAAAACACGACTCACGAACACGAAACACGACATGATTGACACCCATAAATTAGGTCAATTCTCTTAACGGCTCAACGAAGATTTAATATATCTTTGCAGTAAGGCCCTAAGTTCAGAAAATTGGGACAGAACAACCATCACATAAAGGTAAATAACAAATTATTTCATACAACTCTTGACAGTTTCCAAGTCAAAATCTAGTCCCTAAAAGCTCAACTGTGTCATTACACATCAATAAAACACTACAAGAAGACTAAAATGGCTGTAGTTTCAGAACGACGACAAAATATTACAACCTTGTATAGTATCTTCATGTCTCTTTCCAGAACCTTACTGATCTGTCTGTCCCACAGGTGACAAATGCTGCCTCTGCTGGTGAATGTTCGAGCCAACGGGGACTACCAGTATGGTTCGAAGGCCATCTAGCCACTTTCTCTGCTGTAAGAGCATCCCAGATAACAACCTGCATCACAAACATAAGACAATTCACCAACTTGAAGATCTCACTAGATTGGTATAGCGATTTTAAAGTCGAAATATACCTCATTGCTTGATTCATCAATAGAGAGTATGAACTCCCCTGTTTCGTTAAAAACAGCCTGCAATTGGAAAGATATAGCATCAAGTCGATCGAACTTGATCAACATAAATTACATCAGAAAATTCCTACCACGACATTTGACATTCCAAACATGAACCATTTGTTTCATGATTTTAAGTGCAGAATACTAGAGTAGTCATATCATAGTCTGATTTTAAGTTGAGAAGCATGATCTTAATCGGTACAGCAATATTATTGACCAAAACTGCAGCAATAATATGCAACTTAATAGCTATAATTATTCTGCTAAAAAACATTAGCACTAGGTACCCATGAAAATTAACGAACATCCTGATAACCCAGCACACGCAGGATGCATAAAAACGGGAAAAACCTCTATAATGAATGATGCATGGAGAATGATAACTAAGAGGGTGTTTGGCTAAGCTTATTTAAAAGATTGTATAAGCTCCTACATCTTATAAGATAGTTTCTGTTTTAATTTAAGATATGGAGAATCGTTGATCCGAAAATTTCTAGAATAAATTGGGTATCCCCGAATATTCCTTGATCATTTCGTTCTTTTTAGAGCTTACAAGATATTAGATCTAATTTTTTTAAAAAAAAAAGTGGTTGAAGTATTTGGATAAAATAAGATGAAAGAGCATATAAGATGTTAGCAGTGGCGTAGCCACCTTAGGACGAGTGCGGTCGGCGGACCGCACTCAAAATCGGAGTGATCCTGTTAAATTTGATTTGGACCGCACTGAAAATTCAATCGAAGATCTAGTTCATATAAAAAAATTGAGTTAAAAATTAAAAGGCCATTAAACCTTCTTGACCCAAAAAATTAAGAATTATATGACCCAATTAAGGTATATGCGTGGATGAATGATTGCCTTGTTTGTTATATAGAAAAAGATATATTCCGAACTTGATAATGAATAGTGTTTTTGGAAGCACTTTTAAAATGAATTTTTGGATCTAAAAATCTATTAATAGTTGTTTGGTGATTAATTTAGAATGTACTTTTGGATAAATCATTTCTCCAAAAAGTTCATTCTATAGAAGTCGGAATTGGAGATTATGAAAACCCACAAAACATTGTTACAATGTATCGGCCTTTATATTTGCCCATTTCATTTTCTATTTTCGAAAAATTTCGGCCCGACAATCATTCCACCAAAACGAAAAAAATCCTGCCCACACTGACCGTAAATCTTGGCTACGCCCATGGATGTTAGTAATGACAGTTTTGTAATTAAAATGGCCAAAGTGAACGGAAGTTGTTAAAATAAGATATTATTATGAAAATAAGGTGGGATCTTGAAAAAAAGAGCTTATAAGCTCCTAACGTCTTACTTTGGGAGCTTATAACATCTTTTGAAAAAGAAAAAAAAACTTTGCCAAGCACTTTTAGAGAGCTTATAAACTCAACCAAACACCCTCTAAATTCATAGAAAAATAATGGCATGTATATTGTCTCCTGCACCAATGCCTAGTGGCATCAACAGATCGACCACAAAAACAAATATACCACAATTTATTCATATTTAAAGCCCGCAGGATCCCTATGATGCACTACAAAATGAATCTTTTGGAGACACTGGAAGTGTTATTACATGAGGAAATTCAACAAACCAGAGCAATGGAAAAAAAGTTATTATTTATTGTGGAAGATGAAAAATATGTTGACATACCTGGCACCGCAATTGTGTGTGCGTGGCTCCAAGATATTGCTTGACTAACATACCTGTCCCAACGTCCCAAAGATTTACAATAGAATCTTTTCCTGAAGAAAGGACATACCTAAGAAACAACTCTAGAGGTGAGAGAAATAACCAAATATCATTTCAAATGTAATTACAGTGTGAAAATTCAAGCAATAATCACTTGACATATCTCTCGTAATGAATCTGGTTCACAAGAAAAGATTAAGCTTCATATAAACCACATATAACTATAGAAACCCACCGCGAGGTTTTGTCTAGATACAGGCGGAACATTCAAGGTTTTAAAATTACATCCACCTCCTCTAAAATCAACGAACATTAGAAAATCCACACAAAATTTATAAAATGACCGTTTTGTTATTTGTTAACATCAATTACACAACCCCCTCGAGGTTAGTCCAAGTTAGTGTGAACCCCCCTAAGGTATCACATTACAAATATTACAATTACATTATTTTTCAACTCATAATTACACACACTGGTTTATCCTAATAAAAGGATAAATATCTTAAACATTTTAAGACATTTTTAACAAACCAATTCAAGCGTCCAAAACCAAATTCACGTTCAAGGTCCTCACAAATATCATACACATTTTGCCACACCCAAAAATTTAAATCATCTTCTAAAAGTGGTTTATTACATACGTAGTTGATTGATTGTTCATATGGTGGTGGCAACAACAATGTGGCTTATCTATTATAACAAATAAAGGGATAATTACAAAAAGTACCCCCTGAGGTTTGACCTAATTACAAAAAAACCCAGCTAACTTTAAAACTTACAAAAAGTACCCCTGAGGTTTGATCTAGTATTAAAATTAAGGGATAATCTGCAATGATTTTACAAATATGAAGGGGGATTTTGAAATATATTTCAAACCTCAGGGGTACTTTTTGTAAGTTTAAAAGTTAGTTGGGTTTTTTTGTAATTAGGTCAAACCTCAGGGGTACTTTTTGTAATTATCCCATAAATAAAAGATAAAGCGATTGAAAGAAATTAAATGTGATACATGTGTAATTAATTTCGTAAATACTAATAATTATGATTAAAGTAATTTAGAATGCACTTATATCATAAGTTAGAATTATTAATCTCAAGTGAAGTTAGTATAAATTGAATAGAAACAGAGGAGTTTTGTATAAATATGGACAGATATCAGGGGATGTTTTCGTAAATTTGGACAAACATGAGGAGGTTTAGAACTTGTCATTTCTTACAAAAATGATGCTGGAGGACAACAAATGGTTGGGATTTGTTAAGATAGGTGAATGTGATTTCCATCATCTTAAGAATACAAGTGCATTTATAACGAACCTCAGGTTTAGCTAATTATGCCTTAAGGGTTCTTTATTTTATTTTTTTGACGCCAAGAGTTCTTTAAATCAGTCAATACGAGGGCATAACTAAATTTCATTTCTGTTTTTTTGGTGATGTCATCATTTTTTGTCAAAAATCATAGTGACTGGGTTTATTTATTAGACGGCATCAAAAGCTAGTGGTAGTGGATGTAACTATCCACCAAAGGGAGTATCTGAGTATTTACACCAAAGGGGTAGTTTGTAACTATTTCTATAAACCATGACATGATAGAAAATTCTACCTTTGATCTTTTGTGAAATTTGCACTAGTAGCTTCTGCTGTTCCATGAGCACTAAGAATCGAACGGACGCATTGAGAAGTTACCCCATCCCACAACCGAATAGCACCATCTTTTGAAGCTGTTACATACATGCCACCTGTCGATGAATATCTGACCTGCATGAAAAATTAATATGTAAGATTGCAAAAACAAAAAAAAAAAAAAATATGTAAGATTGCTGCTTGACAGACACATGAAACATAATTGATACTTCATGTCTCTATCCAGAGCAGAACAAGGTTAGGTAATACCTGATTTATGGCTCCATTGCTAATCTCTTGAACATTTGATGATAGATAGCACTGAAAAGTATTAACGTCATACAAGTGTGCAATTGGATGGTCAGTTCCTGTAAACAAGTGAAATTTTTAGAACAAATTTCAGAACAAATTTCATGCACGCAATAGGGATTCTGCACGTAATCACATTTATTACCATAAATACAAACCAATACTAAATGCCACAGTTGACTTCTCTGGTTCAATAGTATCTTTTTCCAGGAGATTATTTGTCCACTAGCTTCTTGTTTCTAGAATATATAGTTTCAAGTGGTAAGATGTTAGGGTGTTAATTTTCTGTGCTTGTTTTTTAAAAGTAATTTCTCTCAAGAAAATCTGCAAGTTGAAAATTCAACTACACGAGATGCTGGATGAAAGCTGCATAGAACTATTTTAGGATTATGGTTTAGGAACTTTCATAAGCTAATGAAGTGTCAGGATGTACTCCAAACCCACATGTATAAAATATAAATATCAAAATTAAAAAAGGAACAAGCAAAATCAATGGGAACTCTAATTTTGAGTTAAAACTGCAAGGGCTAAGCCAACTACCCAATAAATAGACTAGCAGACTTGACTCAGCTAAGAATGCTTAATCTATGAGTACTCTTCAACATCAGAATTTGGGTGAGAACTGGTTTAAGCATCATTCTCTATTGTATGTAATGCGATAATGATCTTTGATGTGACATTTTTCAGAGATTATATTTGGTTAGATTATTGTTTAATTGATTAGAAAAAAAAATTAAAACACATCTGATTAGTGGCTTTTGAAAAACTTTATGGGCACATGGCTTAAAATTGAACTGTTGTTGTTTGTATATGTATATATAAACATAATATGCATAAATGTACGTATTTAAATACATATTATGTTTATGGTTTACAAAACATACATACATAGTGTATAATACGTAATACATATGCATGTACATATGTTTATTTATACATATTTTAAATATAATATAACCTTATAGACGTATTTAATTTATTAGATTAAGGAATGCATGTACATAAATATGCTTACAAAATATTTTTACTTCTAAATGTATTGTTTGAGTAATTTTTTCTTTTTTCTTTTTTCACAAATTTGGGTTGAAGTGAAGAAATATAATTATGTCTATATATACTTGTCCTATATATACAATTTTTTTTATGTTGGAAGAACTTCTTATGTGCTCTATTAGTTAAAACTCCTTATATCCTTATTGTATGTGCACATATGAATGATTAAAAATGCTTCATTTCCAACTTGTCGAATAATATCCGGCTTTTGAGGTAAAACATTGAGTACACGTACTATACTTTATATTTGACGAAAACTACTCCATTAAACAAATATTTATACTTTTTTAATTAAGCCCTAAACATTAATAAAAATTAATTATATGTATTAGTTGAATATTATAAAAAATTCTAAAATTATAGAGATACTAATTATTATTATTAAATAATCTTTAAGCTGTCATAGTTATAAATTAAATAGTATAAAAATATATATAAAATGACTTTTTCATAATTTAAAAAAATTGGGCACAATGCTAAAAATATAATGTCACAATTTGCCGTATTTTTTTCCTTCAAGCCAAGCTTTCTATTTCAAAATATTTAAAAAGATAAAAGATGAGAAAAATATATATGAGAATGAGAATGAACCAGAGAGAAATCTATCCTACATGACCAACTTGAAGAAGCAAAATGTAGGAAGCTAAAAGGAGTGCACATTCAGAACCAAGTGTGTTACGAAGAAACTACAGAATACATCCTTCTCGAAATTTTATGCTGAAGACATGATATATTAGGGATTAATCATAATAACTTTTTAAGCCAGTGTAATACTCGTCATATTCTGCATCATTTATAATTTAGATTGCAAAATGACAACTTATCAAGTAAAAATGTAATAACCTGCCAAAAGAAATTCTCCAGAGGGATGAAATGATACAGACCTCACATTGTGAGTATCCTGTTGAAATTCAACGAGAGGAAGTTAGACCAAAGATAACAGCTTAATAAATTCGCTCTGCTCAACCTGAATCTAAAGAGGATGAAATGATAACCTGAATAATTTTGAAAGCTTTCCTTGCAACCGTTTTTGAAAAATCAAAGAACCTGCCATTCAAAAGCATTCTGTGAATCCTTTGACATTCAATAAATCATTGAAAGAAAAATGCTCGGGATTTCACAAAAACTAACCTCCAAATTTTTATTGAGCAACAGAATTGAAGGAAGTCCAACAGTGTTTACTTGAATTGAAATTCATTAAACGTTTTTGGACTAATGGATGCAAGCATTAAACAATATCAAACAAGAATGTAACCATACTTTATTGTGCGATCTTTGGCCCCAGAAATCAGAATTGTGTTTTGAGGATGGAAATCCAAATCATTAATTGGCTGCAGTAGCAAAATAAGACATTACAAACAGCAGAAAACATGCTTGTGTCTCCATTTAAAGCATAATAGTCAAAATTAGATACAGAATCTAAAGTACAAAAGTAAACTCTTCAAATACACTGCAGAAATATGTGATTATATACACAAGCACAATAGCTTTTCATGAGGCGAAGATAAAGAGAAAATCAACACTTAACACATTTCTTTCATTATACAATGATTTACTTGTAGATGGTCATAAAATGTCCGTATCACTGGCCGCACGGGGCCATCTCTTGCATCTGGAAGCATCATCTGCTTGACTTTTGATATCTGTACGTTGTAGATAAAAACAATGAGCTAGATGAAGTAACATGAGATGGACATGCTTACGAAGTAGGATCAGACCTCAAAAAGCTTTATTGATGTGTCAGCACTTGCAGTTGCAAGAAACCTTCCATCAGGACTAAATCTAGCACATCTAGCAACATTCTGGGTAAACAAAATTTCAAAAAAAAAAAATTGATTTCTTGAGCATATTTCCGTGTTACTTAGAAGTGCTTAATCGAACAGAATTTCCTTCCAAAATTTGTCTTTAAGATGATTTCCAACCTTGTGGTCTGAAATATGCCGGGTTTCATGCTTCGGAAAACTCTTTGATGCTCCTTTAACATCATGTACAGCACTGTTTTAAAAAGAAAAAGTAGCTCAGAAATAATAAACCATCTATTAATGCCAAACACCCAAACTTTTTTATATAGATGAGCTCTAACTTGATAGTTAATACATTAGTCTATACTAACTGAATCTCATCAGACTATTTGAAGTCGTTAAATTAGATTATTAGACTTATTACAAATTTAAGCAATTTTTTTATACATATATTCAACATTTCCAATGGTAATGTATGAACTCCAGCAGTGAGCCATGTTCAAATGACTCACCTGAAATCAACAGCAACAACTCGTGGAGCAGGTATCGAGCCATATCCTGTAGATATGCTTGAATCAAATAATGTAGTTGAAGATACCCCTCTCAACATCTCGTCTTTCTCCACTGCAAGACCCTGTTGACTACTTAGAACCACCAACTATCTTTTGTTGAGTTGCCCTAGTTTTTCAGTCTTCAGATACTTTTTTCTAATTTTCAGATTGTTGCTAGAACACCAATACATGATCAAAACCAAAATTACAACCAAAAGGAACAAACCTTAGCAACCAAGTCAAGGAGCTTGTTTGGAGGTGCTTCAACATTTAGAGGTGTCATTGTAGCCGATGCAACTGCACTAGCTGCCTACAGAAGAGAACAATAATATCAGAGATCAAAACTATTGGAACCGCTTGTATAACTATAATGAGCAGTACACATAAATCTGAACCATGTGGAATGCAGCTGCTTTATGGCATAATTATTGTTATACTTTTTAAGATCAGGCATTCCAATAATTAGGAGTGCAGCAAAAATATCCTACTTACCATCATGTATGTATTGCCATGTTGAAGGAATGACATGGTGTTATCCAGATTACAGTATCCATGTGCTAAAAATGTGGTTAGATATGATATACGATGCATGAACATTGTAATATGACATTGGTGAAAACAGAGTCGAACATTGACTAATGTTTATATGTTTTTAGTGATCTTTAATTTCCAAAGCTAGGTTGGTGTTAATATTCCCAAGATTCAAAAATCCAGGAGCTGAAACATTATGTGATTGAAAGTGACCCCACTGTTATATTTCCTAACTACCTAATAAGTATTAAGATGACCAGGCAGTCGATGAATAACCAATCCCAGTTAGGTGATACAGAAATAAAATAAGCTTATTCAGTTATGTTGCAGAGCATATTCCAGCTCAAGCTCAAAATAGAGGGTTTGCCATGGCATTTGATAAGGCAACTGTTAACTTATCACCAAATCAGCAGACGCCGATTTTGGAAGCACAGATTCTTTTCTAAATATACAATTATACATACCACTATATAAGCAATGAGATTATACATCTTTCGAAAAAGCCAGTACAAAGATATGAGCTTGGATAGTGAGAACAAGAGACCTAATATGCTCGTGGAGGAAAGTTCTAATGTGAAGATCAAGCGGTAATGTCGTGGATGGTAAAGTCTTGCAAATTGTTATTATTAACTCACTGATTTAAAAGTTTTTGGAACGGGGAAATGAGTTAATGAAATCTTAGAAACCCTTCCCTCAGGCCGTAAAAACTCAGAATCAGCTTGCGTTGCAAGTCATTGCACGTTCAAATGTAATCAATGATAATAAAAATATGGCTAAATTGCAAATTTAGTCCTATAGCTATAAGAGGTTGACAATAATAGTCCTGCGAAAAATCACAATTTGCAAAAAAGTCATGTAACTTCTGAAAAAACACTCGATTGTAGCCCTTTGATTTCCGAAAATTGGAAACTTGCTAAAGTGGAAACCAATTTCGCATAAATGTTGGAAAAATAACTGGAATGCTGATATTGAAAAAAAAAAAAAAAACACTTCTCTTTTTCATTGTTTTTGGATGACAATTGCTCAACTTTAAAACATAAAACCAACATGAAGAAATTCCTGCTATAATTATAAAATATTTAGACTCCATATCAGTTTTACACATCACTTCCATCAATCAGACAGCATTACTTGCACACACACAAAAAAAAAGTCTTTAGACCAGAGAAGCAGAGGAACAAAAATAATCTGATAAAATAAACTGCTGGTAAACAGTTACCTGATTAAAATTATTATCACGGAGATGGGCAACAATGAGAGCATTGACATGGCGGTAAAGCTTGCCGTCCTGCAATGACTGCTCCAATCCATTTGTGTTCATGCCACTGCTATCCATTAACGTACCTCCTTCACTCAGAATCTAATTTTTAAAACCCTAATTATAACAATTAGGGGGAAATTCTTGAATCAGTTGTGCGGTTCGAGTGATAGTGGGAAAATAAGACCTCGTTTGTTTACGTTTGCGAGCCCTATTTCCAATTTCCAGTTTTCCATAGAAATTGAATTTTATAAATTTTTCCAATATAAATCATTATTTTTGTTTGTTCCATATATCTTTTGACCCAACAACTTATCAAGAATGACCTTTGACCGACATTTATTACTAAAAAAATAGAAAAAGGTAGAAATTGTAGACTTCCTGAAATGCCATCATAAAAGACGCAGGGTCGATTAACCGGTCATTTTGGGTCGATTAATCGACTGTTGCGTGCCATGCAGAATCGGGTCGTTTAATCGACCCCACTGAGTCGATTAACCGACCAACATTAATGTGTCGATTGATCTACTCAAAATTATTAGGTCGGTCAATGGTCGATTAATCGACTGTTAATCGACTAAAATAAGTGTGGTCAGTCAGCGGTCGATTACTCGACTAAAGTGGTCGATTAGAAATTTAAAACCCCTCTATAGGGTTTATAAGCCCTCAATCGACTCTAAACGACAATCATTCAAATCGATCCTCACCACTGTCAAAGCGACCGCCATTGATTGCCGTCGTTGATAGCCGCCAGTGCCGCCGTCGTTGGGGAATATTTTCTTGCGACTTTTGTCTATAAAGTAAGAGTTTTATTTTGTTTTTTGAATTAGTTATTTTAACTGCATTGTAAAATATGTTATGATGGTTTGAGGTATTGAATTATTGAATGAATGTTATATACTGAATGAGGTTTAGGGTTTAGTTTGAATTGAATGAATGTTATTTGGAATATTAGACAGTTATAGGAATGTTGTGTTTTTCATTACAAAATTTTGTTGGGAGTGCTCGGAGGAATGTTAGACAGTTATAGGAATGTTATATAAAGTGTTTTTTTAAGCCAAATAACTGCTTGATAACTGCTAATAACTGATTTACTGCAAGATAACTGATATTTAATACTCCAAAATTTGTCTTTTCTATTTCAATTATACAGAAAAATGGCATACCTCACCACCTTTGAAAATCGGTTTGATTCAAGAGTTACATCCCGATGTAACTTACAAGTTCTAAGTCTAGTATATGATAAGTTAGACGCCGAACACAAAGAGATGTTGTTGAACTCGGCTTTCGGAGACTTATACAAGTTCCGTGATAATATTCAGATTTTTTGTAAACTTCTTCATGCTCTATTATTTATGAGGATTAAATCACCGGTGCATGCTGAGGTATGGTTCCGTGATGGGGATGCAAATGTCAGATTCGGGTTCTTGGACTTCACTCTCATCACTGGATTGAATCTCGGAATTGAGAATGATTTTGTAAAGGACATCCCATCGGATAGACGACTAGCGGCAGAGTATTTTGCGGGAGGAAAAAAGGTTGTGAAGCCACATCAATTGAAGGCGGCCTTTAAGCACGATGCAAAGAATGAGGATGACCGATATAAATTGGGATTTGCCCTCATATATGAGTGTGTTTTGCGGTGTAAGGAGCCTACCACTTCAATGGATATGAAGATTCTGCAAGTTGTTGACAATTTGTATCTTTTCAATAAATACCCGTGGGGAAGATCATCCTATGACTATCTTCTACACAGTTTGACGAAAACTATTACTAAAGTTGACCATCACAGCTTCTGGGCCTTTACACACGCGGTACAGGTATTTATCAAAGTCATTTTCGTTAGATTACAATGTATATTTTCAATTTCGATAAATATTTATAACATTGGATTGTTTGTTAGGTATGAGCATTTGAGACCTTTCTTGCCGTATGCCGAATGTTTAGAACTGAAAAAACCGAACAAAGACTTCCTAGGATGTGTGGGTAGAGGTCCACAACCACTTTTGGCTATTTTGAGAATATTGTCGTCTTGGACGAGCCTATGGTAATTTTGAGATTATTTTTAATTGCATATAATTTTTAATCGAAATTTTGAGATTATTTGTAATAGATATTGTTTGTGAATTGGCAGGACGAAGTTTTGTTTCCATTGTCTCCGACACAAGAAAAAATGGAAAAGGAATATGTTGTGATGTTTCCCGGCGTGTTCCCCGAGGACCTCAATTATCCTTTGGATGAGCAGACGGTGCCCTGCATGATCGGGGAGATGGTGGAAGAGACAGAGATAGAGAGAGAGAGACAAGCGAGAGAGAGAGAGACAGCATGAGAGAGAGACAGCACACAGAGAGAGAGTCAGGGCCTACAAGTGTGCCACCAGGGGATGTCCATGAGACGGAGCATGGAGGCAGTTCTCGAGTACCCTCACCTTCCACCGACCCTTCCATCGGTATGAGGCAGGTTTTGGATGTCGTGGCCACGCTGACAAAAAAGTAAGATGATGTTTTTTCTTTTCTAAACAAAAAGGTCGAATATGTTTTTTCTCTTATAAGCGGAAAGATCAAAGAATTGGACCGCAAGATTTATGCATTAGACCAAAAACTTGAAGCAAGAAGTCAGCCTTATATGTGGTTCACTCCTGAGAGGCAGCGTATGGAGACGAGGCTATCTCCGATTATGGGGCGGTGGTGGAGACGAGAGAAGACTAAGAGTCAAGTTTGTTGAGGAGGAGGAGCATGATCGGGTTGTTGAGGATCCGGCCGAGATCAGCCGAGGGTCGATCTTTTGAGGAGCGGGAGGATTAGACAGATAAGACCCGTCTGTTGAGGTGGAGAAGAATAAGTGCCGCCCGATGTGGTGGATGCGGAGATGCATTTCGATGTTGAGGTGGTGGAGGTGGAGCAGAAAACACGGGGATGATCGGGGGAATGGTGAAATATACAAGGAAGAAGAGGCCATCAAAATATATAGAAAAAGAAAATGTTCTACAAACGGGAGTGAAGCGAAAGAGAGTGCCTTCAATTCATACAAGAACTCCCTTCACAACTGAATCGATGCCACAAACAACCACCTCCAGAACCTTTTTGGACAAGATGCAAATTGATTTCTTCCTCCCGGGGGATCCATTGAAGGCCAAAAAATTTAAAGAGTGGTAAACAAATGCAGCTGATAGGTAATATTAACTGCAAACACTGTCAACTGATAGGTCGATTGATGATCGGTCAATCGACCATTGATCGACTGCTTAGTCGATTAATGGTCAATCAATCGAACTTTAATCGATTAATCAATCGATCAATCGACCTTTAATCGATTAATCAGTCGATCAATGGATGATCAATCGACCTTTAATCGACTACATGGTCGGTCTGTGGTCGATTAGTTATCGTTGCAACGATCGTTAATTGACTAATCGGTCGATTAATGGTAGATTGACCGACCACTGACCGATCCCAGGTTTATTTTATGTTTTTGCTTCATTTCATTAATTAATATGTACATATTGCTTCCAACAGTGAAGAATTGATCATAAATGGGGCCACATATAAAAATGCTAAAAGCTGATTTACGTTGATTATTGCATCTGGGGCTTGGCTTGAAGATGATGTAAGTCCAGTTTAATATGTACATATTGCTCTAGTATTATGTGAATCTTATAACAATTTTTCACTTTTCAGCACGTGGATTTGGTGATGACCTTGTTACGGGAGAGACAGACAAGATATCTGGTGTCCTTCGGCAAGTACACCCGAGCCATCCTAGATAGTATGTTCTATCAATCATTGATATTTGCACTCAATGATTACAAGCAGAACCCCACTGACTTCAAGTCCGATAATTCTTTGATTAATTATACGAATGGGACTTGGAGTAAGTTTGGGAGGGAATGGGCTGGGTGTACACATTTGTACTTTCCAATTTGCTATAATAAGAATTGGATTGCGGCCGAACTTGTATTTGAAACATCGGAGGTGAATATCTATGATCCCGACAAATGCCGCTTAACGGAGGGGCAACTTAATCCGCCTTGAACTCGTTATTCGTGATGTTACCCTTACTTGCACAACAAGTTGGGATTAAAACAAACGGCCCCCTCAAAGTGGTCAGATCTGACAAGACATCCAAGCAGGGCACGTCGTAAGTTATCTAATCTTAACTGTGTTATTTAGCTTAATTCTGGTCGATTGACCGACTCATCGGGGTCGATTAAATGAACCGATTATGAAAAATCGACACATTAATGCTGGTCAATTGACCGACTCATTGGGTTCGATTAAATGACCCGATTCTGCAAATACGCAGTATTCAATTAATCGACTTCATCTACTCGAGAAAATGAATGAAATGACAGATAAATTGAATAAAACAATGCCATAAGGTCAGAGGAACTAAATTCAAACTTGAATGTTGATTTCACTTGCAATGTCGAAGATTGGAAAGGAGAAGATGTACGGATTTTCGGTTCATTGAACTACAAACCCCCAAAAAATCGGTTGATATACACAAATTTGTGGAAGAAATAAAAATGGGTATTTTAGACCTTTGCAATTGGAGGGTTGTTGGTATATTAAAGTGCTCAAAGGGTAATTTGGACATTTAACATAGAAGAAGGCCATTATTGAACTTTTGGAATAAGTAAGGCCATTTTTGAACATCTTCTATTTGACTAGGCCAAACTTGTACAAACCCCTTTTTATTTTCCATTTTTTACATAAAATAACATCTCAAACTTATAATTTCAAATTTCAATTATATACACTACCTTACATCACCCATCAATCACTATTCTTATTTTTTTTTATCCAAATATATATGTGAGACCCACCATTATCAACTTTATATACTTAAAATATTACCATATATATCTAATGGAACCCACTAGCCTAAAATTTTACTTTTCAAATTATTATATACATAAAATACTAATTCAAAACTACTCAACCAAACATAATCTCATTTTCAAACCTACATAAAACTCATTTTTATTCACTCATCCAAAACATAATCTCATTTTCAAACCTACATAAAACTCATTTTTATTCACTCATCCAAAACATAATTCCAGTTTTCACACGAAAACCAATAATTTCTCAAAATTTATTTTTCAACACTAGAAACTAGAAATAGTCAATGGAAACATAATCATACAAGCCCTAAAATTTTTCGTCCCGTTATTGGACCTTCTAGAGAATTAGTCCTCTAAATTGCCACTTTAATGTTTTAGTCCTTTAACTTTCAGATTTCTATATATTCAGTCCTCTAACTTTCAAACTTTATAGATATTTAATCTTTAACGTAACAATTTTAGTTTTGCTCTTATAACTTAACAAATTCCATAAATTCACTCCTATAACTTAACAATAGTTAAATTTAACTAATTTATCAAAAGGTCAGTACCCACACTTCACATTTTTTTATAGACCAAAAGTAAAATAATTAAATTTCAATTTTTGAAAATTAATTAAATTATAAAAGTAATTAAAAATTAAATTAATTTGATTGAGAAAAAAAATCAAATAAATAGAAATTTCTAAAATAACTAATGAATTTTATGACAATTAAGATAATCACAATAAATAAGTAAATTAATAATAATTTATCATATTTATGTAATTAACCTTTGGTAAGGAAAATTATCTTATCTCCAAGAAATAGATTTGAACTACTGTACAAGATGCATTTATTTCAGAAGGTTTAAAAAATCAATGCTTGAAATATTTATGAAAAATTAACAAATTAAAAATGATCAATTATTTCTTTTGAAATTTATCTATTAATTAAAATTATTCAATTTTAAAAATAAAATTTAATTAAGAAATAACATTTTAATAAAATTAATTAAATTTAATTATTTATAAGTTATATGACTAAATTCCCCTTAAAAAAGTTATAGAACTAAATTACGAACTATTTTAAGTTATAGGACCAAAAGTAAAATTGCTAAGTTAAAGAACTGAATATATAGAAATTTGGAAGTTAAAGGACCAAAACATGAATGTAACTTAGAGGATTAATTCTTATAAAAGTCCAACTTACAGGACTAAAAGTCATATATTCCCAGTGTCAGCAAAATTTGAACTCTGGCCAGTATTAGTAGGGGTGTTGTTTGGTATTTTTTTTAACAAATTTCTAACTAAATTGTCTTATGCGATTTCACTAAAATTTAAAGCTTGCAGAATACCAGCTCGTCCCAAGACCATCGGGCTAATGGAAAATATCGGGATGGGTTCGGTCGATTTATATTCAGGCCACAAAAAAGCCATGTTCAACCCATGTATAGGATGTTGTATAAAAAAGTTGTCGGATCGAGCTAAAAGTCGGGCCAAGTCAAATAGATCCGATTTTTTTTGCCTAGAAAAATCTAGCCTAGGCTAGACTAATTACATTTTGCTATTTCTACGTAAAATTAGTTTCAAATTTGTTGTTTACTAAGTAAAATCAAATGTATGGTTTTAAGTGGTAGCAGACGGGCGCACAATGTAGTAAAGAAAAGTCCTTTATTTTGAAAGTTCAAACAATATGCATTTTCCAAATAGAACGCGCCTATCATTCAATAGGGTCGGACTTGAGCATAAGCTCAACATACTAGATGAAGCTTATGGCCCCAAATACTTAGGGGCCCGATGTTATATATATATATATTAGTTTGTACATATGTGATGAGGATTGTATAAATTGAATGCATATAAGATGTACAACTATGTATATTATAAAACTCTACAATATAAATCTGTTCGGGTTCTGGTTGATTAATTATACACAAATAATTAAAGGGGTAGTGTTTGTATTCGCAAGTTTGTTGTAAATTTCATGTATCAACCCAACTCGTTAATCTGAACACGACCCAAATTGTCATCTCTAGATTGTTCTAACAATTTTTTTTTAGTACACGGTTCCAAAAAAGGTGGGACTTGTGATATTTGATCCCATGTCATCAATTCCCCAAATGATATTTTTAGGTAAATACAGCTTGCTGCCACTTTGACGCTTCCATTTGGTTAGAGAGGTTCAGCATTAGAACAGAACTGTGCTCGGCCGCTACCTGCAACAATGTTGAACTTGAACCTCGGTAAAACACATAAAATCACACATACATTGTGTCGTTATGTGCAATATTTAAAAATGAAGAAAGAAAAGAAACTCTCAATGTTGTGCAACCACAATTATGAAGCAGGTGTTTGAATAAATGTCTGAATAGAAACTGAAAATGGCATGAAAGGTTCATCCCTAAGGAAAGAAAGGATTTTAGGCTGGATAGCAAGGTCTTTCGAGGGGCGCGATAATGCCATACACATCGTACTTCTGCTCGGGTCGAGGCTGCCACTCGGTCTTAAGACGGATCAAAGAAGAGTGGGGAACCTCTCGCTATTTTTTGGAATTCAACATCAGTAGGTCTTTCACACCATCGACCGACATCGACTCATCTCAATCTTTAAGGAAGAGATTGACGTTCCCAAGTTCTTTTACTCCATTCAAAAATTCTTCCGCCGGACGATTCGTAGGATATGAGATGGGCCCTTACTCCATCCCACACAATGTATTACTATCGGTCCTACCAGACAATATCTACATATACAAGCTCGACCAGGACATAGGGAGAATCCGATAAAAGTACCAAATCCCAATTGTTCGAGAGAATTAGATCGGTTCTATTAAGGACATGTTGTATTGATGACCAAGAAAAGCGTGGAGAAGAAGCAAGCTTCAACGCTCCCAAGACAACAAAGACATCATTGTGGGGCGTAAAGAGCATCCAATGCAAAATGGCCTTTCATTCCCTTCTTGCCATGTGAAGATGTTGCGGTATATTTGTTTGTTGTCTTGTGTTTGTAGTTGTCGTTGTCGTTGTTTCTGGATCGTTGATACTATGCTTGGTAAACCTTTTTTTACTGTTTTCTTTAGTTGTGCTGTTAAAAAATCAAGAACTAAAAACACAAAGAAAATTTAGCAAAAAAAATAACACTAATAAAGCAAGCCTGAAAACCACACTAGTTCTCTATCTTCATAAGCTTTGTAGCATCACATACATCGGTAAAAAAGAATCTATTTCAATTTAGTGTTACACCTCTTATACTCATACATTTGAACATACTCACCTCACCCTGAAAAAAATTTAGTGAAACTCTGTTTAAGTTTAAAGATTTCCCTCTAGAGGCAAAGATTTTTGAAGAATTAGACTCGGTCATGGCCAGACAATGGTCCATTGTCTTGTAGAATCATAAAGCATTTCTCATGTGCCAACTTTTGATTGCCTATCAACATTGGTAGAGAACTAATCCACCAGGCCCGAAAATAAGAAAAAAAGTAATCAACTAACTAGACTTGATAAAAACATCTCGAAAAGAATCCAAGGCACAAAAAATGGCACAGGGCATGATAAAATAAAGGGGACATATTATAATTATTTAGAACTTGAACACCAGATACACCTGGCCTAATAGGCTTGTTCCTGACTATAAGAAGCCTCAATACATGCCACATTTATTTCAATAGAAATTTATATGCGTATAGATCTCAAACCACTGATTCTACAACTATGACGATAGCTGACTCTTTGAGGCTTTAATTTGGTATAATGCAAATGCTTCTGTATCACAAGTGATTTGTCAGGCAAGAAAACAACAATATAATGGTGACAAGAATTATCTTTAGTAAAGACGACATTTCGGCTTCCTAGTATTCTTGAAATTAGCCTTCTAGTTCGTTAGATGATTGCTCAAAATTAGTGTATGAATTTGTTGTATCATTACTTGTTGCAGAAATGGATGCCACTGGGTTTAAATTATCATGTTTCATAAATTCCCTCCACCCTTCAATATTAGCTGCTTTATCTTGATCCAAGCTCGGAACCTCACGCTGCCGGAGAATTTCAAGAATTTTCTCACTCTCACCAAGAAGAAGTGTCGCTTGGTGGACGTTTCTCTCCCTTTCTTTTATAGAACAACTGTGATATTTCAATGTAACGACGCACACTAAATCGGTGAGACATACTGCCAACATGTCTGCAATCATGACGGATAATCTCTCAAACAACTCCTCATCTGTTATTCCGTCTAGAAGGATAATTTGAGTTATCCGGTACATCGAGTTAGCAGCTATAACTTTAACAGGCCAATTTAGAGGGTCTTGCACTATAAAATCTTTCATTTCGGATGTGAAATTTTTAACAGTCTTTCCAGCAATACCGGAAAGGTTTTTCAGCTTCTCCTTGTTGGTTTTGCTTTTAAGACTTGTAGTATCCTAATCTTGCCATTTTCTAAACAGTTCAACTCCTACACAGACGATGTCTGCCATGTGACATATGCTTGTCAAATCTCCGTTTTTGTTCAGGGATTTCTCTATAAGCTTCGCAAAGTAGAGGCCTTCGCTCACAACACTCAGTAACCGATTAAACTTGTCGCCCACGATGTTGGGAACTGGGTAGTGAAATTTCAATGCTTGTGAAGGTTACAACTGGGAGAGACCATCAATTTGGAGGTTCTTGCGAATGTAAGCTTTGGATTTCATTGCTATCAAATTCTATCACCCCTTTGAAGTTCACGGATTTCTTAAGAAGTTTGATTAGGTTGTCCGATTGTTTGTTTTTTACCTATATGAATCAGCTTATCCAATGTTTTTCAGTGTCCTCTTAGGCAACTGCCCGCCGCGCTTCAAGTAACAAAACGTAATGACTAAAATCCTCTAAATCGCCTGATTCTTTTGATTCGCTCGCTTTCATGAAGCAAAACGTTAGGTCTTTTACAAAGGTAGCAGACATCAGTAGAACTAGTTTCGCTGTCGTTTTGACTTTTGTAAATGCTGCTAAGTTGAAATAGATAAAAGTCATTGTATCTTGCAGATGAACGTCAGAACTGTAAGCACTTCGAATATGGGACATTTTTATCTTGTGGAGACTGTATCGAATGCATGCCTTGACTATCCTAAATTTTCTAAACTCTTAGCCATTTATCGAAAACAGAAAACCACCCAACCAATAGACTCTTAGTTCATCGATCGTAAATTCCCTAGCTCACTTGCTCATTTGAAACACGTTTATTCATTTTTGTTGTATCATGAGTCTCACGTATCTTTTGGCAGTCAATACCATCACAGCCGAAGAACAAAACATGACAAGCAAAAGAAGCGTGGAAACAATAGATCCAATTTCTTCAGCCAATATTTGTTCGGTATAAAAAAAAATCCTGGATTTGGAATATATGAATGCATACGTTTACCACAATCGTGATCACTAGAACACCTAAAGAGGCTAAGTTCAACACGATTTTGTTATTTTCCATGGATCCCAAGGACACCATGAATTGGACATGTCGATCCATGACATAGGCGAATCAAGTTACTTTTGCACATAGTCCTTGAAATATTGGCCCATGTTGTTGATATATTCATCCCATGTGAAATATTCTCTGCAATCACATTGAGCCATGAACTTATTATTGATTTTTGCACTCTCATTATTAATGTTGTAACTGATTATACTTGATTGTCATCTGTTTGGTTTCTCTTGTTTGGTATTATGAACCTTAATATAAGAATGGAACGGACTAGAGTTATGACTAACAATGAGTAATATCTGACGACGACTGAGAGACAAAAACACTGATGACACCCGAGCCGAGCTGGACAAAAATGTTTTCACATGGCCGTTTAAGTACGTAAGCCCCTCAGGATGACGCATGCTGACTAGGATGATATCAGCAGCCAACCTAGTGATGTGGACCGAGCTGAGCTCGGTCCATTACAATAAAAATAATTCCAGTAAGTGCTCCACTCAACTAGTCTTCCACTAAGTAGAGTCAACACACTAGTGGCAGACCAGAATACCACCTATCAACAGGTCAAAGTGATGAGTCAGCAAGCTCTCCTCAATACATGGCAAACATGCATCTCATGCGCAACAAAGGAAGGACAAATGTCCCACTATTATCTTAATATAATAAAGCTTAGTCCACTAATTATTTAATATAAATAGATGGCATTTTTAGGAAAAAGACAAGAGAGAAAAATTAAAGAAACTACCTGTAAATTTCAAGCTAGGAGTAATAAACCGACCGGACACGCCCGCTTTCGGTCGTCACAATAAAAAGAGAAAAATCCACTTTAAATATTCTCCAAATGTTTGTTTTTAGTTTCACCAAGTCATAAATTTTCGATATTTCGCTTGTTGACCCAAGAAACACGTCAATAAATTGGCACTAGGAGGAGGGCCCATTTGGTCCAGTCATCATCTCGAGAAGTTCTTCCAGCCAAGGTAACACGTTTCCCATCCTCTTACAAAACAAAATGAGTAAAAATTCAAAAACACCCCGTAGGACAGAAGATCCACCACAAGAAACCCAAAATGGCCAAAATGCATCTCAAGACGAGACTAGGGGTGCAGTTCTATTACCCATTGCCTAGCTTCTCACAGACCAAACTTCCTCTAGCAAATGAGCCAACTGGTCGCTCAAGCTCTCACAAACACCCAACCACAAATCCAACCTCCACCCTGATAAACCCCCCACAAGTGGATCCCCTGCAAAATGCCCAAAATCAACCTCACATAAACCCATACAACCAAGAAGTTAATTCCCAAAACCGACAGTCCAAGGATAGAAAAGGTAGGAGAAGGTAACATGATGATGCCCTGGAATGCAGTAGGATAGCGGACCCTCGACATTACTCTATCGCCCCCAATAATCACATTACGTGTTTGGGCATCTAGGACCGGATCCATTTGGGATCTCATCTATTGGCTCCGGGCTCCAATTTCTGGTGACGAGATCTAGCTAGGGCCAACCGAGCTCAAGGACCTAGCCCAATCAATGAACGAGAGGTAGAAATACTTTGCCTTGGATACCATCTGAACGTGCTTGAAGAAACACTAGACGACACACAATACCAACCGAGCTTAGGGACGGGTCGACTAGATGTTCTGTCACCCTTTGCTCCTCACATTTTGACAACTCCTCTTCCCACAAAGTTTAAAGACCTTCAAATTGGTTTGTACAATGGTGAAACCGACCCCATCACCCACATCCATATGTATCGGCATGGATGGAACTGTACATCCCAAGTGATGCCATCCTTAACCGATCTTTTCCACTAACGTTGGGCGACCAAGAGCCCATCATTGGTTCCGAACTCTACCATTAGGTTCCATTCATTCTTGGAACGACATGATGCCAACTTTCACCACTCACTTCCTAATATCTAAAGTCCGTACGGCTCCAAAGGATTCTCTTGTGAATATCAAACAAGGCAAAGATGAATCGCTAAAAAGCTACATTTCCAGGTTCAATAAGCATATTCGTGAGATGGAACTGGTCTCAGACGATGTGATGCTCATAACGGCTATGGCTGGTCTTGCCCCCATCTCGGTTCAACTATGCCATTCATGAGTCAAGTGTGAACACCTTCCAAGAATTCCTCCTCCATGCAGAGAGACACATATGCGCAAAGAAAGCCATGGTCATCCTACCAATCAAACATAGACACCAGAAACCTCGAAAAGATGTTAAAAAAGATCTCTCATCTGGGTCAGGTTCTGGATTCAAATCATTTTCCGAAAATTCCGCAATAGGCTACAGATCTCACCAAGAGGTTCGAGTTAGGGTAGAGGCAATGAGAAGCACATTGACTCATACCCCATCAGCAATTTGGAAGGACATCAGGAACCTCAACTTGGTACCGCCAGCTCGCCCACTAAAACTGGATCCATCCAAGCTGGATGCCAATAGGTATTGCTGCTATCATAAGTCAATCGGTTATAAGACTGACGAATGTTGAGACCTTATCTAGGATATCATGAGGATCATCCAGAAGAGAGGATAGAAGTAGTATGTCCATGAGCTCTCGCTACCTCTGCCTCTTGCTGCTAGAACAAATCCAGAGTGGCAGCCTAATTCGGCCCGTTTACCTCATATTAATGAGAACGGGCAGGAAATTTTGACATTGATAAACACTAATAGTATTGAAGATCACCGATCCACCCGAAAAAGAAAAGTTAGAGAAGCTACAAATGCTGGGCAACGAGTGCGAGTCGCCGAGATCCGAGAAAGTTGACATGCAAAATACTTTACATTCTCCGACCAAGATGCGACCAACTTGCACATCCCCATTCTGACCCTCTGGTCATTACAACATTGGTCCTAGGCATTCGCATACATAGGATTCTGGTCGATTCACAGAGTTATGCCTCAGTTATATACATCTGAGCTTTCAGAGGTTGAATGTTGGCGACAACTACATTCGGCTCTACAATGATAGTATCCTGGGCTTCGGGGAAAGAAGGATAATCCCACTCGGTGAGGTGGATCTGTCAATCCAGCTTGGCTAGGGAGCATATAAAAGGATGGTCATAACCACCTTCAAAGTCATTAATTCCGACTCCGAGTATTATGCCATCATTGGACAACCACTGCTTTATCATCTAAAAGCAGTTGTTTCAGTGTACCATTTTCGCATCAAACTCCCAACCCCGTATGGAGAAGGTATCCACAAAGGGAACCACGTGAATCAAGGGAATGCTCCCTAAAAATCAGGCTGGTTGAAATAAATGTAACAAAATAAGAAGAGCCTAACAAGCTAGAAAAGGGATAATCTAACAGATCGGCCGATACCACCGAGCTGAGTACCAAACAGAGAAACTGAGAGGAAATTTTAATAGAAGTCGACTCGGGCAGATGACCCTGGGAAAGAATCGATCAGTGAAGACCAAGAGTTGCCTTTACACAAAAAAAGAAGGGAAAAGCAAGAAATAGAAACAAGCTGAGCCAGTCGAAGATATCGATATAGTAGATGTCGATAAGCAAAATGGGGGGCGTTAACTCAGATTAGGTCGTAATTTACAAGAGCCGCTCCAATCAAAGATTATAGAGTTTTTGGGTAACAATATGGACGTGTTCGCATGAACCTACTCGGACATGCCCGACATCGACCCCAAGCATGCCTGCCACTGTCTGAACATCGACCTTACCTATCGGCCGATGGTCCAGAAAAAAAGGAAGCTAGTTAGACAGCAGGCAAGCTAAGACCGAGGCCGAGGTCGGCAAACTATTACATAACAAGTTCATAAGGGAGACACTTTACCCATGATGGGTAGCCGATCCAGTTTTAGTCAAGAATAGTAACGGCCAGTGGCGCCTTTGCATCAATATCATGGATATAAATAAAGCCTGCCCGAAAGATAGCTACCCCCTCCCGAATATTGATTACATGGTCGATGTCATAGTCGGACACAAGCTAATGAGCTTCATGGACGCATACTAGGGCTACAACCATATCCGGATGCACCCGGATGATGAGGAAAACACTTCTTTCTACTCAGCAAGAGGCGTATATTGATATAAAATGATGTCGTTTGACTTGAAAAATGTGGGGGCAACCTATCAAAGGTTAGTGAATAAAATGTCTGAAAAATTAATAGGGCATACGATGGAAGTCTATGTGGATGATTGCTTGTAAAATATTTGTATGCTGCCGACCATATTTCCAATCTTAATGAAATATTTACAATTTTGAGTGAGTATAAGATGATGTTAAATCTGAAAAAGTGCACATTTGGGGTTGCTTGGGTAAATTCTTGGGGTATATGGTCAGTTAGAGGGGAATATAAGCCAATTCTGATAAAATCGAATTAATAATTGACCTGGAGATCCCCAACTCTGTTAAGAAAGTTCAAAGCTTAACCGGGCACCTAGCCGCCCTAAGTAGGTTTGTTTTGAGGTCAACAAATAAGTGTAAACCGTTCTTCGAAATAATCAAGAAAAATAAGGATTTCGAATGGACTGAGCAAACACATGCAATATTTAAATCACTAAAGCAACACTTGACGTCCATCACCGTTCTTTAGAAACCGAGCCGATGAAAAAACTTGTATTTATATATAGCAGTTTTTGAATATGTCGTCAGCTCGGTGCTCGTCTGGCTGGATAATTCTATTCAACATCCAGTTTATTACATCAGCCAGGCCTTGCACGAAACCGAACTACGATACTCCCCAATGGAAAAGTTGGCATACGCACTAATCATCTCAGCACGAAAGCTAAGGGCATATTTCTTGGAGCATAAGATCATAGTTTTAACAAACTACCCTTGAAGCAAGTCATGCACCGATCAGACACTTCTGGTCGGGTAGGGCCATAGAACTCAAACCAATTTGAAATTTCATATGAGCCGAGGATGACTACCAAAGGACAAGCACTGGCCGACTTCATAGCAGAATTCACCCCGTCAATTCAATTGGACATCATCGAAGAGAAAGTATGGAAACTGTTTGTCAGCGGCTCTTCCACTGCAGACTGAGCAGGGGGTGGGATTGTGATAATCAATTCAAAACATAAATGCTACTATTCGGCCATACGATTCTAGTTCCCGATGACAAATAATGAGGCAGAATATGAAGCTATGATAGCGAATCCGAGATGGCGGCCGCGATGGGACTAAAAAGGCTACTCGTCCACAGCGACTCCCAGTTGGTGGTCAACTAGATCAATGGGAACTACGAAGAAAAAGAGCCAAAAATAGCACAATATTTGGAGCTCGTAAAAAATAGGCTTTCTCAGTTTAAGGCAGAAGTGATACATATCCCTAGAATCGAGAATGCATAAGCGAACGCCCTGACCCAACTAGCATCGAGCTCGGGGACTGACCCGATCAAAGAAGTAATGGTTACCCATTTGTCTTCTCCCTTATTGAATACGAAGGAGATAAATTCCAATTGAGGCGCCAAGCCGACATGGATGACACCTATCATTTAATACCTAGCGGAATTCATCTAGAAAACAAAATCAGGGCCAGAACACTAAGAACACAAGCCGCTTGGTTCACCATAGTGGACAAGGTCCTGTACAAATGTGGGTACTCGGTCCCACTGCTCAAATTTTTATCAGAAACCAATGCCCATTATGCTCTCCGTGAAGCGCACAAAAAAATCTGCGGAAATCATGTAGGTGGTAGACATTAGCATACAAATTGATCCGACAAGGGTACTACTGGCCATCTCTGAAATGAGATGCAATCTCATTGGTTAAAAAATGTGAGAGGTGTCAGCGATTCGCACCACAAGTCATATACCACCCTAAACAGCTCCCTTCGATCTTTAGTCCTTGGCCATTTGCCAAATGGGGAATAGTCCTCATCGGACCACTCCTCGCTGGGAAAGAGGGCATAAGGTATGCTATAGTCGTGGTGGGCTATTTCACTACATGGGCCGAAGCGGAACCACTAGCAAAGATAGATAAAGAAAAAATCATCAAGTTTATGTGGAAATCAATTATATGCATATTCGGGATACCACACTCAATAGTAACAGACAACGAGAAACAATTCGACAATAGAAGATTTTGAACCTTTTGCGAACATTTCCACACCAAGAACCACTTCTCCACCCCATATCACCCACAATCTAACGGTCAATTTGAGGCGGTGAACAATATCATCAAGTACACATTGAAGACAAGACTAGAGGAATCTAAGGGAAACTTGCCCAAAGAGTTGCCCGGGGTATTATGGGCCTACAAGTCAATGCACCGATCTGCCACGGGAGAAACACCTTTCTCCCTGACATATGGAACTGAGGCAGTCATTTCTGTAGAAATCGAGGCCCCAACATTTAGAATTGCTAACTTTTAAGAAGAAAAAATGAGGTTATCCTGGCAGTTTAGAAATTTTGGATCTACTTGAAGAAAAAGGTGTAGTGTTGAGATAAAAAATGCTATATATAAACAGAGAAGCAAAAGGTACTACAACTCGAAGGTAAAGGAAAGAAAATTCATGGTTGGCGATTTAGTCTTTAAGAGGGTCATAGGAGCCGAGCTGAGCCCACTAAAGTCAACATGGGAAGGCTCGTATAGAATTAGAATGGCCTTGCTGACTCGGGCATATAAGCTCAAATATTTGAGTGGGGAGAAGTCCAATCACCCGTGGAATGTTTCCTATTTAAAGAATATTATCAATAAAGTTCAAAATTCCCGAGTAGAAAACATCCATCTCAAATTCTTGCTCGTCTTGACTAAGACACGAGCACGACACACTACTATACATCTCGGCCTAGATTCGAGCACAGTATAAATAGCTAATCTCAAAACTCGACCTAGCATAAAGCTTACTACAAACAAGACTCGGCCTAGTACGAGCACAACACTTAGAAAAATTTATTTGATAATATGGTGAATGTCAAACTTAAAAGCCAAGCATTTAATCCGCACATCTTCATGCCGAGCTCAACACTTAGAAAAATTTACGAAGAAACAATGTGAAAAGGCGACTAAAGGAAATTCCATTAAAAAACAAAAGTATATACATGGGGGCCCGAAGCCAATTATATCATAAGGCCCAAGGCCGGTTACATCAAAAACCAAAAGGAAAAGATAAAACACCCTCCGCAGCGGGAGACTGGGTAGCACCAGGCATCTTAGTCGGACCACTTGAGGCCATCTCTTCCCCATCATCATTGGCTGGAGGGGAATCTTGCTCAGATATGGCTCCCTAGAACTGAGGATGGAGCACGACTAGATCAACATTTAGATAATCGAGCTTCTTCCCCAGATCGACCACAATCTTACCTTCCTTGAGGCACTGGTCGCATGCCCACAGGTAAACATGTAGGCATACTCCCCAGACCATTTATAGGCCCTCATAGCCTCCGACCGAGCCTTCTCCAATTGCTTCCTGAAGGCCTCTTCCATCTCCCTTCGAATCTCGGCCTCTCGCTGATAAGCGTGAATTTTGCATGTGTTTTGATGTGTATTTCGAACTATAATGATAAGTAAACATGCATATACTCGCGATAAACGTTACATATTCACTCCTTGTGGAAAAGATATTACACTTTGCTTATTTTGTAGGAATTTCATGATATTTGAAGCTAATTGAATAAGAATACGAGGAAAGCAAAGTGGAAACACGGAGAAGTGAGTGGATATACGAAAGTGAAGCCTAAAAAGAGCGAAAGTTGAGCGTTCACGGAAGAAACAGGGGGCACACGGGTTGGGCGTGCCTCAAGACACCACCGTGCACCCCTGTACAAGGTTGATTGAAGCGCGAGCATGGCGCACGGGTAGGCCGTGCTCGACGCACCACCCGTGCGCCCTACAGAGAGTCGGGATTTCTCACCGGGAGTGGCGCACGGGTAGGCCGTGCTCGACGCACCACCCGTGCGCCCTACTGAGAGAGTTGGGGTATTCCCCGAGGTGGCGCACGGGTAACCGTGCGTGGGCGCACGACCGTGCGTCTGGGGCTGAATCCCACAATCGCCGCATTAAGCCCTAAACATGATGGGGAGTATAGGAAGGCTTTTGGGGCGCACACGGAAGGATCGACATATTTTGGGATCTACAACACAAGACAAGGGTCTATTCTTGGAAGAAGACATCAAGGAGACAATCGGGTTGCATCGGAGCTTAAGGAACGGAGATATATCGAGAGATTGTCGACTTTCCTAAGTTTTTCTTGCTTCTCTTTTAGTTTCAATCTTTCATTTTAGTTGTAATGGCTTTGAACAATTTGTTTATGAGTTGTTTAGAAATCATGTGTAGCTAAACTCTTGAGATTTCCGGGTTTTTGGAAGTAGATTAATGAACTCTTGTTGGATGTTTTAATCTTAGTTGAAGTTATTATCTTAAAGCCTATTTGAGTATTTTGAGCTTATTCTTGTTTTATCACTTGATCAATGATTTAACTTGTTTGATATATTGATTCATAATTCGAGAGATGAGTTTCAATATTAGATCTTGAATACTCGACACAAATATTTGCATGAATCGAGAGGTTTGCGAATATTGTGAGGACATTTGATCTTTGATACTTTTGGGAGTTGAATGCTTCATGTTGAGTAGAGATGCTAGCATAAGTATTTCAATCTACATTTTATATGCATCTCGAGAGAGAGGATAAAATAGTTTTGTGATCGTCTTATAGGAATATTGATAATAACTTTGGCTTTGATTTAATCGGACAACAAGAGGATTATTAATCGAAACCTTAACTCGAAATCCATTCCATTATCTTGATACTTCTATCATTTGTATTATCTCAATCTTGTGTTTTAGTGATTTAAATTGTCTTAATCTCAATACAACAATCATCCAATTTCGATCGTCTAAATAAAAATAAGACTATTTTGGTTCAATACTTAGCGCACTAATTTATTAGTCTCCGTGGATACGACCTTGCTACCCTATTCTATAAACTACACCGTACACTTGCGGTGAAGCTAAAAATAAGGCGAACACTCGCCTCTTTAACTCCCTCGAATTCGCAACCACTACCCTTCTCAACTCTCTGACCTCCCCGCGAAGCTTCTTCTCGCCTTTCGTACCCACATCCCGAGCAAGCATAGCTTCTTCAAACAGACCTTCTCGATCATGGCATCCTCGACGGCCTCTTGGTCCGGGACTCCAGGATTCATGGACCCCATGCAAGCTAGCATGATCCTTTTGCAAATCCCATGACGCTCTCCCAGTCGTGCCCTTGCCCAATCATATGCTATGTGGTGCCTATGATTTGGCCAGACAACCCCATGGCGTATTGGGCCTTATCTTCCCACCCAGTTTTCTCACGGAATTACTCTATATTAGTGTTCTAGGCCCAAGCTAACACATCCCATGTTGCCCGACTAGCCTCAGGAAGTGCGGCCACCTGCTCCTCGGTCAGCGTCAAACACTTTGCAAACTCAACGAATCATTGAGGCCTAGACTAGCCATTCCCTCACAAGTCTCATCCCTTCCAAATATTTGGGGGATAAAGTGTGCCTCCTTCCCCAAGTCATCCAAAAATGCCCACCGCCGGGCTTCGTTCAGAGTCTCCCCCAAAGGGATGTTGATCAGGGGTACCCACGGAGTCGGCCCAGTCCTTTCAGTCTGACCAGGCTAATTTATTTCAATCCCAGTTCCCCTCCTCCGCCTGAGGGGCTATCTTCTTCTTCCTGATCATCTATAGCCTTGCACTTGCCGCGCTGAATTTCAGCCAATTGTTCCTCCTCGGTCTCAGTAGTCTGTGCAATATTTGTCCCGGTCCCCTCGGTAGTAGTCCACCTTACACGGTTAAGGCGAGGAAAGACACTCACCCCAACTGGGCCTACAAAGGTCACGCAAAATATGAAAGAAAGCGAAGAAGATGTCAAGATACAAGGGAACTCAAGCTTATAAAAGTATGCTTACCTTGGGTTTCAGTCTGTCGCGGCTGCTCGGTCCGCTTGGTCTGCCCAGATATTGAGGGCACTTGCCTAATAAGATCAGGCTTAATGGAGGAGACTCGATCTATCAAGTCCTTGTTGATTGAGGTTCTCACACTAGCATACAACCTCGCTCTGCTTGTGGTGGATTCCTCTCACCCCTTTCTCCCAAGCCACTTATTCCATGGCCTCTAGCTCGTTAGACGGACTGGGTCGCAGGTCGGCCCGAGACAACTCTGCCTACATAGCCAAAAATGTATCTTTCTATCCGACACAGGCAAGGCTTGGATGTTTTCTAGCTATTTCATGAATGTGGCTGAAAGACGGCTCGGAGAAGGACAATTCCCTGCACAATAAGAGAAAAAGTTAATGATTAAATTTTTTTTTTGGGAAACTTAAATAAAGACGGTGATATACTTACGAAAATCATATTGAAATTGGACCGGAGGAGCAAGAAATGAATTTCCATCCACGCAGGGGGTTTGTCAATCCCCGCTGACCCAATACCATTTGTCCTTCCACTCCTTCAAGGACTAAGGAAGGCCCCAAACCAGCCCGTCTGGGTAGCTGGGCAGGGTCTGTACGCAGTTCCACCCTAAGGGGCCATCCTCGATCTGGGGTCACTTTCCACACAAAAACCTCGTTCAACACTTTAAAATGTAGGCGTATATAGCCCTGACCGGAGAATAGGATGAGCAATCTGATTATTTGACCCTAGGTCATCAGGTGTACCTGGGAAAACAGGAGGCCCTATCTCCTGAACCATCTATTGATCAGCCTCGGGAGGGAAAACTTCAACCCGTACATAAGATTGTGGGTGTACATGGCGATACACCCCTCCGACAGTCAGGCAACCATAAATGAATATATGAAGGGATCTGATGTCTCTGATAGAGGGCCTCTAACTCATGCGACATCATTATGCCTATTTTGTTATTATGGTCGGTTTGAGTCCATCTCCCCCTATTCACTAGGGGCCTACTGCTCAGCCCCTCGGCCTCTGTCTTGCCTAGCTCAGCCCTACACCCGACCATGTCTGGAATGCCACGATCCTCCGCAATTGCTCTGGAGGCCCCTGCGACGGCTGCACTCGTGCCCTCCGGCACCCTGACCTCCTCACAGTCATTATGTCTAAGTTCATTGTTTGCCTCTTCGGGGTTGTCTTCTTGGTGGTCTGAAGTTTCTACTTGCTCACCCGACTCCTCTGTGAGGAAATTATTGTTTAGATTTTGATGAATGCCATGTAAAACTAGACTAGAAAGTTGGCACCCCATTTTCTTTGTAATTTGCATTGTAATAGACAAGGTTGTATGAGTTGAGTTAAGTCAGCTATGCCTGGATACACAAGAAGTCAACTGAAGACTAGAATGAAGACTAGCCAAGTCTCAAGTTGATGTGGCAGATGAGTAATACTTCCATGCTGCAATGTTCTAAAGTGCTCAGTCCCAGAAGCTTGCAAAAGGAATAAACCAATCGAAGATCGCACTGTGTCGGGCTCGAAAAGTGAAGGTTCATTTAATACGAGAAAATGTCAATTTCAAGGACTGCAACAAGATAAGCCAACGAACACTAATGTCTTTTGAAAATCAGCCTATCTCTTCAACGGACAGATTTTTGAAAGAGCACTATAAAAGACTGAGGAATCACTTTGAGAGAAGGTTACCTGACCCACGAATATTCAAGCTATTATTCATACAGTAACCTGAAAAATTCGCAAGTTATTCAAGCATAATTCTCAAGCCTAAATTTCGAAGGACATCAATCCAACACTAACCTGTGAGAAGAGACAACTTCAACTGTTGAAGAGGAAATATTTGAAGAATCAAAAGGGGTCTACATTCCAAGAAGGATTGTAGAAAGGTTCAAGGTCGAACCAACATCAAGCTATTGGAGGGCTTCGTGATCAAATCCAAGAAGCTTGAGCAAGTGAGTTGTAGTAGCAAGCGCAAACCGCCGTGAAAAGCCGAGTCGCACGAGAAGGCGTGACCAAGGCATCTCCGATCGAGTCCCAAAGGATCAAGTCATTTGTGTGATCAAGACTTGCATCCGGACCGATAACCACTTTGTACTACGATCAATACTTAGTGGATTCCTCCAGAGTTGGACAAGAGAGGATTAGAAGAATTACCCCATCTTGAACCTCTATAAAAATTTATTGTGTCATTTATATTTCAGCATTTTTTACTCGCATATTACTTTATATCTCATTGATAATTTGCATTTCAACCGATAATTAACAAAGTGCTAAAACCAAGTGTTAAAATAAACTTAAACCAAATTCAACGGTGTTAAGTCTTCCAGAAAATCTTATCACAATGAGTTAAGTATTGGATTAAGCGGTGAGTTATTCTATCAACACTCGGTCGAGTGTTGAGTGGCTAACTCTATTTGGTTAACTAACTTAGCAAGTCCATCAAGGACATATTTGTGAAATCAACTCGAACAATTTTAAAAGGACTAAATTTTAAAAAGTTGGTAATGTTTATTCAACCCCCTTCTAAACCTTACACGCACACCCCTTGGGACCTACATCCTCCTCAGGAGACAAATTTATCTTGGACACTGCCCTCACGGATCACGATGATAGAGGTAGGATTGAAAATCACATATCGATTGCTCGAGGATCCTCCAGGTTTAGGACTATAGCTTGAACTGGAGACGTTGATAATGTTAGGACTTTCTGAAGTTGTTTCTCTTTCTGGCGAAGGGCTTATAGATGAAGGATCGTCAGACAGAGGGTCTTCAACTTTGACTTCTACGCTATAATCTCAGTTTTGACTGTCGTCAGTGGAACCATACATGTTTTTTCAAAAAAAACAGAAAAGAAAAGAAGAAATAAAGGAAAAATTTGGAAAGTTACGTGAGTGTTCTTGAGCCTCTATTTTCAAAAGCCGACCTAAAGTCTTCTGCTCGGTCTCTGCAGGTGTTGGTATGTATAAAGTGAATGCAAAAGTAGAAAATGGAAGGATGAGGTCATATTTATAGGTTAACTTTCCTCGGAAGTTAAGCACGACTGAAAAATCGTGTCTTTTCAGAATTCAAAAAGACTGAGAAACTGTCGTGTCCCCACGTTTCCCGCGCCATAATGGTCCAACAGAAAGCTGCCACATGTCGCCATCATGGAACCTCTATACGGTTGTGTCCAATACAGTTGGGCCTTAAGTTCTTGAAGCTTTTACGACCTATATTTGAGCATTTGAAATCGGCAACATTGAACCATCTTAGCAACGGAGCGATAGAACCCAATGCCATCCCAATCGATTGAGTAACTAGTATCTATTTGGCAAACCACTTATAATTAGATGAAACTTTGTAGCCTTTAAACACTGAAGGCAACATAATTTGAGCTTCTAATAAAGTTAGAGCCATCAACAAACACAACACACCTGAAATAACGCATGTCACAGAACACGCGATGACAAACTGTGGGCTCTTACTTTCTGCCATCATCCAATACCATCTCACCATAACTGTTAGTTCATTGATTGTAAAATCCTCCCAACTCACTTGCTCTTTTGAAACACGTTTATGCATTTGATTGTACTACAACTCTACGTATATTTTGGCAGTCGGTACCATCACAACCGAATAACAAAATACAACATGCAAAAGAAGCATGGAAACAATAGATCTGATTTCTTTAGCAAAAATCTGTTTCGTATCGAAAATCTCCCGGATTAGGAATATATGAATGCATATGTTTACCGCGGTCATGATCACTAGAACGCCTAAAGTGGCTAAGTTCAACACGATTTCATTATTTTCCATGGATCCTAAAGACGCCATCAAATTGGACATGCCGATCCATGACATAGGCGAATCAAGTTGCTTTTGCACATAGTCCTTGAAATATTGGCCCATGTTGTTGATACATTCATCCCATGTGAAATATTCTCCGCAATCACATTGAGCCATGAACTTATTAGTGATTTTTGCACTCTGATTATTAATGTTGTAATTGATTATACTTGATTGTCATCTGTTTGGTTTCTCTTGTTTGGTATTATAAACCTTAATATAAGAATGAAATTGGACTTAGAGGTATGACTGATAATGAGTGACACGACACAATTACTAACACGATTACAGAGACAAAAGGCATGATAATTAAATCATGACACAACATGGCACGCTACGATACACGATATGGACAAAAAATTGAAAATTAAGTTAAAATTACAATTATTTCTATATATTTAAGATCAAATAAAAAGATAACACAAAAATATGATAGTGTGACACGAACACGAGACGATGACTTCAGCTGGTTATGTGTGTGATGTGTTAGGTATTACAGTTGATCCTATCAATGTTTGTTGTTTTCATTCCTTAACGAGAAAGTCATGAGTCTTCTTATTACATTTATATTAGTTGTAGGTTATGACTTTGGTGTTAGCTGGTATTTGTTAGAGTTGTGCATGTGTGCACATGTGATTGGTGCATTTGAATCTGGCGGGCTTTTTTGGCGTGTACATCTTCTCCAACTAATTGTGAGGGAATAAAATTCTATTTCATTTCTCTGAGTTTGTCATGGATTTATTTCTAGATATTTGAATTCTTCATGGTATCAGAGCATGGTTGAATAGCATGGCTCGAAGAAACGACTTGATTAACACTGCAGGAGACGAAGATGACACCACACACGCGATATATGTGTATCCAAAAGATTTGGATCCACTTTCACTACATCGATCTGATCATCCAGACATGGTACTTGTTACCAATCAACCCACTGACTCGAACTATCTTCATTGGAGCAGAGCGACGAGGTTAGATTTGGGAGCAAAATCGAAGCTCGGATTTATCTACGGCACTGTTGCGATTCCGGAAAAGGATACTGTGGAGTTTGAACAATATCAGAAGGTAGATTGTATGGTCATCTCATGGCTCCTAAATGCTATTTCAAAGGAGATCGTATAAGCTTCCATATATGTGAAAAGTTCAAAGCAACTTTGTGATGAATTGGCCGAACGGTATGGAAAAAGCAATGGACCACTACGATATCAGCTGCAGAAGAAGATTGCTAATTTTACTCAAGGTATTTTTACAGTTACAACTTATTTTATGAAATTAAAGTGCCTCTAGGACGAATACTCATGCTTAGTGCAGTTGCCTGATTGTGTGTGTGGAGTCAACAAGGCATTATGTGTCAATGACATGGACATAACTTAAGAGATAAATACACTTTACCATCCAAACTTTATCGATTTTTACACTTTACCCTCCAAACTTTAATTCGTGATACTTTGCCTCCTGGACTATAAAAATATTTACACTTTATCCTATGTGGACAGTTTTGCCCCTATGGTTTTATTCTTTTATGACAATAGTTCTAGTTATCCCTTTAAACTCTAATTTGTGGCAAATTACTACATAATTATAAATTTATTGCATTATCCAATAAACATAAAATTTTGCTCGTAATCAATTTCTTTTTCATTTTTTCGAGAAATAAGAGCCTTTAATTTCTGTCACTTGTTTTCTTCGTGGCATTATTACACCTACTTAGATCCAGTCTCTATTCAGAGGTTTTAAATGGATCATGTCAGGTTTCCAGCCTATAAACTCAAAAGGACATACTTCTAACAAAGATTTCATTTCAAGTATATATCCGTATACAAATTGGGTCTTTAGAGTGAAAATGAAAATAGTCCATTACGACCATATCAAGCCCAAGATGCTTCCATAAAATTAATATATCCCTTAAAATTCATACCTTCTTTGACCGAAATAGCACCGGGTGAGATGGCTCGCAACACCACTAGTCAAAAAATTACTGCCCCTAAACCTTTTGACAAACAGTTCACACTGTTCAACTTCAATCCAACAAAGAAGATGCTCTACAAGTTATTCGACTCCTTCAACAACTGCTCAGCACAACCTTGGTTCGTTTCCTACTCTAGGCGTATAAGATAATTCTCAAAAGGGATGAATTAATAGAACATTACTAACACATGCTGAAGCAAAAGTCTCTTTTTATTAAGAATTTAACAAAATATTTATTACATCAGTAATCTCCTTTTGGGAAGAGAATACCTGTTTAGCCTCTCATTAATGAGGCTTGCACTCGAAAAATATATAAACTTAAAACTAAACACTCGGCTAATACAAATTTTCACTCAAAATTTTATTATAAGAAAACTAAGGAAATGTTCGATGTCCTCAACTTCCTTCAACTCCCCGCCATTTATAGACATAAGTCCAGGACTTCAAAGGTGGACTTCAAATCTTGTTGAAATGTAAGACGTCACTGCTTATGTCATATTCCAGAAGTATTACCTCACCAGTTGTCTTCCTTTTCTTTCCGCGTGACTCAGCCCATGTGATGGTTGTCAGGGAATCTTTTAAAAAATTTGTTTGCGTGGTACCCGAGGATAACACATCTTGTGAGCTAGGTCCTTGTCCTTTCCAGCTGTATGGTCTTGTCGGTTGGGTTTGGGTATGAATCATTTCCCTAACTCGAGTTCTTTCTGTTCAGGGCATGCCTAACAGATCCAATCGATTCAATGGCCAACATGCGCCATGCTACTGAATTTTCGGTAAGTTTCTTTTCTCGTCGGAATCTTGTTCTCCTAGAGAATTTTTCTCTTTGTATCGAAAAGTTCCTATGCAAACCATGTTGTTGAACTTCTCATTGAATTCAAAAGGAAAGATCCATTTGCTGAATTCTGAAAAAACTTGAACGGATATTTGACGTTGTCCATTTGTATTAGACAAACCCAAAGTCCCCATGCTCATCGCGTAGAAGCTTCTTCTTCTAAGATTGCTTCTAACAGTAATGGTACTTCTTCCGGTGAAGCTGCCTTAATATTTTTCAAAGCATTTCCATCCGGTTTCCTAAGCTTGATAAAATGAAAAGCTTCATTAAAGCCTTTCTTTGTTGGTTCTGTAGTTGTACTGATAAAATACAGTTCTAAAATAATGCATCTGGCCAAATATGGATTATTGGCCCATGTCTTGTAAACTGCCTCCCAATCCATTTTGGTAGTTTTGAAATTTCAGGGAATCTTGGTGATACAGTATATATTGAAGCTAAAGCTCCAAAAGTATACCATTCTTGTACTTCATTTGGATAATTTCCTGGTTTCATCCAAACTCTTGGATACTTACCTGAGATATCAACCATTATTTTTTCTGGGTTAATACATATTCTTGTAACTAATTTCTCCCCTTGTCGTTGCATTGGAGAAATCTTAATCTCATTAGTTTAAATCTTAGATTTGCATGTCTGTGGCCTAAGATTCAACTATCGTTCTTTAACCCTAGATGTTCTAGGTTGACTTGAAGACTCAAGTTGTGACGCTGGAGCTTCAACATTCGTCTCAGTTTGTATACCCTCAGGGGATGCATCATCTGCAACACTTGTGATTATGGTATTCAAATCCATAACCTCTGGGTTAGAGCACCCCATTCGTTGATCGTCCCTTTTTGCATCGTAGGGAGGGCCCCGAGGCGCTAAGAACAATTGT
The DNA here is from genome assembly GCA_016081115.2 of Rehmannia glutinosa. Lineage (NCBI taxonomy): Eukaryota > Viridiplantae > Streptophyta > Magnoliopsida > Lamiales > Orobanchaceae > Rehmannia > Rehmannia glutinosa. The sequence goes on from JABTTQ020002596.1 coordinate 277,819, forward strand.
CCTTGAGCAAACTGCATGCTCGTATTTGACTAGAAATGAATTTCTGGTCAGTCCATTGAAGTCCTCCAACAACTACTGCATTCAAACATAATGTACCAAATTCTCGTTCTAGACTCTCCAAGTTTTCCCTGAGATGTCTTTCTCGTTTAAGGGCCTCGTCAGCAACGCGTCCTTCCATCTCGTGTCAAAACATCTGCAAGAACGTTTTCATAAGATTTTATAATGATAATATAATAATCATAATAATGACATTTAGCTTGTCATCTAAGTAATCTAGCCTTTTCTGGTTTTTGATTCAATTTTATTTTTCAGAAAAGCATTGACACTTGAATTATCAATTTTTAAAGTAAACTGTTTAGCCATTAAAAATAGAGGCCATTTTTTTTAAAGCCTTTCTGACTGCAAAGAATTCTTTCTCGTTTGATATGCCACTAATTTACTTCACTAGGTGTAAATAAACCACTGCAATATATGCATGACACTTCTTCATTTGGTGTGGCCTTCGTAAGAACTGTTGCCCACCAATCATCATTGGCATTTGTGTATAGAACTAATTAATCTTTGTCTTATGGAATTTCAAGCTTTAGAAGCTTTTTACAAACTTCCTTGAGTTGCTTATCCCTTCTTGATGTTCATCATCCCATTTGAATGTTGCATCTTTCTTAAGTAATGGGCTAAACACATTCCTATAATATGCCGTATTGTTTATGAACATTCCAACAAAATTAACAACTCCGAGAAAGCTTTGAAGTTGTTTCTTGTCTTTGAGTGTATCTAAAAATCCTTGTATCTTTTCCATAATGTGGCTTTGTAGGATGATTCCAGATTCATCTATTTTTATTCCGAGGAATTCAATCTATCTCATCGCGATCACCACCTTCTTCTCTGAAAGCACTAATCCTTCCTTGTGGCAAATATCTGAAAATATTTCCAAGTGTTTGAGATGCTCTTTCATATTCCTTGATGCAATAAGAATATCATCGATATAAATGAACATGAAACTGAAATAATCCTTGAAGAGATTATCCATCTTTCTTTGATATATCTGGGGTACGTTAGCCAATCCCATAGGCATTATGTTCCAAATATAGTGCTCTTGTGGTGTGGAGAAATCTGTGAACTTCTTACTTTCTTTCTCCATTCTAATCTGGTAAAATCCAGACTTGCAATCGAACTTTGAGAATATCGTGGCACCTTTGATGCAGTTAACCATGTTCTCTATTTGGGATATAGTATCCATCGAATTCCAAAATGTTATTAATTCCTTTGTAATTAATAACAAGTCTTAACTTTCATCTTTTGATTTCTCCATGATTTCTTACCAAGAATCTTAGACTATTTTATGGAGAAACTCCTAGTGAAATCAACTTTAGGTCAAAATGTTCCTTAAGTATCTTTTGCATATCCTCACGATCCTCCTGGTTTATAAGGATTAGTTTGAATCTAACGAACTCATACTCCTTCCCTGGTTTAACCTTTAAGGATGCTTTGAGCTCATTCTTATCCCACCGTGCCAAAGGATTTTCATTGTAATTCCTTTGGATCTTCTTATTGATATCCTCGAGTGATATTTGTTCTTCAATAGTAACATCACTTTGTGGATTCTCCATTAGGCTCATCATCAATTCAGCAATAACCTCTAGAGGTACTTGTTCTTCTCCTTGTATTCTGAATGCATACAAGTCATTATCCCATTATTTTGTATCTTTCTGCTTCGATCCATATTGTCGAAAGGATAATAATACATCAAAAAATCTTCTTTTATCAGCTATTTTTATATTTCAAAGTTTGACGTCATCACCACGCTTGCTGCGAAAAGTAATAGGCATTTTCCGATAAAATGCTTCCCGCAGTCTCTGGACAATAATCTTATGATCACATAATGTTGTGAAAAGAAGTCTTCTTGTTTCATTTTCTTGTGTAAATCGCTTAAATATTTGTAGGAAGTTGTTTCCCAGCAAAACATCTGCTCTTTTATCACGGAAATACATTGGTGGCATATTCACTTTGTACCATGGGGTACCACCTACGCCCGATCGTGATTTTTGCTTGTTTAATTCCTCTATTAATGATAAGATAAAATGGATTTTGAATAATTTGGCCATATTATCGATAATCCCTTTCAATGATTCTCCGATTGTGGCCAGACCGTGTTTTTCATATCTCGCGCCCGATTATATCCCATGTAATCTTTAGATCCTTAAGACTCATCTCAAGGAGTAAGATGAATACATCCTTCATAAGATCGAGGGTACTTGCTGCAATCCTCATAGCTGATGCCCAATCATCAATAATCTTATGATCACATAATGTTGTGAAAAGAAGTCTTCTTGTTTCATTTTCTTGTGTAAATCTCTTAAATATTTGTAGGAAGTTGTTTCCCAGCAAAACATCTGCTCATGTATCATGGAAATATATTGGTGGCATCTTCACTTTGTACCATGGGGTACCACCTGCGCCTTCGATCATGATTTACGCTTGTTTAATTCCTCTATTAATGATAAGAAGAATCCTTTTAGAGAAATCTCTTCATGCAATAGCTGGTAAATCTTCTCCATTTGATTTAGGAAAAACATCCGGCTTTGTAGTACATATTCTGGCACCCGAATCAATATAGACGACAAAATACTCAGCTTTATATTCGGCATATAATATTCTAATAGAAATGTATATGGAGAATGGTCTAATGGTCATCTGATTCAATATCTGTTATCAACTACCGTGAATTCCATTCCATCATGTAATCTTTTCCAAGGTTTATGATCCTCAAGAAATTCAATTCCCAGTATTAACTGCTCTGGGATTTTCCTGTTGTCCCTGAGATAGTCAACTCAATTTCACCCATTTTTAGGCTTCCTTGATATCTTCCAACTATAGGTTGTTGGAGATAATATAGGACGTCACATGAAAAAATATTACCCTTTTGAGTGATGTTAAATATTACTCCAACTTCTCTCCATCATTCTGGGCATTTTGGCTCTCCTTGTGTTTTGAAAACATCTGGGATGCGTTGAACTCATTACTTGGTCTTTTCTCTTCCCAATGTAGCTCTGCTTATCATTCTATCTTGTTGGAAAGACATCCTTCGCTCAACTACGAGACTTTGACTTTGTTGAAAACTGGTTGATCTTGAATTTTCATATTTTTCTTTATACTTGGAGACTCAATAATTTCTGGTAGAACCACATTGGCAAAGTCCTCAAAGATTCTTGGGACTTCAATAAATTTTTTTCTCAAGAATACTTCTGAATGATGTGTATTCAAGAGAACATAGGAAATCTTGTATGTAATCGAGTAAGGTCTATTCCCTTCTTTCATCAATTCGACTCTTTTGAAATCTTGATGACAGGTTAGGACTATGTTAAAATCTCGATCTCCCAGATTGTATGCAATTCTAGGATAGACATTAAATCCAATTTTCCTGCACACAAATTTTCTGTAACTGCTCCAAGGCATGAATCCTTGAGATTTGAGATTCGCTTGTCAAAGATAGTAAGATTGAGTGGCGAATCTATTCCTTCCTTGAATGTTACCTTAGTAATAACACTTATGGCTCCAATATGAATCCATGAAAGTGTATTGGCAACTTCTCTCTTGAATATGCTTTTGATCTCCTTGACTTCTCTATAATGGACCAACTACATCTCGATCAGGTTACTAGTGAACTCCATTGAGATGGAAAATTCTCCGGTAGTTACTCTGTGTATAATTTGGTGCTTTCTGTTATGAAATCCAATTTTATCTAAAGCATTTTCCATAGCCCCAATTGTAAATCTATCGTATATCTGAAGCTTTGAATCTTCCTTCATAATTCTCATAAGAGTCTTATGAGAAACTGTAGTGTGGGAGAGGAATCCTGACATATCCTCCCTGACTGTCTGTTGAAGAATTTCTTCTTCACTCTGATTCTGAACTAGATTCACTTCCATCGTCGAGAATAGATCTCTCTTCGTAGATGCTTTCATCTCGAGGGTAGATCCTCAAATTGATACACCTGGATCAAATCTTGATAATAAACATGACTTTATCGAATTCGGTATAGCTTGAACTATCGATTCCTTGCTTTTGATTTTACGGGAAATCAATTGAGATATGCCCTCTTGCTCGCATGTCCGGCCAATTACAATCTTTGAAACTTTCATTAGCTCTGGTGTGAGCTCGCTTGAAAGTTCTTCTTCCTGAGGTTTTGCTGGTACTTCCTTGATTAGAACTTGATGAAGAAGCTCTATTCCTACTTGGTGCTTGCCTTTGCCCTGATTTGTAACTTCGGGCCTTTTGTTTTGGCCAAAACCTTCTAGTCTCCATGAAGACCTCCTCTTTTCTTCGCTACCTCCACGGTACATTTGACGGATGGCTTCTCTCCTTCTTTTTCTTATGCCACCATGGTTGACCTCCCACAACTGTTGGGATGTCATCGTCTACGCAACATAGAGGAACTATTTTGTTAATTCCTCATAATCTCTTATAATTCCTGTAAAGTGCTGCCTAATGGCACCATTCAGATAGTTTGGCCTTTAGGAATGACATTCTTCTGGCCACCGTATCCAAATCTGCTGCACTCTTGTATTCCCTGATAAGCATTTCTCTCCAGGGCCCGGTATCTCCGCAAAGAATAATTGCGAAGCTTCTTTGTCTTCCACCTTAGACTTCCATCGGTACTCGGTGAATAACTTGATATATTCATCAATATGATAAATATCATGTAATTCGAGGTAGTAGAGGGCTTGTTTATATCTTTTTCTTTTTTTCTTCTTCCAATCCATCAAAATAGCATGTGCAGATAAAATGGATTTTGAATAATTTGGCCATATTATCGATAATCCCTTTCAATGATTCTCCAATTGTGACCGTGCTTTTCATATCTGCTCCGGTCATATCCCATGTAATCTTTACAGATCCATAAGACTTATCTCAAGGAGTAAGATGAATCCATCCTTCATAAGATCGAGGGTACCTGCTGCAATCCTCATAGCTGATGCCCAATCATCAATAAGGACTTCTCGATTTTTAAAATCTGGGATATCCAGATTTAACATTAATCTATATGAATGTATTGGATCAAGCTGCGATTTTCCATAAGACGTATTACATAGATTTGGCATTTTGGAAGATTGCCGAGTTCTTGTAATAATAGGATCTCTCCTTGCATTGAAATCTCCAACGTGGGGCATTCGTTCCATGATTTGAACCAGAACTTCCTGCAACTATAAATATTACACGGGATGGCCCTATCCCTATTGCGCCAATCCTGATAGGCTTCACTCTAAACGGGCCACTATTAAACGGGCTAGCATATTGTGAATCTAACCCTAACACTAGTGGGCTTTGGGTTAAACGGGCCACTATCGGGCTATAAGTTAAAAAAATAAAATTTATATATTTAAATATAAAATTTTAAACTCGAACATATATAATATTTAAGTTTAGCATATTAAGTTAAAATATTCATTATAAAAAATCTTGCATAGTTTATAATTATATTGCATTAACAGAATTATAAAATTTAAATATTCCATGATCTAAATTTATAAAATAAAACTATAATAATAAAAAGGTAGCATTATATAATATATACCCATATAAAATGAAAAAAATAATACTTTTTTAAGAAAAATATTCATATGACTACAAGTCATTGTTTTAAGAATTATATATTTAACTCTATTAAAGATGAGGACATGTGAGTTTGAAAAAATATATTTAGTAATAGGTAATATGTAATAAAATAGATATCTATATTTTAAAAAAATACAATTAGCCCGCTAGCCCGGTTAACCTACGAGCTAGCCCTAACGGATCTTGGGCTAAACGTCCAGGCCAAAAAAGGCTCGGATTTAAATGGACTAAAATAATTCGGCCCTAATCCTGTTTTTTTTTTTGTTTAAACGGTCTGGAACAATGGGCCGCGACCCTTTTAACATCTCTATCTGCAACGTTGGGACTTACTGGTGGTGGTGGAGGTAGTCTTCCATGTTGGTCAAGTGTAATCAAAGTTAATCCATCCACTGTGTTCATTTTTAAATCTACAATTCCTAATCCTGCAAAGGATTTTACAAGGTCACATAGATCTTTAAGATTGACATTCTCCATATCCATCACCTTTCAGTTTATGATGGATTTTCCTTTGATGATAGCAATGAGCTTTTCATCGTCTGTCATTTTTCATACCACTTCGATTGGTTTCCCATTTTTGTTTAAATAGGGCACTTTTCCGAAATCTATACGCTTCTTTATTCTGGAAAAACTTGGTCTGTCTTCCAGATTCTTGACTCGTTTCTGAGTATTAAGATGACCAGGCAGTCGATGAATAACCAATCCCAGTTAGGTGATACAGAAATAAAATAAGCTTATTCAGTTATGTTGCAGAGCATATTCACTCAAGCTCAAAATAGAGGGTTTGCCATGGCATTTGATAAGGCAATCTGTTAACTTATCACCAAATCGTGACGCCGATTTTGGAAGCACAGATTCTTTTCTAAATATACAATTATACATACCACTATATAAGCAATGAGATTATACATCTTTCGAAAAAGCCAAGACAAAGATATGAGCTTGGATAGTGAGAACAAGAGACCTAATATGCTCGTGGAGGAAAGTTCTAATGTGAAGATCAAGCGGTAATGTCGTGGATGGTAAAGTCTTGCAAATTGTTATTATTAACTCACCGATTTAAAAGTTTTGGAACGGGAAATGAGTTAATGAAATCTTAGAAACCCTTCCTCGGCCGTAAAAACTCGAGAATCGAACTTGCGTTGCAAGTCATTGCACGTTCAAATGTAATCAATGATAATAAAAATATGGCTAAATTGCAAATTTAGTCCTATAGCTATAAGAGGTTGACAATAATAGTCCTGTGAAAAATCACAATTTGCAAAAAAGTCATGTAACTTCTGAAAAAACACTCGATTGTAGCCCTTTGATTTCAGAAAATTGGAAACTCGCTAAAGTGGAAACCAATTTCGCATAAATGTTGGAAAAATAACTGGAACGCTGATATTGAAAAAAAAAAAAACACTTCTCTTTTTCATTGTTTTTGACAATTGCTCAACTTTAAAACATAAAACCAACATGAAGAAATTCCTGCTATAATTATAAAATATTTAGACTCCATATCAGTTTTACACATCACTTCCATCAATCAGACAGCATTACTTGCACACACACTGATGACACCCGAGCCGAGCCGGAAGAAATTAATCCACGTCATCAGTCCAACACATGTCCGAGTAGGCGACCTGCGAGTAACGTCAACAATAACGTACGACGACACGTCACGAATTAGGCTCGCCGGCCATCGAGCCCAATCAAGCACGAGCCCAACCACAACACGGCCGCCGAGCCCCGAGCCCGATTTCAATATGAAGCACACGCGCGACAACCTCGTAAAAATAATCACACGCCCATGCTTAGCACTTTATCGGTATTTTAAAGCGCCACATGTCGAGAATTATGAAGAGAAGTCGACAAGTGGCAAATTTGTCGACATGCACAACTATAGAGGACATGTGTCGCTTTTTAGCTATTTTATTAATTAATGAATAGTTAGTGCAAAGATGACTATTGTAAACCCACTTACTCAAAAGGGGTATAAAAAGTCGAAAAGGAAAAAAGAAAGGGGAGGTAGATAGGAACAAATTATAAAAAAGACCGACCCGATATTAAAACGGCAAAAATACAAAGAAAGGCATAATTAGCCGAAATAAAGATACGTTACGCACGCGTTTTCATTTCCACGTGTTAAACCTTTTACGTATTTCTACTTGTTGACCAAAACGCACGTCAACAAATTGGCGCTAGAAGGAGAGGGGCCCGTATTGGTCGATGTAATTCCAAGCACAGGCAAGTTAAGTAAAAACCAGGTAAAATTTAACGTTTGGCTTCTTGATACTGAGAAAAAATGAGTCATCGTCGAGAAATGCTCGTGTGGTGATCAAGAGCAACATTTGAACAACCAAAGCGCGGACTACTAATGGCCAAAATATACCCCAAACGGAAGCAGGGAGCACTACTTTGTTTCCCTTCGCTCCTAATTGCCAACCCAACTTTTGTACAACAAATGAACCAACTCATATCACAAACTCTCGCTACCACGAACTCTCAAGCACCTCCTCCATTCCTTGCAAATACTAACCCACTCAACCCACAACTAAATGTTAACATTAATCCTCAAATTCCCGGGCTTCTCGCCACGAAGCCAAGAAGCGATTCGGGTAATGAACAACAATCATGTCATGATGAGAAGACGGCAAAGAGAAAATGAGGAAGAGCAAAGTCGTATAAGCGAGTCATTTCGAGCAAACACGACATCGTCGTGCCCACTCGATGTTCGCCGGACGATCGGGAGTTGATCCCTTTCGCCCGGCTCGATCGATAAGTTCGGCTCGGGTTTCCGGACGGCGGGAACAACTCAGGGTCGATCAAGTCAAGGCCCTAGCTTATGGGCAGAACAGGATGTAGAAATACACCGCCTACGCCGCCGTGCCTGCGAACGAATTGGAAGGCGGTCCGGATGGCGGCAGTCTCGAAGACCGCCCCAAGTATGGAGCCGGCCATTGTTCGTCGCCATTTTCTCCTGGAATCTGGCGATCCCATTACCGCCAAAGTTGAAAATCCCCCAGTGTCGGCCTCTATAATGGGGAAACCGACCCGACCACTCATGTTCACAAGTACTTAGCATGGATGGAACTATACGACCCAAGCGATGCCATCCTCTCGCAGGGCCTTCCCACGACTTTGGGCGACCGAGCCCACCGTTGGTTTAGGACCTGCGCAGTGGGATCCATTCAAGCATGGGGGATCTAGCCTCCGCCTTTACGATACATTTCTTAACGTCCAAAGTTCGAGCCGCGCCTAAAGACTCCTCGTAAACATCAAACAAGGGAAAGACGAGCCCTCGAAGAGTTATATTTCTCGGTTTAACAAACAAGTTCGAGAGATGGAACAGGTGTCGATGACGCCATTTTAATCGTAGCCATGGCCGGATGGCTCAAACATGGTTTAATTACTCCATCCACGAATCGGGCGACCTCGTATCAAGAATTTCTAATCCGCGCGAACGCCATATTTGTGCGGAAGAAGCCATGGCAAGTAAGCCGCCCAGAGCACCGACAAGGAACGTAAGAAAGGACGGAAGGAAAGAACCGATGGTGGGCGGGTCGGGTTCGGCCATTCTCGGAAAACCCGACCACCGGATTTAGAGCTCGCCAAGAGGCGAGAGCCGAAGTCGCCGCACTAAGGAGTACTTTGACCCACACCCCGTCGGCCATATGGAGTGAAGTGCAGTGGTCTCGAATTTGTTGCCTCCGCCGGCCCTCACGAAAATTGAGCCATCAAAAAATTAGATTCGCGTCGATTCTGCGCCTATCACAAATCGATAGGTCACGATCTCGACGAGTGCCGAGATCTAATTAGGGAAATTATGCGGGTTGTTCGGCAGGGCGGCCTTAAAAGATACGTTCATGAGCTACCTCCCCACCAAGATCGCTCAGCGTCAACCCGAGCGCGTAATCAACCCGGCCTCTCTACCGCCCCGGTGAAAATCAGGGGAGAGAAATCCTCATGATGTCAAGTGTTAGTCGGATCAATACCAACACAATGGAGGATAGACGCTCCAACAGGAAAAGAAAAGCCGATGTTAGACAGGCAACCAATGCCGAAAGGCAAGTTCGGGTGGCCGAAATCAAGGAAGGCCAACCCACCGGCCGCTGCGTTCGGATGCGGATGCCGACCAGGTGGTCCATCCTCATTCTGACCCTCTGGTCATCACTGCACCGATTTTGGGTATTCCGGTTCATAGAATTTTAATTGATACCGGAAGCTATTCGTCCGTCATTTATGTCCGAGCATTTCGAAGATTAAACGTGGATGATAGTTATATCCGTCCATGTAACGATAGCATTTTGGGGTTTGGAGGAGGAAGGATAGTCCCACTAGGAGAAGTTGATTTGCCCATCCAAATGGGACAAGGTTTGCATAAACGGACTGTCATGACAACATTCAAAATAATCAATGCCGATTCGGAGTACAATGCTATCATTGGAAGGCCATTGCTTTATCATATAAAAGCAGCCGTTTCAATATATCATTTTTGTATAAAATTTCCAACGTCTGATGGCGAAGCTATACATAAAGGGAATCAAAGGGAGTCACGAGAGTGCTCTCTTAAACTCCGACGGTGGAAGTGGAGATTAACGTGGCGAGAACAAGCGGCAAACCGGTGGAATCACACGAGATAATCCCTTGCCCGAAGAGGAATCCGAGAAGCGAGAAAGGGGTGATCGTTCGGAAGATAATCCAAGTCGTCACCTGGGAAGGAGCCAATGATGGAAGAAGGCGAGCCGGCAATCGAAACCGAGCCGCCGCGAGAAGGCTAATTGCCCCCGCAAATCAAGGGGGGCAAAGCAAGAAAAGAAAACGAGCGGAACCAGGTAGAACAGGTTGATACAATCAATGTCGGTAGCCAAGCGGGCGCCAACTACGTATTGGTCATGATCTTCGAGAACCATATCGAAGCGAGTTGGTCGAAGTTTTTGGGAAATAATCTTGACGTCTTCACATGGACTCATGCGGACATGCCGGAATTGATCCCAAGTATGCGTGCCACCGCCTTAACATTGATCTAACGTTCGCCTGATCATCCGAAAAAGGCGCAAACTCGGCCCCGATAGGCAGGCAAAGACTCGAAATCGAGGTTAACAAACTACTAGACAATCAGTTCATCCGGAAGCCTCTATCCTCGATGGGTCGCCAATCTGTTTTGGTAAAGAAAAGACGGCCTTGATGGCGCCTATGCGTGGATTTTACCGACCTCAACAAAGCATGCCCTAAGGACAGCTTATCCATTGCCAAATATCGATTACATGGTAGATGCCAAGCAGACACGAGCTTATGAGCTTCATGGATGCATACTCGGGTTACAACCAAATACGGATGCACCGAGGAAGATGAAGAAAATACCTCATTTTTTCTCGCTCGGGGATTCACATTACAAGATGATGCCTTTCGGATTGAAGAATCTTTGGTGCGACCTATCAAAGGTTAGTGAATAAGATGTTTGAGAAAATGATAGGTCACACTATGGAAGTCTATGTAGATGACATGCTAGTAAAATCATGTACATGTCCGATCATCTAAACGATCTTAATAAAATGTTTCTTTGTTTTGAGAGAGTACAAGATGATGTTAAACCCGAAAAAATGCACATTTGGGGTCGGCTCGGGTAAATTTTTGGGGTATATGGTCAGCCAAAGGGGATTGAAGCTAACCAGGACAAAATCAAGGCCATCACCGACCTAGAATCCCCAAACTCGTAAAAAGGTACAAAGCCTAACAGCCGATTGGCCGCCCTTAACCGATTTGTTTCTCGGTCCACGACAAGTGCAAACCTTTCTTTGAAATCATAAAGAAAAGCAAAAATTTCGAGTGGACCGAGCAGCACGAGATGGCCTTTGAATCCCTCAAACAACACCTATCTTCAATCCCTATATTACAAAAACCGACCCAAGGGGAGGACTTGTATTTGTACTTAGCGGTATCCGAATACGCCATCAGCTCGGTGTTAATCGGGCTAGATGGCTCTATTCAACATCCGAGTGTATTACACCCCGGTCAGCGTTACATGATGCCGAGCTCCGGTACCACCAATGGAAAAGTCGGCTTATTCATTAATTACCGCGCGCGAAACTCCGTCCATATTTCTTAGAACACAAGATTATAGTATTGACAAACTATCCGTTGAAACAAGTGTTACACCGACCCGATACTTCCTGGTCGGATGATTAAGTGGGCCGTCGAACTTAGCCAGTTTGACATTATATACGAGCCACATACTGCAATAAAAGGACAGGCTTTAGCCGATTTTGTGGCCGAATTCACGTCTTCCATACAATTAGAAGTCAAGGAAGACCAAGAATGGAAATTATTCGTTGACGGCTCTTCCACCGCTGCCGGCGGGGGCGGAATCGTGATAATCGATCCAAATGAAAATGCTCTTTGCTTTCGGCCGCACGATTTGAGTTCCGCAACGAACAACGGCCGAATATGAGGCGCTCATAGCGAGCTTAGATATGGCGACCTCTATGGGCCTAAAACAACTATTGGTGCACAGTGACTCTCGGTTAGTCGTTCATCAAATCAACGGCGAATCGAAGCAAAAAAGAGCAAAAATTGCACAATATTTGGATTTGGTCAAGAAAAGGTTGTCACACTTTAAGACAAAAGTCTTACATGTGCCCCGAGCCGAGAACATGCAAGCGGATGCCCTAGCTCGGCTCGACTCTAGTCCAGGGACGGATGCCATCACGGATGTCACAAATCGTACTCTTTATCTGCGCCCCGTCACTCGGTGCAAAGAAAATATATACAACCGAAACCGCCGAACAGGACTTGGATGACCCCAATCATCCAATACTTAGAGAAAGGAGTTCAACCGAAAACAAAGCCGAGGCGTAACACTACGAACTCAAGCGGCTCGGTTTACACTAGTAGACGGCATCCTATACAAACGAGGATACTCCATCCCACTCCTACGCCTTTCCGAGACAGGATCTGCATTATGCACTTCGAGAGGTTCATGAGGGAATATGCGGCAACCACGCTGGGGGCCAAACGTTGGCCTATAAATTAATACGGCAAGGATACTACTGGCCATCCCTGAGAAAGGACGCAACCGACCTCGTCAAAAGATGTGAGAGATGCCAGAGGTTTGCACCACAGGTCAGATATCATCCTGAACAGCTTACTTCTGTATTTAGCCCATGGCCGTTTGCCAAATGGGGAATGGACCTCATCGGACCACTACCCATTGGCAAAGGGGGCGTCAAGTATGCCATTGTGGCGGTGGATTATTTCACAAAATGGGCAGAGGCGGAGCCTCTGGCAAAAATAGATGAAGAAAAGGTTGTGAGCTTTGTATGGAAATCTATCATCTGTAGATTTGGGATACCACATTCAATTATTACAGACAATGGGAAACAGTTCGACAACCGAAGATTCCGAAATTTTTGTGAAGGTTTCCACATAAAAAACCATTTCTCAACTCCATACCACCCCCAGTCGAACGGACAAGTTGAGGCCGTTAATAAAATACTCAAGTATACCCCAAGGCAAGATTGGAGAGTCTAAAGGCAATTGGTCGGAGTGAACTACTGGCGTACTATGGTCATACTGAGCGACACAACGAATGACCTCGGAGAAACACCTTTTTCTTTAGCTTATGGAGCCGAGGCGGTGATTCTGCCGAGATTGGAGCCCTACCTAATTGCAAATTTTGAAGAAGATCGTAATGAGGCCGCGCTCCGAGCCGAACTAGACCTTTCGAAGAAAAAAAGGTGCGATGCCGAGATGAAAATGCAAAGTGTATAAACAAAGGAGTGAAAGGTACTACAATTCGAGAGTAAAAGAAAGAAGATTTCAGGTCGGCGATCTTGTATTGAAAAAGATAACGGGCATTCAACCGAGCCCATTGAAGCCAACCTGGGAGGGCCCGTTTCGGATCAGCCACGTCTTATCCGGTGGGGCATACCAGTTAGAATATTTGAGTGGAGAAAAATTTACGCATCCATGGAATGTAGCATACCTGAAGCGGTATTATCAATAAAGATCTCGATCTACGATCCAGATAGGATTCCAAAGAATTATCCCTTCATCTGGTATTTCGTGAGCTCTTTAAAGGAAAACGAAGTTTTTACTCACCACAAATCAAGACTCGGCCACGCACCGAGCACAATACCAAGACTTGGTTACGCACCAAGCGCAAGATAGACTTGGTTACGCACCGAGCACAATATAAAGACTTGGTCACGCACCGAGCACCAAAATCAAGACTTGGTCACGCACCGAGCACAATACAAAGACTCGGCTACGCACCGAGCACAATAAAGACTTGGTCACGCACCGAGCACCAAAATCAAGACTTGGTCACGCACCGAGCACAATACCAAGACTCGGCTACGCACCGAGCACAATAAAGACTTGGTTACGCACCGAGCACAATACCAAGACTCGGCTACGCACCGAGCAGCAAAATAAAGACTTGGTTACGCACCGAGCACCATACCAAGACTCGGCTACGCACCGAGCAGCAAAATAAAGACTTGGTTACGCACCGAGCACCATACCAAGACTCGGCTACGCACCGAGCAGCAAAATAAAGACTTGGTTACGCACCGAGCACCATACCAAGACTCGGCTGCGCACCGAGCACCAAAATCAAGACTTGGTTACGCACCGAGCACAATACAAAGACTTGGTTACGCACCGAGCACAATACAAAGACTTGGTTACGCACCGAGCACAATACCAAGACTTGGTTACGCACCAAGCGCAAATCAGAGACTCAATTTATACACGAAATTTCAAATACGAAATGGACAGGTTTATATCCCTGAGTGCAAGAATCGATTAAGGCGAGCAGACCCCCTCACTCAGAAGAATACGAAATGGACAGGTTTATATCCCTAAGTGCAAGAATCGATTAAGGTGAGCAGACCCCCTCACTCAGAAGTACCGAAAATCGAGCCCCGTACTTGGGAAAATAAGAGGAAAAAAGAAGACAGGCAACACTCTTACAAAAAGGAAAGAGCCGAGCATCCATAAAAAGCTTGAAATACATACGCAGGAAAAGGAAAATAACAATTCATTTTTACTTCAAAAATAATTACATAGGGGAGGCCGGAGCCCGTTACATCTCGAGGCACGAAGCCAAATTACCTACCTAGGGCTACATATAAAAGCATCAAGACTGAGCAGGGGGCGGAATATCGACGGCACCGCTAGAGGCGACTTCTTCCACATCCGGAGGAGAGCCCTGCGCATTAGAAGCCTCCGCAAAGTTCGGCCGAAGGGTATTGAGATCAGCCTCCAGAAGAGCCAAATCTTCCTCAAGCTGAGCAACAGTACGCCCGCCCTTAAGTAAATCAAGAATTTCTTGGAGACTAGTCGCATGGCCACAGGTTAACATGAATGCATACTCCTCGGAGTCTTTGTAAGCTTTAATGGCCTCTCTACGAACTTCCTCGCTTTGTCGGCGGGGGCTTCTTCTTCTCCCTCCTGCGTACATCGGATAAGCGCCTCTCCATTTCCTCGGCCCGGCGTGGCGGCAAAGACGTTCGGCTCGGCGACCTTAACCCGAGCTCTTCTTCACCTTTGCGGGCCCGATCTCGCTCCGCCTCGGCCCCGCAGCAGTGATCTCTCTCTCGGAGTTGGCCCGAGCTATAGCCTCATCCGCTTGAGTCTTAAAAGATTCTTGCACCCCTTGGAGGTAGCATAGGCCTCCCGCAAATCCCCGTGCCGCCTTTCCAGGTCGGCATATTTTTCTCCAACTCGCGGGTTCCCCAACCGCATGCCATAAGAGCCCAATCATCCGCCCGGACATGGCCATAGCATATTGAATTTGTTCTTCGGCTTGATCCGAGCGAGAATTGCTCGATGCCTTTTGTCCAGGCACGGGCCGGGATCATTGCGGCCCGACCGCCTCCAGTAAGACCCTTGATTGCTCCTCCCGTAGGCGTGGCACATCGAACGAATTCCACAAACCACCGAGGGCGTAGTCCAACCATTCCCTCGCAATATTCATCTCTTGCTTGGTTTGGAGGAATGAAATGACCTTCCCTGCCGAGGTCATCTGAGAAAGTTCGCGGACCTTCATTTTCCGGGGGCTGTTCAGGATGTTCAGGCGCCGCTCGACCAACCCTTTCAGTCTGATCAGGCTCCTCCATCATAATTCCCCCTCTTCTCCTTTTGGAGGAGGCGGGCCGACCGCTTCCGGCACTCCATCGCCAGGACGTTTACCGGCCCGGATATCTTCTCTCTGAGCCGCCTCCACATCCGCAGATTGATCGGCAGCCGCCAGAGTTCGCCGTGCTGTATTCCTCACACTGCTAAGGCGTGCACGCAAATCCAGGCCACACCCTGCATAAAGCAACCATCAATTAGAAGAAAGATCAAAAGAAAGCAAAAAGACAACTCAAAAGAAAATGGAAGAAATACAGTGTTCTACCTCGAACGGCAGCCGCACTCGCCGGCTCCGGGGTCTGTGTCTGCCCTACGGGCGCAGATGATCTGCCCACAAGACTAGTCGTCGCAGGAGGCGGCGCAGCCTTGCTCGATTCTCACCGGGGTGATCCCTGGAGAATGGGGCCGTATTTCTTCATTAACGAGAGGATGCGTGGAGGCACTCTCTCGACCTCCACCTCCCGCTCGCCGCCTCATCCCGAGCCCCTCGGCTTCGGGGGTCGGAGGCAGAGCGGAGCCTCAAACCACTGCGGCCAAGTTGGCCTCGTAGCCAACCTCTCAATCCCCGTCCATGATTCCCCGGGCCGGATGTTCTCGACGCCTTCGAATAAAAGTGGGCGACAGAGGCCCCTTTGATGCCCGGTTCTCTGTAAAGGTGGAAAGAAAGGACAATTATGAAAAGGAAACAATAAACAGCAAAAGCAGAGAAAGGGAAAAGATAAGACTTACTGTAACCAAAAACAAAATTTGATGGGGGATGAAGAACGGTCTCACTTTCTCCATCCCCCACACGAGCTTGCCACCGCTCACCAGAACCATTTATCCTTCCACTCCTTCGAGAAGAAGGGAGACCCTCCACCAAACCGTCCAGGATACCCCGGTCGGGTGCAGACGTAATACCATCCGGATGGTCGGGTACCGACCCGAGACGATGGAGTCGCCGCCATACAAAGAGCTCGTTCATCTCCTTAAATTTGGGGCGAGGATATTTTTCCAGGTGAAACATCACCAGGAGGCCGATGATCCTTCCCCAAGAAATAGGGTGCACCTGGGTCGGATGCATACCCCACTTGCAAAACCACCGCGTGAGGAAGGAAGTGGAAATCTTAAACCGTATAAAAGGCTAGGAGCGAATACAGCCCGTGCAACCTCCGGGTGGGTATCGGGAACTTCCGTGCCGTCCGGTACCCAAAAGTAGATACCGCTCGAATACGGTACATTCGCCGGAGCTCATCCACCTCCCGAATCATCAACATGCTCGGGATATCGTTTATGTCACTCGGACGTCCAACGAGGCTCGACACGAAGACGAGGTCCTCCTCCTTGTCGATCGTCGCCATTACGGTGGCCTATGGGCCCCAGTGGCCTTTCCGCCTCGAATCCCCGGACAGCTCATCTACTCGCTCACGTTGTCACGCTCCGGCCGAGATGGATCCATATCTTCTTCTTTCGCGGCACGATTTAGAATCAACACTTGGCGATTCTTCACCGGAATTCTCTTGTACCGATCCGGGTTGATACAATCGTTTCCTTCTCTATAAACGGTCATGGCGTCGGGTCAAAGATAGTGTGCGTCCGCTCTAAGGGCGTTCCACCTCGTGAAGAATCGGAGAAGATATCTCGGATAATACTCGGACCGTGGGACGGAGATCGCCGTCTTTGGTGAAAAATAAACAGAGGGTTCGGATGGAGGATCTTCAATTTCAACTTCTACACTATAACTACGACTCCTACTATCTTCAAAAGAAGACATTTATAGGTAAAGAAAGAGTATTTTTAGAAAAATACCTAAGTTCAAGTCTCTCGAACTTGGGAAGCCGACCAAATTTCTCGGTTTTAATTACTTTAGCTCAAGGGTTAAAGGATGCGAAAGTGAATAATGAAGGAAAACAAAGGTATTTATAGATAAGTTTCCTCGATAAACGGACGCGTTTATTCGAAAGACGCTCCTTTTAAAAGCTCAAAAGCCGCCAAACATGACAAAAACGCCGTGTCCCCACGCCGCCGACAGAATCGACGTAACTTTTCGGTTCTGCGCAAGATTGGTCCAACCACGAGATGCCACGTGTTCATTATGGCAACCCATTAATGCGCCGTTTCAAGCATTAATTGCTACTGCGACAGTACAGGAAAGAACAAAACCTTTGAAAAATCCGTTTTCCCATTAATTGTTCATCATTAGCATTAAAGTTTAACTCGACGTCAAAGAATTTTCTCTCGAAGTCAAACTTGGGGGCCTTTGATGACACCGAGCCGCAGTCGGAAGAAATTAATCCACGTCATCGACCCAACACATGTCCGAGTAGGCGACTGCGAGTAACGTCAACAATAACGCATTCGACGACACGTCACGAATTAGGCTCGCCGGCTACCGAGCCCAACTGCTACCGAGCCCAACCACAACACGGCCGCCGAGCCCCGAGCCCAGATTTCAATATGAAGCACACGCGCGACAACCTCGTAAAAATAATCACACGCCCATGCTTAGCACTTTATCGGTATTAAAGCGCCACATGTCGAGAATTATGAAGAGAAGTCGACAAGTGGCAAATTTGACTGACATGCACAACTATAGAGGGACATGTGTCGCCTTTTTAGCTATTTTATTAATTAATGAATAGTTAGTGCAAAGATGACTATTGTAAACCCACTTACTCAAAAGGGGTATAAAAAGTCTGAAAAGGAAAAAAGAAAGGGGAGGTAGATAGGAACAAATTATAAAAAAGACCGACCCCGATATTCCGGCTCGGCAAAAATACAAAGAAAGGCATAATTAGCCAGAAATAAAGATACGTTACGCATGTTTTCATTTCCACGTGTTAAACCTTTTACGTATTTCTACTTGTTGACCAAAACGCACGTCAACACACAAAAAAAAAAAGTCTTTAGACCAGAGAAGCAGAGGAACAAAAATAATCTGATAAAATAAACTGCTGGTAAAAAGTTACCTGATTAAAATTATTATCACGGAGATGGGCAACAATGAGAGCATTGACATGGCGGTAAAGCTTGCCGTCCCGCAATGATCGCTCCAATCCATTTGTGTTCATGCCATCTGCTTTATCCATTAACGTACCTCCTTCACTCAGAATCTAATTTTTAAAACCCTAATTATAACAATTGGGGGTAAATTCTTGAATCAGTTGTGCGGTTCGAGTGGTAGTGGGAAAATAAGACCTTGTTTGTTTACGTTTGCGAGCCCCTATTTTCAATTTCCAATTTTTCATAGAAATTAAATTTTATAAATTTTTCCAATATAAATCATCATTTTTATTTGTACCATATATTAAATATAGCCTTTTGACCTAACAACTTATCAAGAATGGCATTTGACCGCCATTTATTGCTAAAAAAAATAGAAAAAAGTAGAAATTGTACACTTCCCGAAATGCCCATCATAAAAGACGCAGGGTCGATTAACCGGTCATTTTGGGTCGATTAATCGACTGCTGCGTACCATGCAGAATCGGGTCGCTTAATCGACCCATTGAGTCGATTAACCGACCAGCATTAATGTGTCGATTGATCTACTCAAAATTATTAGGTCGGTCAATGGTCGATTAATCGACTGTTAATCGACTAAAATAAATGTGGTCGGTCAGCGGTCGATTAATCGACTAAAGTGGTCGATTAGAAATTTAAAACCCCTCTGTAGGGTTTATAAGCCCTCAATCAACTCTAAACGATAATCGTTCAAATCGACCCTCACCACTGTCAAAGAGACCGCCATTGATTGCCGTTGTTGATAGCCGCTGGTGCCGCCGTCGTTGGGGAATATTTTCTTGCGACTTCTGTCTATAAAGTAAGAGTTTTTTTTTTTTTTTGAATTAGTTATTTTAACTGTATTGTAAAATATGTTATGATGGTTTGAGGTATTGAATTATTGAATGAATGTTATATACTGAATGGGGTTTAGGGTTTAGTTTGAATTGAATGTTAATGTTATTTGGAATGTTAGACAGTTATGGAAATGTTGTGTTTTTCATTGCAAAATTTTGTTGGGAGTGCTGGGAGGAATGTTAGACAGTTATGGGAATGTTATATAAAGTGCTTTTTTAAGCCAAATAACTGCTTGATAACTGCTAATAACTGATTTACTGCAAGATAATTGATATTTAACACTCCAAAATTTGTCTTTTCTATTTCAATTATACAGAAAAATGGCATACCTCACCACCATTGAAAATCGGTTTGATTCAAGAGTTACATCCCAATGTAACTTACAAATTCTAAGTCTAGTATATGATAAGTTAGACGCCGAACACAAAGAGATGTTGTTGAACTCGGCTTTCGGAGACTTATACAAATTCCGTGATAATATTCAGATTTCTTGTAAACTTCTTCATGCTCTATTATTTATGAGGATTAAATCACCGGTGCATGATGAGGTATGGTTCCGTGTTGGGGATGCAAATGTCAGATTCGAGTTATCAGACTTCACTCTCATCACTGGATTGAATCCCAGAATTGAGAATGATTTTGTAAAGGACATCCCATCGGATAGACGGTTAGCGGCAGAGTATTTTGCGGGAGGGAAAAAAGCTGTGAAGCCACATCAATTGAAGGCGGCCTTTAAGCACGATGCAAAGAATGAGGAGGACCGATATAAATTGGGATTGGCCCTCATATATGAGTGTGTTTTGCGGTGTAAGGAGCCTACCACTTCAATTGATATGAAGATTCTGCAAGTTGTTGACAATTTGTATCTTGTCAATAAATACCCGTGGGGAAGATCATCCTATGACTATCTTCTACACATTTTGATGAAAACTATTACTAAAGTTGACCATCACAGCTTCTGGGGCTTTACACACGCGGTACAGGTATTTATCAAAGTCATTTTCGTTAGATTACAATGTATATTTTCAATTTCGATAAATATTTACAACATTGGATTGTTTGTTAGGTATGGGCATTTGAGACATTTCTTGTCGTATGTCGAATGTTTAGAACTGAAAGAACCGAACAAAGACTTCCTAGGATGTGTGGGTGGAGGTCCACATCCACTTTTGGCTATTTTGAGATTATTTCCGTCTTGGACGAGCCTATGGTAATTTTGAGATTATTTTTAATTGCGTATAATTTGTAATCGAAATTTTGAGATTATTTGTAATAGATATTATTTGTGAATTGGCAGGACGAAGTTTTGTTTCCATTGTCTCCGACACAAGAAGAAATGGAAAAGGAATATGTTGTGATGTTTCCCGGCGTGTTCCCCGAGGATCTCAGTTATCCTTTGGATGAGCAGACGGTGCCCACAGATGATCGGGAGATGGTGGAAGAGACAGACAGAGAGAGAGAGAGAGACAGGCATAGAGAGAGAGAGAGTCAGGGCCTACAAGTGTGCCACCAGGGGATGTCCATGAGACGGAGCATGGAGGCAGTTCTCGAGTACCCCCACCTTCCACCGGCCCTTCCATCGGTATGAGGCAGGTTTTGGATATCGTGGCCACGCTGATAAAAAAACAAGATGATGCTTTTTCTTTTCTAAATAAAAAGGTCGAAGATGATTTTTCTCTTATAAGCGGAAAGATCGAAGAATTGGACCGCAAGATTTATGCATTAGACCAAAAACTTGAAGCAAGAAGTCAGCCTTATACGTGGTTCACTCCTGAGAGGCAGCGTATGGAGACGGGGCTGTCTCCCAATTATGGGACGGTGGTGGAGACAGAGAAGACTAAGAGTCAGGCTGTTGAGGAGGAGGAACATGATCAGGTTGTTGAGGATCCGGCTGAGGGTCAGTCTTTTGAGGAGAAGGAGGATCAAACAGAGAAGACCCCGTCTGTTGAGGTGGAGAAGAATAAGGCTGCCGATGTGGTGGATGAGGAGATGCATTCCGATGTTGAGGTGGTAGAGGTGGAGCAGGCAAACACGGGGGATGATCGGGGAATGGTGAAATATACAAGGATGAAGAGGCCATCAAAATATGTAGAAAAAAGAAAATGTTCTACAAACGGGAGCGAAGCGAAAGAGAGTGCCTTCAATTCATACAAGAACACCCTTCACAACTGAATCGAGGCCACAAACAACCACCTCCATAACCTTTTTGGACAAGATGCAAATTGATTTCTTCCTCCCGATGGATCCATTGAAGGCCAAAAAATTTAAAGAATGGTACACAAATGCAGCTGATAGGTAATATTAACTGCAAACACTGTCAGCTGATAGGTCGATTGATGGTCGGTCAATCGACCATTGATCGACTGCTTAGTCGGTCTGTGGTCGATTAGTTGTCGTTGCAACGACTGTTAATCGACAAATCGGTCGATTAATGGTAGATTGACCGACCACTGACCGACCCTAGGTTTATTTTATGTTTTTGCTTCATTTCATTAATTAATATGTACATATTGCTTCCAACAGTGAAGAATTGATCATAAATGGGATCACATATAAAAATGCTAAAAGCTGGTTTACGTTGATTACTGCATCTGGGGCTTGGCTTGAAGATGATGTAAGTCCAGTTTAATATGTACATACTGCTCTAGTATTATGTAAATCTTATGACAATTTTTCACTTTTCAGCACGTGGATTTGGCGATGACCTTGTTACGGGAGAGACAGACAAGATATCCGGTGTCCTTCGGCAAGTACACCCGAGCCATCCTAGACAGTATGTTCTATCAATCATTAATATTTGCACTCAATGATTACAAAGCAGAACCCCACTAACTTCAAGTTCGATAATTCTTTGATTAATTATACGAATGGGACTTGGAGTAAGTTTGGGAGGGAATGGGCTGGGTGTACACACTTGTACTTTCCAATTTGCTATAATAAGCCTAATAGAGGGGCAACTTAATCAGTGCCTTGAACCAATTACTGTGATGTTACCCTTACTTGCACAACAAGTTGGGATCAAAACAAACGGCCCCCTCAAAGTGGCCAGATCTGACAAGACATCCAAGCAGGGCACGTCGTAAGTCATCTAATCTTAACTGTGTTATTTAGCTTAATGATGGTCTATTGACCGACTCACTGGGGTTGATTAAACGACCCAATTCTGCAAAATCTACACATTAATGTTGGTCGATTGACCGACTCGTTGGGGTTGATTATACAACCCGATTCTGCAAATATGCAACATTCAATTAATCGACTTCATCTACTCGAGAAAATGAATGAAATGACAGATAAATTGAATAAAACAATGCCATAAGGTCAGAGGAACTAAATTCAAACCTGAATGTTGATTTCGCTTGTAATGTCGAAGATTGGAAAGGAGGAGATGTACGGATTTTCGGTTCATTGAACTACAAACCCCCAAACGGTTGATATACACAAATTTGTGGAAGAAATAAAAAGGGGTATTTTAGACCTTTGCAATTGGAGGGTTGTTGGTATATTAAAGTGCTGAAAGGGTAATTTGGATATTTAACTAGAAGAAGGCCATTATTGAACTTTTGGAATAAGTAAGGCCATTTTTGAACATCTTCTATTTGACTAGGCCAAACTTGTACAAAGCCCTTTTTATTTTCCATTTTTTACAGAAAATAACATCTCAAACCTATAATTTCAAATTTCAATTCTATACACTACCTTACATCACTCATCAATCACTATTCTTTTTTTTATCCAAATATATATGTGGGACCTATCATTATCAACTTTATATACTTAAAATATTACCATATATATCTAATGGAACCCACTAGCCTAAAATCTTACTTTTCAAATTATTATATACATAAAATACTAATTCAAAACTACTCAACCAAACATAATCTCATTTTCAAACCTACATAAAACTCATTTTTATTCACTCATCCAAACATAATTCCAGTTTTCACACGAAAACCAATAATTTCTCAAAATTTATTTTTCAACACTAGAAACTAGAAATAGTCAATGGAAACATAATCATACAAGCCCTAAGATTTTTCGTCCCGTAATTGGACCTTCTAGAGAATTAGTCCTCTAAATTGTCACTTTAATGTTTTAGTCCTTTAACTTTCAGATTTCTATATATTCAGTCCTCTAACTGTCAAACTTTATAGATATTTAATCTTTAACGTAACAATTTTAGTTTTGCTCCTATAACTTAACAAATTCCATAAATTCAGTCCTATAACTTAACAATAGTTAAATTTAACTAATTTATCAAAAGGTCAGTACCCACACTTCACATTTTTTTATAGACCAAAAGTAAAATAATTAAATTTCAATTTTTGAAAATTAATTAAATTATAAAAGTAATTAAAAATTAAATTAATTTGCTTGAGAAAAAATTCAAATAAATAGAAATTTCTAAAACAATTAATGAATTTTAGGACAATTAAGATAATCACAATAAATAAGTAAATTAATAATAATTTATCATATTTATGTAATTAACTTTTGGTGAGGAAAATTATCTTATCTCCAAGAAATAGATTTGAACTAGTGTACAAGATGCATTTATTTCAGAAGGTTTAAAAAATCAATGCTTGAAATATTTATAAAAAATTAATCAAATTAAAAATGATCAATTATTTCTTTTGAAAGCTATCTATTAATTAAAATTATTCAATTTTAAAAATAAAATTTAATTAAGAAATAACATTTTAATAAAATTAATTAAATTTAATTATTGATAAGTTATATGACTAAATTCCCCTAAAAAAAGTTATAGAACTAAATTTCTGAACTATTTTAAGTTATAGGACCAAAAGTAAAATTGCTAAGTTAAAGAACTGAATATATAGAAATTTGGAAGTTAAAGGACTAAAACATGAATGTAACTTAGAGGACTAATTCTTAAAAAAGTCCAACTTACAGGACTAAAAGTTATATTTTCCCAGTGGCAGCAAAATTTGAACTCTGGCCAATATTAGTAGGGTTGCTGTTTGGTATTTTTTTAACAAATTTTTAACTAAATTGTCTTATGCGATTTCACTAAAATTTAAAGCTTGCAGAACACCAGCTCGCCCCAAGACCATCGGGCTAATGGAAAATATCGGGATGGGTTGGGTCGATTTTTATTCGGGCCACAAAAAAGCCCTGTTCAACCCATGTATAGGATGTTGTACAAAAAAGTTGTCGGATCGAGCTAAAAGTCGGGCCAAGCCAAATAAACCCGATTTTTTTTGCCTAGAAAAATCTAGCCCAGTCCAGCCCTAACCTCGGGTTAGCCTAATTACATTTTGCTATTTCTACGTAAAATTAATTTCAAATTTGTTGTTTACTAAGTAAAATCAAATGTATGGTTTTAAGTGGTAGCAGACGGGCGCACAATGTAGTAAAGAAAAGTCCTTTATTTTGAAAGTTCAAACAATATGCATTTTCCAAATAGAACGCGCCTAGCATTCAATAGGGTCGGACTTGAGCATAAGCTCAATATACTAGCTAAAGCTTATGGCCCCAAATACTTAGGGGCCCGATGTTATATATATATATATATATATATATATATATATATATTAGTTTTTACATATGTGATGAGGATTGTATAAATTGAATGCATATAAGATGTACAACTGTGTATATTATAAAACTCTACAATATAAATCTGTTCGGGTTCAGGTTGATTAATTATACACAAATAATTAAAGGGGTAGTGTTTGTATTCACAAGTTTGTTGTAAATTTCATGTATCAACCCAACTCGTTAATCTGAACACGACCCAAATTGTCACCTCTAGATTGTTCTAACAATTTTTTTTAGTACACGATTCCGAAAAAGGTGGGACTTGTGATATTTGATCCCATGTCATCAATTCCCCAAATGATATGTTTAGGTAAATACAGCTTGCTGCCACTTTGACGCTTCCATTTGGTTAGGGAGGTTCAGCATTAGAAGAGAACTGTGCTCGGCCGCTACCTGCAACAATGTTGAACTTGAACCTCGGTAAAACACGTAAAAATCACACATACGTTGTGTCGTTATGTGCAATATTTAAAAATGAAGAAAGAAAAGAAATTCTCAATGTTGTGCAACCACAATTATGAAGCAGGTGTTTGAATAAATGTCCGAATAGAAACTGAAAATGGCTTGAAAGGTTCATCCCTAAGGAAAGAAATGGGGGTTTCAGGCTGGATAGCAAGGTCTTTCCTGAGGGGGCTTCGAGAATGCCATACACATCGTACTTCTGCTCGGGTCGAGGCTGCCACTCGGTCCTAAGACGGATCAAAGAAGAGTGGGGAACCTCTTGCTGGTTTTTGGAATTCGACATCAGTAAGTCTTTTCACACAATCGACCGACATTGACTCATCTCAATCTTTGAGGAAGAGATTGACGATCCCAAGTTCTTTTACTCCATTCAAAAAGTCTTCCGTCGGATGATTCATAGGAGATGAGAAGGGCCCTTACTCCATCCCACACAGTGTATTATTATCGACCCTTCCTGGCAACATCTACCTATACAAGCTCGATCAGGACATAGGGAGGATCCGACATAAGTACCAAATCCCAATTGTTCAGAGAATTAGATCGGTTCTATTAAGGACATCATTGTGGGGACGTAAAAAGCATCCAACGTAAAGCGACCTTTCATTCCCTTCTTGCCATGTGAAGAAATTGCATGTATATTTGTTTGTTGTCTCGTTTTTGCAATTGTCATTGTTGTTGTTTTTGGATCGTTGATGCTATGCTTGGTAAACCTTTTCTTGTTGTTTTCTTTAGTCGTGCTGTTAGAAAAACAATAACTAAGAACAGAAAGAAAATTCAGCAAAAAAAAAAAATAACACTGATAAAGCAAACCTGAAAACCACACTAGTTCTCTATCTTCATAAGCTTTGTAGCATCACATACATATGTAAAAAAGAATCTGTTTCAATTTAGTGTTACACCTCTTATACTCATACATTTGAACATGTTGGCCCCCTCACCCAACCTAAACAAAATTGGTGAAGCTCTATTTAAGTTTAGAGATTTCCCTCTAGAGGCAAATATTCTTGAAGAATTAAACTTGGTCATGGACAACGGTCCAGTGTCTTGTAGAATCATAAAAAACATTTCTCATGGGGTTAAATATTTTCTCATGTGCCAACTTTAATTGCCTAACCCACCAGGCCCGTAAATAAGAAAAAAGTAATCAACTTAACTTTCTAGACTTGATAAAAACATCTCAAAATGAATCCAAGGCACAAAAAGTGACACATAGCATGATAAAATAAAGGAGTACATATATTATTTTGAGAACTTGAACAACTTATACACTGGCCTAATAGGCATGTTCCTGACTATAAGAAGCCTCAATACATGCCACATTTATTTCAATAGAAATTTATTTGCATATCGATCTCAAACCACTGATTCTACAACTATTATGATAGTTGACTCTTTGAGGCTTTAATTTGGTATAATTCAAATGATTCTGTATCACAAGCGATTTGTCAGGCAAGAAAACAACAATATAATGGTGACAACAATTGTCTTTAGTAAAGATGACATTCCGGCTTCCTAGTATTCTTGAAATTAGCCTTCTAGTTCGTTAGATGATTGCTCAAAGTTAGTGTCTGGATTTGCTGTATCATTACTTGTTGCAGAAATGGATGCCATTGGGTTTAAATTATCACGTTTCATAAATTCCTCCACCCTTTAATATTTGCTGCTTTTTCCTGATCCAAGCTAGGAACCTCACGCTGCTGGAGAATTTCAGGAATTTTCTCACTCTCACCAAGAAGAAGTGTCGCTTGGTGGACGTTTCTCTCCCTTTCTTTTATAGAACAGCTGTGATATTTTCAATGTAACGACGCACACTAAATTGGTGAGACATGCTGCCAATATGTCTGCAATCACGACGGATAATCTCTCAAACAACTCCTCATCTGTTATTCCGTCTAGAAGGATAGTTTGAGTTATCCGGTACATTGAGTTAGCAGCTATAACTTTAACAGGCCAATTTAGAGGGTCTTGCACTATAAAATCTTTCGTTTCGGATATGAAATTTTTAACAGTCTTTCCAGCAATACCGAAAAGTTTTTTCAGCTTCTCCTTGTTGGTTTTGCTTTTAAGACTTGTAGTATCCTAATCTTGCCATTTTCTAAACAGTTCAACTCCTACACATACGACGTCTGCCATGTGACATATGCTTGTCAAATCTCCGTTTTTGTCCAGGGATTTCTCTATAAGCTTCGCAAAGTAGAGGCCTTCGCTCACAACACTCAGTAACCGATTAGACTTGTCGCCCACGATGTTGGGAAGTGAAATTGCAATTCTTGTGAAGGTTACAACTGGGAGAGACCAGCAATTTGGAGGTTCTTGCGAATGTAAGCTTCGGATTTCATTGCTGTCAAATTCTATCATCCCTTTGAAGTTCACGAATTTCTTAAGAAGTTTGATTAGGTTGTCCGATTGCTTGTTTTTTTACCTATATGAATCAGCTTATCCATATGTTTTTCAGTGTCCTCTTAGGCAACTCTGCCTCGCCTTCAAGTAACAAAACGTAACGGCTAAAATCCTCTAAATCGCCTGATTCTTTTGATTCGCTCGCCTTCATGAAACAAAAAGTTAGGTCTTTTACAAAGGTAACAGACATCAGTAAAACTAGTTTCGCTGTCATTTCGACTTTTGTAAATGCTGCTAAGTTGAAACAGATAAAAGTCATTGTATCTTGCAGACGAACGTCAGAACTGTAAGCACTTCGAATATGGGACATTTTTATCTTGGCGGAGACTGTATCGAATGCATGCCTTGATGAGCCTAAATTTTCTAAACTCTTAGCCATTTCTCGAAAATAGAAAACCACCCAACCAATAGACTCTTAGTTCATCGATCGTAAATTCCCTAGCTCACTTGCTCATTTGAAACACGTTTATTCATTTGGTTGTACTGCGACTCTACGTATCTTTTGGCAGTCAATACCATCACATCCGAAGAACAAAGCATGACAAGAAAAAGAAGCGTGGAAACAATAGATCTGATTTCTTCAGCCAATATTTGTTCGGTATAAAAAATAACTCCTGGATTTGGAATATATGAATGCATACGCTTACCACAATCGTGATCACTAGAACACCTAAAGAGGCTAAGTTCAGCACGATTTTGTTATTTTCCATGGATCCCAAGGACGCCATGAATTGGACATGTCGATCCATGACATAGGCGAATCAAGTTGCTTTTGCATATAGTCCTTGAAATCTTGGCCCATGTTGTTGATACATTCATCCCATGTGAAATATTCTCTGCACTCACATTGAGCCATGAACTTATTATTGATTTTTGCACTCTCATTATTAATGTTGTAACTGATTATACTTGATTGTCATCTGTTTGGTTTCTCTTGTTTGGTATTATGAACCTTAATATAAGAATGGAACTGGACTTGAGTTATGACTAACAATGAGTAATACGACACAATTACAAATACGATTACAGAGACAAAAGACACTGATGACACCCGAGCTGAGCTGGATAAAAATGTTTCCACATGGCCGTTTAAGTACGTAAGCCCCCCAGAATGATGCAGACTGACTAGGATGACATCAGCAGCCAACCTAGTGATGTGGACCGAGCTGAGCTCGGTCTATTACAATAAAAATAATTCCAGTAAGTGCTCCACTCAACTAGTCTTCCACTAAGTAGAGTCAACACACTAGTGGCAGACCATAATACCACCTATCAACCGGTCAAAGTGATGAGTCAGCAAGCTCTCCTCAATACATGGCAAACATGCATCTCATGTGCAACAAAGGAAGAACAAATGTCCCACTATTATCTTAATATAATAAAGCTTAGTCCACTAATTGTTTAATATAAATAGATGGCATTTTTAGGAAAAAAGACAAGAGAGAAAAATTAAAGAAACTACCTGTAAATTTCAAGCTAAGAGTAATAAACCAACCAGACACGCTCTACTCGGTCATCACAATAAAAAGACAGAAAAATCCACTTTAACTATTCTCCAAGTGTTTGTTTTTAGTTTCCAAGTCATAAATTTTCGATATTTCGCTTGTTGACCCAAGAAACACGTCAATAAATTGGCACTAGAAGGAGGGCCCATTTGGTCCAGTCATCATCTCGAGAAGTTCTTCCAGCCAAGGTAACACCTTTCCCATCCTCTTACAAAACAAAATGAGTAAAAATTAAAGAAACCCCCGTAGGACAGAAGATCCACCACAAGAAACCCAAAATGGCCAAAATGCACCTCAAGACGAGACTAGGGGTGCAGTTCTATTACCCATTGCTTAGCTTCTCACGGACCAAACTTCCTCCAGAAAATGAGCCAATTGGTCGCTCAATCTCTCACAAACACCCAACCACAAATCCAACCTCCACCCCGATAAACCTCTCACAAGTGGATCCCCTGCGAAATGCCCAAAATCAACCTCACATAAACCCAGACAACCAAGAAGTTAATTCCCAAAACCGACAGTCCGAGGATAGACAAGGTAGGAGAAGACATCATGATGATGCCCTGGAATGCAGTAGGATAGTGGACCCTCGACATTACTCCATCGCCCCCAGCAATCCCATTCCATGTTTGGGCGTCTAGGATCGGATCCAGTTTGGGAATGGCCCCTACAGTCTATTGGCTCCAGGCTCCAATTTCCTGGTGACCGAGATCTAGCTAGGGCCAACCGAGCTCAAGGACCTAGCCCGATCAATGAGCGAGAGGTAGAAATCCTTTGCCTATGACACCATCTGAACGTGCTTGAAGAAACGCTAGACGACGCTCAATACCAACCGAGCTTAGGGACCGGTCGACTAGATGTTCTGTCACCCTTTGCTCCTCACATTTTGACAACTCATCTTCCCACAAAGTTTAAAATCCTTCAAATTGGTTTGTACAATGGTGAAACCGACCCCATCACCCACATCCATATGTATTGGCATGGATGGAACTGTACATCCCAAGTGATGCCATCCTTAACCGATCTTTTCCACTAACATTGGGCGACCGAGCCCATCACTGGTTCCGAACTCTACCATTAGGTTCCATCCATTCTTGGAACGACATGATGCCAACTTTCACCACTCACTTCCTAATATCTAAAGTCCATACGGCTCCAAAGGATTCTCTTGTGAATATCAAACAAGGCAAAGACGAATCGCTAAAAAGCTACATTGCCAGGTTCAATAATTATATTCATGAGATGGAACTGGTCTCAGACGATGTGATGCTCATAATGGCTATGACTGGTCTCGTCCCCAGTCTCGGTTCAACTATGCCATTCATGAGTCAAGTGCGAACACCTTCCAAGAATTCCTCCTCCGTGCAAAGAGACACATATGCGCGAAGAAAGCCATGGTCGTCCTACCAATCAAACATAGACACCAGAACCCTTGAAAAAGATGTTAAAAAAGATCTCTCATCTAGGCCGGGTTCTGGATTCAAATCATTTTCTGACAATTCCGCAATAGGCTACATATCTCACCAAGAAGTTCGAGTTAGGGTGGAGGCAATGAGAAACACATTGAATCATACCCCGTCAGCAATTTGGAAGGACATCAGGAACCTCAACTTGGTATCGCCAGCTCGCCCACTAAAACTGGATCCATCTAAGTTGGATGCCAATAGGTATTGTTTCTATCATAAGTCGATCGGTTATAAGACCAACGAATGTTGAGACCTTATCTAGGATATCATGAGGATCATCCAGAAGAAAGGATAGAAGCAGTATGTCCATGAGCTCGCCACCTCCGCTCTTCCGCTAGAACAAACCGAGTGGCTACCACCCGGCCCGTTTACAATGGGCAGGAAATTTTGACATTGATAAACACTAATAGTGTTTAAGATCACCGATCCACCCGAAAAAGAAAAGTTAGAGAAGCTACAAATGCTGGGCAACGAGTGCAAGTCGTCGAGATCCGAGAAAGTCGACATGCAAGATACTTTACATTCTCCGACCAAGATGCGACCAACTTGCACATCCCCATTCTGACCCTCTGGTCATGACAACACTGATCCTAGACATTCCCATACATAGGATTCTGGTCGATTAACGGAGTTATGCCTCAGTTATATACATCTGAGCTTTCAGAAGGTTGAATGTTGACGACAACTACATTCGGCTCTGTAATGATAGTATCCTGGGCTTCGGGGAAAGAAGGATAATCCCGCTCGGTGAGGTGGATCTGTCAATCCAGCTCGGCTAGGGAGCATATAAAAGGGCGGTCATAACCACCTTCAAAGTCATTAATTCTGACTCCGAGTATAATGCCATCATTGGACGGCCACTGCTTTATCATCTAAAAATAGTTGTTTCAGTGTACCATTTTTGCATCAATTTCCCAATCCCGTATAGAGAAGGTATCCACAAAGGGAACCAACGTGAATCAAGGGAATGCTCCCTAAAAATCAGGCTGGTTGAAATAAATGTAACAGAAAAAGAAGAGCCCAACAAGCCAGAAAAGGGATAATCTAGAAGATCGGCCGATACCACCGAGCTGAGTACCGAACAGAGAAACCGAGAGGAAATTTTAATAGAAGCTGACCCGGGCAGATGACCCCGGGAAAGAATCGATCAATGAAGACCAAGAGTTGCCTTTACACAAAAAAGGGAAAAACAAGAAATAGAAACAAGCCGAGCCAGTCGAAGATATCAATATAGTAGATGTCGATAAGTGAAATGGGGGGCGTCAACTCAGATTAGGTCGTAATTTACAAGAGCCGCTCCAATAAAAGCTTATAGAGTTTTTGGGTAACAATATGGATGTGTTCGCATGGACCTACTCGGACATGCCCGACATCGACCCCAAGCATGCCTGCCACTGTCTGAACATCAACCTTACCTATCGGCCGATGGTCCAGAAAAAAAGAAAGCTAGGCCCAGACAGGCAAGCGGCACTAGAGGCCGAGGTCGGCAAACTATTACATAACAAGTTCATAAGGGAGACATTTTACCCACGATGGGTAGCCAATCCAGTTTTAGTCAAGAATAGTAACGGATAGTGGCACCTTTGCATCGATTTCATGGATCTAAATAAAGTCTGCCCGAAAGATAGCTACCTCCTCCCGAATATTGATTACATGGTCGATGCTATAGTCAGGAACGAGCTAATGAGCATCATGGACGCATACTAAGGCTACAACCAAATCCGGATGCACCCGGATGATGAGGAAAACACTTCTTTCTACTCAGCAAGAGACATATATTGCTATAAAATGATGTCGTTTGACTTGAAATGTGGGGGCAACCTATCAAAGGTTAGTGAATAAAATATTTGAAAAATTAATAGGCCATACGATGGAAGTCTATGTGGATGATTTCTTATAAAATATTTGTATGTTGCCGACCATATTTCTGATCTTAATGAAATATTTACAATTTTGAGTGAGTATAAGATGATGTTAAATCTGAAAAAGTGCACATTTGGGGTCGCTTAGGTAAATTCTTGGGTTATATGGTAAGTTAGAGGGGAATATAAGCCAATTCTGATAAAATCAAATTAATAATTGACATGGAGTCCCCCAACTATGTTAAGAAAGTTCAAAGCTTAACCGGGCACCTAGCCGCCATAAGTAGGTTCGTTTCGAGGTCAACAGATAAGTGTAAACCGTTCGTCGAAATAATCAAGAAAAATAAGGATTTCAAATGGACTGAGCAAACACATGCAATATTTAAATCACTAAAGCAACACTTGACGTCCATCACCGTTCTTTATAAACCGAGCCGATGAAAAAACTTGTATTTATATATAGCAGTTTTTGAATATGTCGTCAGCTCGGTGCTCGTCTGGCTGGATAATTCTATTCAACATCCAGTTTATTACATCAGCCAGGCCTTGCACGAAACCGAACTACGATACTCCCCAATGGAAAAGTTGGCATACGCACTAATCATCTCAGCACGAAAGCTAAGGGCATATTTCTTGGAGCATAAGATCATAGTTTTAACAAACTACCCTTGAAGCAAGTCATGCACCGATCAGACACTTCTGGTCGGGTAGGGCCATAGAACTCAAACCAATTTGAAATTTCGTATGAGCCGAGGATGACTACCAAAGGACAAGCACTGGCCGACTCCATAGCAGAATTCACCCCGTCAATTCAATTGGACATCATCAAAGAGCAAGTATGGAAACTGTTTGTCGGCGGCTCTTCCACTGCAGACTGAGCAGGGGGTGGGATTGTGATAATCAATCCAAAACATCAATGCTATTGTTTGTCCATACGATTCTAGTTCTCGGTGACAAATAATGAGGTAGAATATGAAGCTCTGATAGCAGGTCTGGAGATGGCAGCCGCGATGGGACTAAAAAGGCTACTCGTCCACAACGACTCCCAGTTGGTGGTCAACTAGATCAACGGGAACTACGAAGAAAAAGAGCCAAAATAGCACAATATTTGGAGCTCGTAAAAAAATAGGCTTTCTCAGTTTAAGGCAGAAGTGATACATATCCCTAGAATCGAGAATGCACAAGCGAACACCCTGGCCTGACTAGCATCGAGCTCGGGGACTTACCCGATCAAATAAGTAATGGTTACCTATTTGTCTCCTCCCTTATTGAATACGAAGGAGATAAATTCCAATTGAGGTGCCAAGCCGACATGGATGACACCTATCATTTAATACCTAGCGGAATTCATCTAGAAAACAAAATTGGGGCTGGAACACTAAGAACACAAGCCGCTTGGTACACCATAATGAACAAGGTCATGTACAAATGTCGGTACTCGGTCCCACTGCTCAGGTTTTTATCAAAAACCAATGCCCATTATGCTCTTCGTGAAGCGCACAAAAAAATCTGCGGAAATCATGTAGGGGGTAGACATTAGCATACAAACTGATCCGACAAGGGTACTACTGGCCATCTCTGAAATGAGATGCGATCTCCTTGGTTAAAAATGCGAGAGGTGTCAGCGATTCGCACCACATGTCATATACCACCCCAAATAGCTCACTTCGATCTTTAGTCTTTGGCCATTTGCCAAATGGGGAATAGACCTCATCGGACCACTCCTCATTGGCAAAGAGGGCATAAGGTATGCTATAGTCGTGGTGGACTATTTCACTAAATGGGCCAAAGCGGAACCACTAGCAAAGATAGATGAAGAAAAGATCATCAAGTTTATGTGGAAATCAATTATATGCATATTCGGGATACCACACTCAATAGTAATAGACAACGAGAAACAATTCGACAATAGAAGATTTCGAACCTTTTGAGAAAATTTCCACACCAAGAACCACTTCTCCACCCCATATAACCCACAATCTAACGGTCAAGTTGAGGCGGTGAACAATATCCTCAAGTACACATTGAAGACAAGACTAGAGGAATCTAAGGGAAACTGGCCCAAAGAGTTGCCCGGGGTATTATGGGCTTACAGGTCAATGCACTGATCTGCCACGGGAGAAACACCTTTCTCCCTGGCATATGGAACTGAGGCAATCATTCCAGTAGAAATCGAGGCCCCAACATTTAGAATGGCTAACTTTTAAGAAGAAAAAATGAGATTGTCCTGCAAGCCGAGCTGGATCTACTTGAAGAAAAAAGGTGTAGTGTTGAGATGAAAAATGCTATATATAAACAGAGAAGCAAAAGGTACTACAACTCGAAGGTAAAGGAAAGAAAATTCATGGTTGGCGATTTAGTCTTGAAGAGGGTCACAGGAGCCGAGCCGAGCCCACTAAAGTCGACATGGGAAGGCTCATATAGAATTAGAACGGTCTTGCTGACTGGGTCATATAAGCTCAAATATTTGAGTGGGGAGAAGTCCAATCACCCGTGGAATGTTTCCTATTTAAAGAAATATTATCAATAAAGTTCAAAATTCCCGAGTAGAAAACATCCATCTCAAATTCTTGCTCGTCTTGACTAAGACCCGAGCACGACACACTACTATACGTCTTGGCTTAGATTCGAGCACAGTATAAATAGCTAATCTCAAAACTCGACCTAGCATCAAGCTCACTACAAACAAGACTCGGCCTAGTACGAGCACAACACTTAGAAAAATTTATTTGATAATATGGTGAATGTCAAACTTAAAAGCCAAGCATTTAATCCGCACATCTTCATACCGAGCTCAACACTTAGAAAAATTTACGAAGAAACAATGTGAAAAGACGACTAAAGAAAATTCCATTCAAAAACAAAAGTATATACATGGGGGCCCGAAGCCAATTATATCATAAGGCCCAAGGCCGGTTACATCAAAAACCAAAAGGAAAAGATAAAATACCCTACGGAGCGGGAGACTGGGTAGCACCAGGCATCTTAGTCGGACCACTTGAGGCCATCTCTTCCCCATCATCATTGGCTGGAGGGGCATCTTACTTAGATATGGCGCCTTAAAACTGAGGATGGAGCACTGCTAGATCAACATTTAGATAATCGAGATTCTTCCCCAGATCGACCACAATCTTACCTTCCTTGAGGCACTGGTCGCATGCCCATAGGTCAACATGTAGGCATACTCCCCAGACCATTTATAGGCCCTCATAGCCTCCGACCGAGCCTCCTCCAATTGCTTCCTGAAGGCCTCTTCCATCTCCCTCCGAATCTTGGCCTCTCGCCTCTTTAACTCCCTCGGATTTGCAGCCACTGCCCTTCTCAACTCTCCGACCTCCCCGTGAAGCTCCTTCTCAGCTTTCTGTACCACATCCCGAGCAAGTATAGCTTCTTCAGTAGACCTTCTCGTAGTCACGACATCCCTCACGGCCTCCTTAGTCTCAGACTCCAAGGATCCTTGGTCCCCATGCAAGCTAGCATGATCCTCTTGCAAATCCCCATGACGCCTCTCCAGGTCGTGCCCTTGCCCAATCATATGCCATAGGGTGCCTATGATTTGGCCAGACAACCCCATGGCGTATTGGGCCTTATCTTCCCACCCAGTTTTCGCACAGAATTACTCTATATTAGTGTTCTAGGCCCAAGCCAACACATCCCGTGTTGCCCGACTAGCCTCAGAAAGTGCGGCCACCTGCTCCTCGGTCAGCGTCGAGCACTTGGCAAACTCAACGAACCATTGAGGCCTCAGACCAGCCATTCCCTCACAGGTCTCCTCCCTTCCAAAGATTCGGGGGGATAAAGTGTGCCTCCTTCCCCAAGTCATCCGAAAATGCCCACCGCTGGGCTACGTTCAGAGTCTCCCCCAAAGGGATGTTGATCGGGGGTACCCGCGGAGTCGGCCCAATCCTTTCAGTCTGACCAGGCTAATTTATTTCAATCCCAGTCCCCCTCCTCCGCCTGAGGGGTTGTTCTTCTTCTTCTTGATCATTTGTAGCCTTGCACTTGCCGCACTGAATTTCAGCCAGCTGTTCTTTCTCGGTCTCAGCAGTCTGCGCAATATTTGTCTCGGTCCTCTGGGCAGTAGTCCACCTTACACGGTTAAGGCGATGAAAGACACCCATCCCAACTGGGCCTACAAAGGTCACGCAAAATATGAAAGAAAGCGAAGAAGATGTCAAGATACAAGGGAACTCAAGCTTACCTTGGGTTTCAGTCTATCGCGGCTGCTCGGTCCGCTCGGTCTGCCCAGCCATTGAGGGCACTTGCCTAATAGGATCAGGATTAATGGAGGAGACTCGACCTATCAGATCCTTGTTGATTGAGGTTCTCGCACTAGCGTACCACCTCGCTCTGCTTGTGGTGGATTCATCTCACCCCTTCCTCCCAAGCCACTTCTTCCATGGCCTCTGGCTCGTTAGACAGACTGGGTCGCAGGTCGGCCCGAGACAACTCTGCCTCCATAGCCAAAAAATGTATCTTCCTATCTGAAACAGGCAAGGCTTGGATGTTTTCTAGCTAGTTCATGAATGCGGCTGAAAGACAGCTCGGAGAAGGACAATTCCCTGCATAAGAAGAGAAAAAGTTAATGATTAAATTTTTTTTTGGGAAACTTAAATAATGACGGTGATATACTTACGAATATCATATTGAAATTGGAGCAGAGGAGTAAGAAATGAATTTCTATCCACACGGGGGGTTTGTCAATCCCCGCTGACCCAAAACCATTTGTCTTTCCACTCCTTCAAGGACTGTGGAAGGCCCCAAACCAGCTCATCTGGGTAGCCGGGAAGGGTCTCTACGCAGTACCACCCTAAGGGCCATCCTCGACCTGGGGGAACTTTCCACACAAAAACCTCGTTCAACTCTTTAAAATGTAGGCGTATATAGCCCTGGCGGGAGAAGAGGACGAGCAATCTGGTTATCTGACCCTAGGTCATCGGGTGTACCTAGGACAACATGAGGCCCCATCTCCTGAACCATCTATTGATCAGCCTTGGAAGGGAAAACTTCAACCCGTACATAAGATTGTGGGCGTACATGGCGATACACCCCGCCGACAGTCAGGCAACCAGAAATGAATAGATGAAGGGATATGATGTCTCTGATAAAGGGCCTCTAACTCATGCGGCATCATCATGCCTATTTTGTTATTATGGTCGGTTTGAGTCCATTCTCTCCCCGTATTCACTAGGGGCCTACTGATCAGCCCCACGACCTCTGTCTTGCCTAGCTCAGCCCTACACCCGGCCACGTCTGGAATGCCATGATCCCCTCCAATTGCTATGGAGGCCCCTGCGATGGCTGCACTCGTGCCCTCCAGCACCCTGACCTCCTCACAGTCATTAAGTCTAAGTTCTTTGTTTGGCTCTTCGGGGTTGTCTTCTTGGTGGTCTGAAGTTTCTACTTGCTCACCTGACTCCTTCTCTGGAGACAAATTTATATTGGACACCTGGCCCTCACGGATCACGATGATAGAGGTAAGATTGAAAATCACGTATCGATTGCTTAAGGGATTCTCCAGTTCAGGACTATGGCTTGAACTGGAGACGTCGATAATGTTAGGACTCTCTGAAGTTGTTTCTCTTTCTGGCGAAGGGCTTACAGATGAAGGATCATCAGACGGAGGGTCTTCAACTTTGATTTCTACGCTATAATCTCAGTTTTGACTGTCGTCAGTGGAACCGTATATGTTTTTTCAAAAAAAGAAAACAAAAGAAGAAAGAAAGGAAAATTTTGGAAAGTTACATGAGTGTTCTTGAGCCTCTATTTTCAAAAGCCGACCTGAAGTCTTCTGCTCGGTCTCTGCAAGTGTTGGTATGTATAAAGTGAATGCGAAAGTAGAAAATGGAAGGAGGAGGTCATATTTATAGGTTAACTTTTCTCGGAAGTTACGCACGACTAAAAGGATGTGTCTTTTCAGAATTCAAAAAGACTGAGAAACTGTCGTGTCCCCACGTTTCCCGCGCCATAATGGTCCAATAGAAAGTTGCCACATGTCGCCATCATGGAACCTCTATACGGTTGTGTCCGATATAGTTCGGCCTTAAGTTCTTGAAGCTTTTACGACCTATATTTGAGCATTTGAAATAAGCAACATTGAACCATCTTAGCAACGGAGCGATAGAACCCAATGCCATCCCAATCGATTGAGTAACTAGTATCTATTTGACAAACCACTTATAATTAGATGGAACTTTGTAGCTTTTGAACACCGAAGGCAACCTAATTTGAGCTTCTAATAAAGTTAGAGCCATCAACAAACACAACACACCTGAAATAATGCATGTCACAGAACGCGCGATGATAAACTGTGGGCTCTTACTTTCCGCCATCATCTAATACCATCTCACCATAACTCTTAGTTCATCAATTGTAAAATCCTCCCAACTCACTTGCTCTTTTGAAACACGTTTATGCATTTGATTGTACTACAACTCTACGTATATTTTGGCAGTCGGTACCATCACAACCGAATAACAAAATACGACAAGCAAAAGAAGCATGGAAACAATAGATCTGATTTCTTTAGCCAAAATCTGTTTCGTATTGGAAATCTCCCGAATTTGGAATATATGAATTCATATGTTTACCGCGATCGCCTAAAGTGGCTAAGTTCAACACGATTTCATTATTTTCCATGGATCCTAAGGACGCCATCAAATTGGACATGCCGATCCATGACATAGGCGAATCAAGTTGCTTTTGCACATAGTCCTTGAAATATTGGCCCATGTTGTTGATACATTCATCCCATGTGAAATATTCTCTGCAATCACATTGAGCCATGAACTTATTAGTGATTTTTGCACTCTGAATATTAATGTTGTAATTGATTATACTTGATTGTCATCTGTTTGGTTTCTCTTGTTTGGCATTATAAACCTTAATATAAGAATGGAATTGGACTTAGAGGTATGACTGATAATGAGTGACACGATACGATTACTAACACGATTACAGAGACAAAAGGCACGATAATTAAATCATGACACAACATGGCACGCTATGACACACGATATGAACACAAAATTGAAAATTAAGCTAAAATTACAATTATTGTTATATATTTAATATCAAATAAAAAGATAACACAAAAATACGACAGTGTAACACGAACACGAGACGATGACTTCAGCTAGTTATGTGTGTGATGTGTTAGGTATTACAGTTGATCCTATCACTGTTTGTTATTTTCATTCCTTAAGGAGAAAGTCATGAGTCTTCTTATTACATGTATATTAGTTGTAGGTTATGACTTTGGTGTTAGCTGGTATTTGTTAGAGTTGTGCACGTGTGCACATGTGATTGGTGCATTTGAATCTGGCGGGCTTTTTTGGCGTGTACATCTTCTCCAACTAATTGTGAGGGAATAAAATTTTATTTCATTTCTCTGAGTTTGTCATGGATTTATTTATAGATATTTGAATTCTTCATGGTATCAGAGCATGGTTGAATATCATGGCTCGAAGAAACGTCTTGATTAACACTGTAGGAGACGAAGATGACACCACACACGCGATATATGTGTATCCGGAGAATTTGGATCCACTTTCACTACATCGATTTGATCATCCAGACATGGTACTTGTTACCAATCAACTCACTGACTCGAACTATCTTCATTGGAGCAGAGCAATGAGGTTAGCTTTGGGAGCAAAATCGAAGCTCGGATTTATCTACGGCACTGTTGCGATTCCGGAGGAGGATACTGTGGAGTTTGAACAATATCAGAAGGTAGATTGTATGGTCATCTCATGACTCCTAAATTCTATTTCAAATGAGATCGTAAAAGCTTTCATATATGTGAAAAGTTCAAAACAGCTTTGTGATGAATTGGCCGGACGGTATGGAAAAAACAATGGACCACTGTGATATCAGCTACAGAAGGAGATTGCTAATTTTACTCAAGGTAGTTTTACAGTTACAACTTATTTTACGATATTAAAGTGCCTCTAGGATGAATACTCATGCTTAGTGCAGTTGCCTGATTGTGTGTGTGGAGTCAACAAGGCATTATGTGTTAATGACATGGACATAAACTAAGAGATAAATACACTTTACCATCCAAACTTTATAGATTTTTATACTTTACCCTCCAAACTTTAATTCGTGATACTTTGCCTCCTGGACTATAAAATTATTTACACTTTACCTTATGTGGACAGTTTTGCCCCTATGGTTTTATTCTTTTATAACAATAGTTCTAGTTTTAAACTCTAATTTGTGGCAAATTACTACATAATTATAATTTTATTGCATTATCCAATAAACGTAAAATTTTGCTCCGTAATCAATTTGTTTTTCATTTTTTCGAGAAATAAGAGCCTTTAATTTCTGTCACTTGTTTTCTTCGTGGCATTGTTACACCTACTTAGATTCAGTCTCTATTCAGAGGTTTTAAATGGATCATGTCAGGTTTCTAGCCTATAAACTCAACAGGACATACTTCTATCAAAGATTTCATTTCAAGTATATATCCGTATACAAATTGGGTCTTTAGACTGAAAATGAAAATAGTCCATTACGACCATATCAAGCCCAACATGCTTCCATAAAATTAATATATCCCTTAAAATTCATACCTTCTTTGACCGAAATAGCACCGGGTGAGATGGCTCGCAACACCACTAGTCAAAAAATTACTGCCCCTAAACCTTTTGACAAACAGTTCACACTGTTCAACTTCAATCCAACAGAGAAGATGATCTACAAGTTATCCGACTCCTTCAACAACTGCTCAGCACAACCTTGGTTCATTTCATACTCTAGACGTATAAGTTAATTCTCAAAAGGGATGAATTAATAGAACATTATGAACACATGTTGAAGGAAAAGTCTCTTTTTATTAAGAATTTAACGAAATATTTATTACATCAGTAATCTCCTTCTGGGCGGAGAATACCTGTTTAGCCTCTCATTAATGAGGCCTGCACTCGAAAATACATAAACTTAAAACTAAACACTCAGCTAATATAAATTTTCACTCAAAATTTTATTATAAGAAAACTAAGGGAAATGTTCAATGTCCTAAACTTCCTTCAACTCCTGCCATTTATAGACATAAGTCCGGACTTCAAAGGCGGACTTCAAATCTTGTTGAAATGTAAGATGTCACTGCTTATGTCATACTCCTGAATTATTACCTCACCAGCTGTCTTCCTGTTCTTTCCGCGTGACTCAGCCCATGTGATGGTTGTCAGGGAATCTTTTAAAAATTTTGTTTGCGTGGTCCCCGAGGATAACACGTCTTGTGAGCTAGGCCCTTGTCCTTTACAGCTGTATGGTCTTGTTGGTTGGGTTTGGGTCTGAATCTTTTCCCAAACTCGAGTTCTTT
Source organism: Rehmannia glutinosa (assembly GCA_016081115.2). NCBI lineage: Eukaryota > Viridiplantae > Streptophyta > Magnoliopsida > Lamiales > Orobanchaceae > Rehmannia > Rehmannia glutinosa. Next base: position 319,988 of record JABTTQ020002596.1, read on the forward strand.
CTGTTCAAGGCATGCCTAACAGATCCGATCGATCCAATGGCCAACATGCGCCATGTTACTGAATTTTCGGTAAGTTTCTTTACTCGTCGGAATCTTGTTCTCCCAGAGAATTTTTCTCTTTGTCTCGAAAAGTTCCTCTGCAAACCCTGTTGTTGAACTTCTCATTGAATTCAGAATGAAAGATCCATTTGCTGAATTCTGAAAAAACTTGAATGGATATTTGACGTTGTCCATTTCTGTTAGACAAACCCAAAGTTCCCATGTTCATCGCGTAGAAGCTTCTTCTTCTAAGATTGCTTCTACCAGTAATGGTACTTCTTCCGGTGAAGTTGCCTTAATATTTTTCAAAGCATTTCCATCTGGTTTTCTAAGCTTGATAAAATGAAAAGCTTCATTAAAGCCTTTCTTTGTTGGTTCTGGAGCTGCACTGATAAAATACAGTTCCAAAATATCTCATCTGGCCAAATATGGATTAGCCCATGTCTTGTAAACTGCCTCCCAATCCATTTTGGTAGTTTTGAAATTTCTGGGAATCCTGGTGATACAGTATATATTGAAGCTAAAGTGATAAGGGTCTTTTTATGCACGTTTTATGTGTATATTTGAGTAGAATTCGAGTTATTTTATTGATAGTTTTGTAAATTTTTGATTGTATATAGTTCATATTACTCCGATGTGCTTTTATTGATGTAGATTGACCATTCGGGGCTAATTTTGGTGAATTTCGGACCATGGATTCATGTCAAAACATGCCGGGGAGTTTAAGGATGCAAAACGCTCGATATTCCAAGCAAAACGCATCATTTCGGGGCCTTTTGGTCCAACACGGGCAGGGTGTCGGGCAACACGGCCGTGTTCGCCGGGAGCTAAAAACTCGAATTTTTGCGTAAAACAGACCCGAACACGGCCTGGCCGTGTCGTATAACACGGGCCGTGTCATACAACACGCCTGGCCGTGTCGCATAACACGGCCGCGTGTCATATAACACGGCCTGGCCGTGTCGCACAACACGCCATGTCGCCCATTTTCGATTTTTTTTTGCAAAGACGGGTTCGACCGTGGCCGCCCAACACGGCGTGTCCGGACCTCTTTTGCAACTTTTCTTTGCGGAATTTGGGGAAAACTCACCAACCAACCCATTTTGGCCACTTTTGTACACTTTTAACACCCTATTTTGTGAAACATGTCTCCATGTCCCTCCTCATCATCACTTGAATACAAGAATTCACCAACCAACAAGGAAAATGGAGGCAATTGTTTAACAAAAGAGAGTACTATCAATGTATTGGTTGCCTATAAAAGCCAAGGGTTGAAGTTGGGAGATGCATTCATTAGATACTCAGAAAATATTCATTGTATTCATTTCATTAAGTAGAATTGGGATCAAGGGTCTTGGAGGAGTAAGCTTGAGGCAACATTGGGGAAGAAGGCTTGGAGCAACATCATCAAGTCAATTGAGATTTTGATAAAGATAAGTACACCATGTCTACAATGTTTACATCTTCTTGTGTAATTTATTCTTGTGTCAAAAGCATGTGTAGCTAAAACTCCTAGTGTTTGAATGTAATGAACTCTAGAATGGATTTGTGATTAAGGTGTGTATGTTTTTAATAAAATCTCCATATTTTGTGTGATTCACTTATATTATGCTTCGTTCATTCGAATTGATATATGCGCAATATTGATTTGAAGTTTATTTTTCATCCGGGAAATCGAGAGATTCATGGTGAAATAGAACCTATATAAGTGAAAAGAGTTGCATGCAACCCTAGATATAGGACGACATAAATCTTCTGGATTAGGGTCAAACCTAATATGAGAATTCACAAATCGTTATAATGCTGTCTTGGGGGTTTTAACTAGAAAGAGATTTCAGTTAATCAACTTGAGATTAGAAGTTTTTCGCCTTGAGAAAGGGTTTAACTTAAATTGGGAATTTCTACGGTCCACAAGACGTGCGATTTTATTAAAAGAGGTTGGTTTTTACTTAAGGGCTTATGGTTGAATCATTTAACTTGTCAAATCACAAAAACATTCTAGAGGGATTTACATTCAAATACACTTCTATCTCTTGATTTCCTATTCTACAAATCTTACTTCATTTTTACAATTTATAATTTGTCTTCCTTTTTCATCAAACAAAAACTCTGAAAATTGTTAGATTAAATAACAAAAAGACGGTAATTATTGGTACTTACAATCCTCGTGGGAATGACACTCGGTACTCAATAATCTATACTATAAAACGATAGGTGCACTTGCCTACGGTTTTAAAGGTAGCTTTTGAGCCATCAAGTTTTTGGCGCCGTTGCCGGGGATTGTAATATTAAGAACACCTTATTTTTGTTAATTTAATCATTTTTTTTTATTTTATTTCATCATTTGTCTTTCTTTTTATCTATCTTTGTAAGTCTTGGATTACACTTATCCTCTTTATTTACCGCATGCATGCCTACTCGCCGAATTTGGAAGCGCGACACCGCCGGTAGCAACACGAGGAGGAAAGTATTAATACTGAGACTCACGAGGAGGATATTAACGAAGGCAAGGATCCCAATATGGCGGATGAACAACAAAGAACCATGTACGACTATGCCAAGCCGTCATGGACGGCACATCATCTAGCATCGTAGGCCCGTTGCCGCCAATAATTTTGAAATCAAACCGAATGTCATTCAAATGGTGCAACAATTTGTTCAATTCGATTACCTACCGGACGAAGATCCAAATAATCATATCGCGAATTTCCTTGAAATTTGCGATACATTCAAAATAAATGGGGTCTCGATGATGCCATCCGCTTACGCCTATTCCCATTTACTCTTCGGGACGGGCTAAACAATGGCTAAATACTTTGCCAAAGGGAACGATTACAACGTGGAACATCATGGCGAAAAGTTCCTTTTGAAATATTTTCCACCGCCAAAATCAAAAGCGACGATTGAGGAATGAAATCTCTTCATTCACTCAAGAAGATGACGAGACCTTGTACGACACTTGGGAGAGATTCAAAGAATTGTTGCGGAAATGCCCACACCATGGCCTACCTATTTGGATGCAAGTCCAAACATTTTATAATGGGCTACTTTTCGCAACAAGACAAATGATCGATGCAAGTCGGGGAACTCTTAATAACAAAACGCCGGAAGCCGCCAGGATTTGATTGAGGGAATGGCCATGAACGGCTACCAATGGCAATCCATACGAGGTAAAACTAACAGTGAGTTGGTTGGTGTGTATAATGCAGATGCGGTAGTTACGCTCGCCGCAGTGTCGAAGCATTGACCCAAAAGATTGACGATCTAGCAGCTCCTAAACCACCACCACCGCATGTTTTATCTTGTGAAACTTGTGGGGGATTGCATAATCATCGGATTGCCCACACACAATACCTCACACCGAACATGCTAATTACGTTGTGAATCAAGGCAAAATTACCCAAGTAATCCTTACAAAGAACACATATAATCCTGGGTGGCGACAACATCCTAATTTCGGTTGGGGAAATCAAGGCCAACCACGACCTAATCCCAATCCCGATCTACACACGTCTCCGGATTTCAGCCAAATCAAGGTAAGCCTAACTTGGAAGATCTTATAACAAAGTTTGTGCAATCAACAGATACCCGATTCCAGCGGTGGAAACATCCTTGAGAAATCAAGAGGCATCTATCCATAACTGAAAACCAAATAGCCGATTGCGAAGATGATTTCCAAAGGCCACAAGGTAGTTTGTCGGGCACTCGAGCTAAACCCAAGGGAGCACGTAAAGGCAATCACCATCGTTTTCCACATGAGCATGATTATGCCAATGCCACCATGCGTAAATACGTGGAGGATGACATGCCCAAAGAAAATATCATGAAAAAGGAGGTTGCGAATACAAGCCCAAGATCCCTTAATGAGTCTAACCGAAGAAGATAGAAGAGAGGACAAATTTGGTAAGTACCTTGATTCTTTCAAACAATTACATGCCAATAATCCATTTGTTGACCCTTATTCAAAGCATGTTAGGGATCTTAATGACATCATTCCTAGTGAAAATAAGCTTAACAAATTATCAAATGTGCAATTGAATGATAAATGTCCTTCCAATGAACTACCACAAAAATTTAATGATCCGGAAGCTTTATTATTCCTTGCACAATTGATGGTTTACTGTTGATAGGCACTAGCCGACTTGGGAGCTAGTATCAATGTGATGTCTTATGAAACATTTAAGCATGCGGGATTAGGTGAACTTAAACCTATTAGATGGACATTCAATTAGCCGATAAATCGATTAAACATCCTAGAGGTATTATTCATGATGTGTTAGTCAAGATTGATAAATTCGTGTTTCCAAATCGATTTCGTTATTCTTGACATGCATGATAATATAGAAGTTCCTTAATTCTGGGACGTCCCTTTTGGCTACCGCTAAATCTCTCATTGATGTGCATGATGGAAAACTTACTTTGAGAGTAGGGGTGAACAAGTTATCTTTAAAATTCCTTTGAGAAATCCTATAAATGATACTTGTTTTCCTATAAACTTGATTGAGACAAGGATAAATGATTCTTTGCTTGATATGTCTTCTAATAAATCCTTGAAAGTATGTGATGTTCAATGTGCAAAAGTTTCCACAGATAAATCCCATTTTGAGAATAACATGCAGAAAAATAGGACCATGAAGGTCGCTTGTTCAAAATCGATACGGGTGGCGATGTTGTTCAAAGAGATAAATTTTTTCATAAGTTCAAGGCTCCCCGATTAAATCTTCACATTTAGGTGAAATGGTCCAATATACGACGTTAAAGAAGCGCTACCCGGAGGCAACCCGATGTTTGTGTGCAATTGTTTTCATTTATTTTTATTTTATTTTATTTTCTTTCAAAATAATCACAAGTCCTTAGAGTCATTTTCAAATCATAAAAAAACTCTTGAGCTTCTTCTTGCTTGTCCTAATTGGGAATATTTGAGATTTCACGGTATTCGAGTTGTGTGTTGCTTAACTTTGATTAGGTATGAAGATGCCGTTGAAGGTCCTGCACTCAAAACAACCCAATGGTCGCTCAACACCGATTCCACTATTGTAGTAAGGTCGTATTTTTCTTTTTTTTTTTCCCACCTCTTTTATATCATTCTATTTTTTTTGTTTTTTTTAGTGTTTTGTGTGTGTTTGTCCATTTATTTCTTTCACATTGAGGACAATGTGAATCTTAAAGTTGGAGGTGGGTACAATAACATTTTCGGAATGCTTGTGTGTTTGTTTTCAAGAGATGTGATTTTTTTTTTTAACAAATTGAGTATTTGCTAGTCAATAACTTGGCCCAATTATACCTATATTAACTTGTTAATTTATGTTTTCTGGGGCATGTGAAGCAATTGATTGTCTAGGATAGATTGACGTGGATGCGGGCTAAATTTTGACGAGATTTCCAACACCATAAATATTTGATGTGTTAAGGCATATACGACGGTACTTAGTGCTATGAACTTCCGAGAACTCATGATTTAGTAGTGGTTAACTAGTTGTTAAACCAAGCTTGTGAATAAAAAAAAAAGAGAAAGAGAAAAAAGAAAAAAAAAAACGGACCAATCGAGGTTATACTCCTCTATTTGTTGTTGCTTAGTAACTAGGAGCATTCATGAGCCCCATGTTTGTCTTTTACGTAAAACGGCGACACGAATATGAGTATGGGAAACCACCCTAGGAGTGTTTGAACAGAAATTCAAAATATAAACCTAGTGGAAGCATGTCTCGAAAGGTCCCAAAAAAAAAAAAAAAGGGAGAATGAATACTCCTTAACTTCTCATTCCAATAAAGATCAAGAAGCTTGGTTATATGACTAGTAAGCTAACTACTATGATCCATTGAATTCTTGTATGTTCATGGCGTTATTGAATTGAAGTTGTTCATAACTATCAGTATTTGTGGAGTGATGATTTCAAGTCTGAATAATGCCTGTCGATATTACAGTCTTTCTTGACAGTTGATCGTTTTACAAAACTATGTTTTTACTTAATGGTTAATTCGGGTTGAGAAGGCCAAGAACTTGACTACTTATGTTCAATATGTTGAAAAAAAAAATCATCTTTGTATGTTGTGATTTATTGAATCCCTCTTTTTGATATAATGTTTTGCTTGAGGACAAGCAAAGTTCAAAGTTGGAGGTGGTTTGATAAGGGTCTTTTTATGCACGTTTTATGTGTATATTTGAGTAGAATTCGAGTTATTTTATTGATAGTTTTGTAAATTTTTGATTGTATATAGTTCATATTACTCCGATGTGCTTTTATTGATGTAGATTGACCATTCGGAGCTAATTTTGGTGAATTTCGGACCATGGATTCATGTCAAAACATGCCGGGGAGTTTAAGGATGCAAAAACGCTCGATATTCCAAGCAAAACGCATCATTTCGGGGCCTTTTTGGTCCAACACGGGCAGGGGTGTCGGGCAACACGGCCGTGTTCACGGAGCTAAAAACTCGAATTTTTTTTAAAAAAACAGCCCCGAACACGCCTGGCCGTGTCAGACAACATGGCCGTGTCATACAACACGCCATGTCGTGCCCATTTTCGTTTTTTTGAAAAGACGGCCACGGCCGTGGCCGCCAACAACACGGCGTGTCCGGACCTCTTTTGCAACTTTTCTTTGCGGAATTTGGGGAAAACTCACCAACCAACCCATTTTGGCCACTTTTGTACACTTTTAACACCCTATTTTGCTGAAACATGTCTCCATGTCCCCTCCCTCATCACTTGAATACAAGAATTCACCAACCAACAAGGAAAATGGAGGCAATTGTTTAACAAAAGAGAGTACTATCAATGTATTGGTTGCCTATAAAAGCCAAGGGTTGAAGTTGGGAGATGCATTCATTAGATACTCAGAAAATATTCATTGTATTCATTTCATTAAGTAGAATTGGGATCAAGGGGTCTTGGAGGAGTAAGCTTGAGGCAACATTGGGGAAGAAGGCTTGGAGCAACATCATCAAGTCAATTGAGATTTTGATAAAGATAAGTACACCATGTCTACAATGTTTACATCTTCTTGTGTAATTTATTCTTGTGTCAAAAGCATGTGTAGCTAAAACTCCTAGTGTTTGAATGTAATGAACTCTAGAATGGATTTGTGATTAAGGTGTGTATGTTTTTAATAAAATCTCCATATTTTGTGTGATTCACTTATATTATGCTTCGTTCATTCGAATTGATATATGCGCAATATTGATTTGAAGTTTATTTTTCATCCGGGAAATCGAGAGATTCATGGTGAAATAGAACCTATATAAGTGAAAAGAGTTGCATGCAACCCTAGATATAGGACGACATAAATCTTCTGGATTAGGGTCAAACCTAATATGGGAATTCACAAATCGTTATAATGTCTTTGTCTTGGGGTTTTAACTAGAAAGAGATTTCAGTTAATCAACTTGAGATTAGAAGTTTTTCGCCTTGAGAAAGGGTTTAACTTAAATTGGGAATTTCTACGGTCCACAAGACGTGCGATTTTATTAAAAGAGGTTGGTTTTTACTTAAGGGCTTATGGTTGAATCTTTTAACTTGTCAAATCACAAAAACATTCTAGAGGGATTTACATTCAAATACACTTCTATCTCTTGATTTCCTATTCTACAAATCTTACTTCATTTTTACAATTTATAATTTGTCTTCCTTTTTCATCAAACAAAAACTCTGAAAATTGTTAGATTAAATAACAAAAAGACGGTAATTATTGGTACTTACAATCCTCGTGGGAATGACACTCGGTACTCAATAATCTATACTATAAAACGATAGGTGCACTTGCCTACGGTTTTAAAGGTAGCTTTTGAGCCATCATAAAGCTCCAAAAGTATACCATTCTTGTACTTCATTTGGATGATTTCCTGGTTTCATCCAAACTCTTGGATACTTGCCTGAGATATCAACCATTATTTTTTCTTGGTTAATACCTATTCTTGTAACTAATTTCTCCCATTGTCGTTGCATTGGAGAAATCTTAGTCTCATTAGTTTAAACCTTAGATTTGCATGTCTGTGGCCTAAGATTCAACTCTCGCTCTTTAACCCTAGAGGTGCTAGGTTGACTTGAAGACTCAGGTTGTGACACCGGAGCTTCAACATTCGTCTAAGTTTGTACACCCTCAGGGGGTGCATCATCTGCAACACTTGTGATTATGGTATTCAAATCCATAACCTCCGGGTTAGAGCACCCCATTCTCTGATCGCCCCTTTTTGCATCGTAGGAGAGGCCCTTGAGGCGCTAAGAATAATTGTCCTTGAGCAAACTGCATGCTCGTATTTGACTAGAAATGAATTTCTGGTCAGTCCATTAAAGTCCTCCAACAACTTCTACATTCAAACATAATGTCCCAAAATCTCGTTCTAGACTCTCCAGGTTTTCCCTGAGATGTCTTTCTCGTTTAAAGGCTTCGTCAGCAACGTGTCCTTCCATCTCGTGTCAAAAAATCTGCAAGAACGTTTCCATGAGATTTTATAATGATAATACAATAATCATAATAATGACATTCAGCTTGTCATCTAAGTAATCTAGCCTTTTCTGGTTTTTGATTCAATTTTATTTTTCAGAAAAACATTGACACTTGAATTATCAATTTTTAAAATAAACTTTTTTGCCATTAAAAATAGAGACCATTTTTTGAACGTCTTTCTGACTGCAAAGAATTCTTTCTTATTTGATATGCCACTAATTTACTTCACTAGGTGTAAATAAACCACTGCAATATCTGCATGACACTTCTTTATTTGGTGTGGCCTTCGTAAGAACTGTTGCCCACCAATCATCACTGGCATTTGTGTATAGAACTAATTAATCTTCGTCTTATGGAATTTCAAGCTTTGGAAGCTTTTTACAAACTTCCTTGAGTTGCTTATCCCTTCTTGATGTTCATCCTCCCATTTGATTGTTGCATCTTTCTTAAGTAATGGGCTAAACACCTTCCTGTAATATGCCATATTGTTTATGGACATTCCAACAAAATTAACAACTCCGAGAGAGCTATTTCATTTCTTTGAGCGTATCTGAAAATCCTTGTATCTTTTCCACAATGTGGCTTTGTAGGATGATTCCAGATTCATCTATTTTTATTCTGAGGAATTCAATCTATCTCATCGCGATCACCGCCTTCTTCTCTGAAAGCACTAATCCTTCCTTGTGGCAGACATCTGAAAATATTTCCAAGTGTTTGAGATGCTCTTTTATGTTCCTTGATGCAATAAGAATATCATCGATATAAATGAACATGAAACTGAAATAATCCTTGAAGAGATTATCCATCTTTTTTTGATATATCTAGGTACGTTAGCCAATCCCATAGGCATTATGTTCCAAATATAGTGATCTTGTGGTGTGGAGAAAGCTGTGAACTTCTTACTTTCTTTCTCCATTCTAATCTGGTAAAATCCAGACTTGCAATCGAACTTTGAGAATATCGTGGCACCTTTGATGCAGTTAACCATGTTCTCTATTTGGGATATAGTATCCATCGAATTCCAAAATGTTATTAATTCCTTTGTAATTAATAACAAGTCTTAACTTTCATCTTTTGATTTCTCCATGATTTCTTACCAAGAATCTTAGACGGTTTTATGGAGAAACTCCTAGTGAAATCAACTTTAGGTCAAAATGTTCCTTATGTATCTTTTGCATATCCTCACGATCCTCCTGGTTCATAAGAATTGGTTTGAATCTAACAAACTCAGACTCCTTCCCTGGTTTAACCTTTAAGGATGCTTTGAGCTCGTTCTTATCCCACCATGCCAAAGGATTTTCATTGTAATTCCTTTGGATCTTTTTCTTAATATCCTCGAGTGATATTTGTTCTTCAATAGTAACATCACTTTGTGGATTCTCCATTAGGCTCATCATCAATTCAGCAATAACCTCTAGAGGTACTCATTCTTCTCCTTGTATTCTAAATGCATACAAGTCATTATCCCATTTTGTATCTTTCTGCTTCGATCCATATTGTCGAAATAATAATGCATCAAAAAATCTTCTTTTATCAGCCATTTTTATATTTCAAAGTTTGACGTCATCACCACGCTTGCTGCGAAAAGTAATAGGCATTTTCCGATAAAATGCTTCCCGCAGTCTCTGGACAATAATCTTATGATCACATAATGTTGTGAAAAGAAGTCTTCTTGTTTCATTTTCTTGTGTAAATCGCTTAAATATTTGTAGGAAGTTGTTTCCCAGCAAAACATCTGCTCCTATATCATGGAAATATATTGGTGGCATCTTCACTTTGTACCATGGGGTACCACATGCGCCTTCGATCATGATTTCTGCTTGTTTAATTCCTCTATTAATGATAACATAAAATGGATTTTGAATAATTTGGCCATATTATCGATAATCCCTTTCAATGATTCTCCAGTTGTGACCGTGCTTTTCATATCTGCTCTGGTCATATCCCATGTAATCTTTACAGATCCTTAAGACTCATCTCAAGGAGTAAGATGAATCCATCCTTCATAAGATCGAGGGTACCTGCTGCAATCCTCATAGCTGATGCCCAATCATTAATAATCTTATGATCACATAATGTTGTGAAAAAAAGTCTTCTTGTTTCATTTTCTTGTGTAAATCGCTTAAATATTTGTAGGAAGTTGTTTCCCAGCAAAACATCTGCTCCTGTATCATGGAAATATATTGGTGGCATCTTCACTTTGTACCATGGGGTACCACCTGCGCCTTCGATCATGATTTCTGCTTGTTTAATTCCTCTATTAATGATAAGAATCCTTTTAGAGAAATCTCTTCATACAATAGCTGGTAAATCTTCTCCAATTGATTTAGGAAAAACATTCGGCTTTGTAGTACATATTCTGGCACCCGAATTAATATAGACGGAAAAATACTCAGCTTTATATTCGACATATAACATTCCAATAGAAATGTATATGGAGAATGGTCTAGTGGTCATTTGATTCTATATCTCTTATCAACCACCGTAAATTCCATTCCATCATGTAATCTTTCCCAAGGTTTATGATCCTCAAGAAATTCAATTCCCAGTATTAACTGCTCTGGGATTTTTCCTGTTGTCCCTGAGATAGTCAACTCAATTTCACCCATTTTTAGGCTTCCTTAATATCTTCCAACTATAGATTGTTGGAGATAATATTGGACATCACATGAAAAAATATTATCCTTTTGAGTGATGTCAAATATTACTCCAACTTCTCTCCATCATTCTGGGCATTTTGGCTCTCATTGTGTTTTGAAAACATCTGGGATGCGCTGAACTGTACTCGGTCTTTTCTCTTCCCAATGGCTACTGCTTATCATTCTATCTTGTTGGAAAGACATCCTTCTTGGCTCAACTCTGAGACTTTGACTTTTGTTGAAGACTGGTCGATCTTGAATTTTCATATTTCTCCTTTATACTTGGAGACTCAATAATTTCTGGTAGAACCACCCTGGCAAAGTCCTCAAAGATTCTTGGGACTTCAATAATTTTTTTTCTCAAGAATACTTCTGAATGATGTGTATTCAAGAGAACATAGGAAATCTTGTATGTAATCGAGTAAGGTCTATTCCCTTTTTTCATCAATTCGACTCTTTTGAAATCTTGATGAAAGGTTAGGACTCTGTTGAAATCTCGATCTCCAAGATTGTATGCAATTCTAGGATAGATATTAAATGCCAATTTTCCTGCACACAAATTTTCTGTAACTGCTCCAAGGCATGAATCCTTGAGATTTGAGATTCGCTTGTCAAAGATAGAAAGATTGAGTGGCGAATCTATTCCTTCATTAAATGGTACCTTAGTAATAACTCTTATGGCTCCAATATGAATCCATGAAAGTGTATTGGCAACTTCTCTCTTGAATATGCTTTTGATCTCCTGGACTTCTCTATAAGGGACCAACTACATCTCGATCAGGTTACTAATGAACTCCATTGGGATGGCAAATTCTCCGGTAGTTACTCTGTGTATAATTTGGTGCTTTCTGTTACGAAATCTAATTTTATCTAAAGCATTTTCCATAGCCCCAATTGTAAATCTATCGTATATCTGAAGCTTTGAATCTTCCTTCATAATTCTTATAAGAGTCTTATGAGAAACTGTAGTGTGGGAGAGGAATCCTAACATATCCCCCCTGACTGTCTGTTGAAGAATTTCTTCTTCACTATGATTCTGAACTAGATTCACTTCCATTGTCAGAATATATCTTTTCTTCGTAGATGCTTTCATCTGAGGGTAGATCCTCAAATTGATACACCTGGATCAAATCTTGATAATAGACAACTTTATCGAACTCGGTATAGCTTCGAATCACCGATTCCTTGCTTTTGATTTTTCGGGAAATCGGTTGAGATATGCGCTCTTGCTCGCATGTCCAGCAATTACAATCTTTGAAACTTTGATTAGCTCTGGTGTGAGCTCGCTTGAAAGTTCTTCTTCCTGAGGTTTTGCTGGTACTTCCTTGATTAGAACCTGATGAAGAGGCTCTACTCCTACTTGGTGCTGGCCTTTGCCCTGATTTGTAACTTCGGGCCTTTTGTTTTGGCCAAAACCTTCTAGGTCTCCATGAAGACCTACCTATTTTCCGCTACCTCCACTACCCGCATTTGACGGATGGCTTCTCTCCTTTTTTTTTCTTATGCCACTGTGGTTGACCTCCCACAACTGTTGGGATGTCATCGTCTACGCAACATAGAGGAACTATTTTGTTAATTCCTCGTAATCTCTTATAATTCTGTGAAAAGTCTTTGCCTAATGGCACCATTAGGATAGTTTGGCCTTCAGAATGACATTCTTCCGCCACCGTATCCAAATCATTTGCACTCTTGTATTCCCCGATATGCATTTCTCTCCAGGGCCCGGTATCTCCGCAAAGAATAATTGCGAAGCTTCTTTGTCTTCCACCTTCGACTTCCATCGGTACTCGGTGAATAACTTGATATATTCATCAATATGATAAATATCATGTAACTCGAGGTAGTAGAGGCTTGTTTATATCTTTTTTTTCTTCCAATCCATCAAAATAGCCTGTGCAGATAAAATGGATTTTGAATAATTTGGCCATATTATCGATAATCCTTTTCAATGATTCTCCAGTTGTGACCGTGCTTTTCATATCTGCTTCGGTCATATCCCATGTAATCTTTATAGATCCTTAAGACTCATCTCAAGGAGTAAGATAAATCCATCCCTCATAAGATCGAGGGTACCTGCTGCAATCCTCATAGTTGATGCCCAATCATCAATAAGGACTTCTCGATTTTTAAAATCTGGAATATCCAGATTTAACATTAATCTATATGGATGTATTGGATCAAGCTACGATTTTCCCTAAGGCGTATTATATAGATTTGGCATTTTGGAAGATTGCCAAGTTCCTGTAATAATAGGATCTCTCCTTGCATTGAAATATCCAACGTGGGGCATTCGTTCATCTTCATGATTTGAACCAGAACTTTCTGCAACTATAAATATCGGGATGGCCCTAGCCCTATAGGTCTAATCCTGATATCAGGCTAAACGGGCCACTATTAAACGGGCTAGCATATTGTGAATCTAACCCTAACACTAGCGGGCTTCGGGCTAAATGGGCCACTATCGGGCTATAAGTTAAAAAAAATAAAATTTATATATTTAAATCTAAAATTTTAAACTCGAACATATATAATATTTAAGTTTAGCATATTAAGTTAAAATATTCATTATAAAAAAATCTTGCATAGTTTATAATTATATTGCATTAACAGAATTGCAAAATTTAAATATTCCATGATCTAAATTTATAAAATAAAACTATAATAATAAAAGGTAGCATTATATAATATATACCATATAAAATGAAAAAAATAATACTTTTTAAAAAAAATATTCATATGACTATAAGTCATTGTTTTAAGAATTATATATTTAACTCTATTAAAGATGATGACATGTGAGTTTGAAAAAATATATTTAGTAATAGGTAATATGTAATAAAATAGATATCTATATTTTAAAAAAATACAATTAGCCCGCTAGCCCAATTAACCTATGAGCTAGCCCTAACGGGGCTAAATGGTCCAGGCCAAAAAAGGCTCGGATTTAAATGGACTAAAATAATTCGGCCCTAACCCTGTTTTTTTTTTGTTTAAACGGTCTAGAACAATGGGTCGCGACCCTTTTAACATCTCTATGTGCAACATTGGGACTTACTGGTGGTGGTGGAGGTGGTCTTCCATGTTGGTCAAGTGTAATCAAAGCTGATCCATCCCTTGTGTTCATTTTTAAATCTACAATTCCTAATCCTGCAAAGGATTCTACAAGGTCACGTAGATCTTTAAGATTGACATTCTCCATATCCATCACCTTTTAGTTTATGATGGATTTTCCTTTGATGATAGTAATGAGGTTTTCATTGTCTGTCATTTTTCATACCACTTCGGTTGGATTCCCATTTTTGTTTAAATAGGGCATTGTTCCAAAATCAATACGCTTCTTTCCTCCGGAAGAACTTGGTCTGTTTTCCAAATTCTTGACTCGTTTATGAATATCATGAAGGATTTCAAGAGTTTCCTTCTGATGTTCACCATCGTCTCCATTTGGTTTTGGATCTGATGAACTTGTGTTGGTAGATGATTATGGCGGTTGCCATAATTCTGCACCATCTTCTGGACCTCTCTAAGATCTTTTGAGAACTTAGATGTATCTAGAAGTATCTTGTTCCATTCTGGTTCTCCATCAGGAATCATGATTTTGATGGGCATTTTCATGGACTGCTTCCTGACGATTCATCAGATCTACATATAATATCTAATTTACTGTAAAGAAACTCAGATAATATGCCGCATGTCTTTCGAAGTGTCTCAATGTTTCCTTATCAGCTCCTGCAAGTTCCTTTTCAACATATTAGTTGTTCCAATATGCTATCTTGTCCTGGTGTTCTTGCGCATACATCGTCAAAATTTGATGATATATCCTGTATGGTAGACATCTTGGACAATTGTCCAGATCCATTCTCTCAGAGAAAACTCTCCTCACCAATTGTTAATTACATAAATATAATAAATATAACTAAAAGTTCTTAATAGACCTATGCTATGATACCATATTCGATGATCGAAAGACCATAAGGAGAAAATGTAAAAAATACAATAAAATTGACAGCTTAGGTGGTAAAGTGTAACAACTTTAAAGTTTAGAGGGTAAACTAAAAACCAACTTTGATAATAATAGGGGTAAAACTAAAATTTCAGGCAAAGTGTAAAATTTTGCAAAAATTTTTTTTTGAGGGGGGGGTGTTAAGTGTAATTCATTTTAAAATTTGTATGGCTAAGTGTAAAATTTCGAATAGTTTGGGGTTTAGATTTTTTATCCCTAAAATTAATACAATTTTTAATGGGATTTAATGAGAGCTTTGAGCCTATGAAAAATCAAATACTTCTTATGGATCCATTACCTACTGTGAACAAAGTGTATTCAATGATATTGAAAGTTGAAAAACAAAAAGTCACACATAATAAAGTATTGGATCCTCTTGATACTGCTACTATATTTACTCGAGGAAATGCACATAAAACTATGCATGGAAATGGATCTGGTTGTGGTAGAGGATTTAACAGGAATATGGGAAACGCTAATGCCTATGGTAAATGTGGTGGAAGAGGACAACAAAGGAGGACAAAAGAGGAGAAAGCAAAGTTGATGTGTGAGCACTGCGAATTCAGAGGTCATGAGGTCAATGAATGTTTTAAATGCACGGATATCCAGATTAGTACAAGGATCTTAAGGAGCAAAAACTTGGACAAACCATTAATGTGGTGGATGGAGATGAAACATCATCAGCAAGGGATAAGGGAGAATCAACCTCCATGAAAACTAATTTTCCTGATTTTGCAAGCATGATTCAAAAGGAAATTGCAAAATATATGCCCAACCAAAGGAATCAAGGACATGAGGACATACACACATTCTCACACTTTGCTGATTACTCAGATACTAAGATCAATACACATTTTGCCTTGTCTTTACTGAGCACTCTTGGAAAGGATGATTGGATAGTTGACATTTGTGCTAGTAGACATATATGCTCATTTCCAGATTTGGTTGTTAATCATGTTACTTTGCCAATCCCTGTCATTGTACACTTACCTGATGGCACTCATATATCAGTTACACAAGCTGGAAATGTTAGATTATCTAATGAGGTTACTCTGTGGGATGTATTGGTTGTGCCTAGTTTCAGATACAATCTACTCTCAGTGAGTCAGATACTTACAGGAAATAGTCTTCAGTGTATGTTTTCGCAACATAATTGTTGGTTGCAGGATCCTAAGGATGGGAAGGTGCAGGTTGTGGGAATAATTTTTGTAGGACTTTACATATTGAAGATCTCTAAATTCTGTGGAGCTATTCATAGTGGTAATGATGTTTTGAATGATTTACAGATGTGGCATAGAAGGTTAGGACACACATCAATAAACTGTTTACAACATATACACTTCTTGAAATCAATTTGTAATAAAGATGCTTTGAATGTTTGCAACACTTGTAATGAAGCCAAATAGTTCAAGTTGTCCTTTTCTCTGAGTTCCATACACACAAAACAAGCATTTGAATTGATTCATAGATATCTGGGGTCCATACCTTGAACATTCTATTATAAACACACCCTACATGCTCACTATTGTGGATGATTTCACTAGAGCCACTTGGATCTACCTCATGAAGCATAAGTCAGGGGTTCCTTCACATCTTTCTAGATTCATTGTTTTTGTTCAAAATCAGTTTCAAAGGACTGTTAAAAAGGCTAGAATTGATAATGGAGCTGAGTTCCTTGGAGGTCAGACGCAGAGCCTATTTACTGGGAAAGGAATTATACACCAAAGATCTTGTCTTTATACTCCCCAACACAATGGGGTTGTAGAAAGAAAGCACAAACATATATTTGAAATTGCCAGGTCCTTAATGTATCAGTCTAAAATTCCAAAAACAATTCTGGCCATATACTCTTTTGGCAGTTATGCACATATTGAATTCCCTACTTAGTGCTTTGTTGTAGTGGAAATCTCCTTGAACTGCTTTATGGTAAGGATACTCAGTATGACAGGTTCAGGGTTTTTGGATGTTTGTGTTTTGCTTTTAGAACTGGACCAGACAAAGGGAAATTTGAGCCAAAAGCTTCTGTATGTATTTTTGTTGGATATGTTACAGGAGTTAAAGGCTACATGCTCTACAATCTTGACATAAATGAAGTGTTTATTTCTAGAGATGTTGTGTTTTATGAGACTCATTTTCTATTCCATACTCTTGATTCTTCTTCCACTGATATTCCACTGCCCATTCAAGCCCTAGACATTGAAAAGGAAGCCATTTTATCACAACATGAACACCAACCAGATATGCAATCTTTCAATGACAAAATTAGAGATGAATGAACAGCTTGGAAGGGGCCACAAAGTTAAAGATGCACCTGTCTAGTTGAATGACTATGTAACAAATTCAGCGCAGCTTGTCTCTACACACTTAGACTTGAGGAATTTTAAGAAACCTACAACATATGGTTTGGAATGTTTTCCTTACACTCCTAACTCACACATGTCTTAAACTTATACTATTTTTCTCTCTCATATCTCTAACTCTACAAATGAGCCTACCATTTATTTTGAGGCATCCAAGGACAAGGTTTGGACAGAAGCTATGGAGAAAGAGCTTAAAACACTGGACGAAAATGAAACTTGGGAGTTAACTACTATCCCAGCAGGGAAAAAGGCCATAGGTTCAAAATGGGTATATAAAATCAAGAGAAACTCTGATCGGATCATTGACAGATACAAGGCAAGGTTAGTTGCCAAAGGGTACTTACAGACTAAAGGTGTGAATTTCATGGAGAGTTTTTCACCTGTTGCCAAATTAGTCACAGTCATGATGTTGATTGCTCTAGCCACTCAGTAACAATGGGATTTACACCATATAAACATCAACAATGCATTCTTGCATGGTTACTTGGATGAGGAAGTCTATATGTTGCCACCTGAAGGTTACTTTAAGGACAAAAAAGGGAAAGTATGTCTGTCGAAGAGGAGTCTATATGGTTTGAAACAAGCCTCAAGACAATGGAACTTGGAATTCTCTAAAAAATTACTGGGCTTTGGATTTATGCAATCTAACCATGATATCTGTCTCTTTGTGAAACATGATGGTACTGTTTATCTAACCCTTGTGATTTATGTGGATGATGTTCTCATTACTGGTAATTCAGTTGATCTCATATAAGGACTCAAAGATTATTTGAATGCTCTTTTTACTATCAAAGATTTGGGATAGGCCAAGTATTTTCTTGGCTTAGAATTATTGAGAAGTGGCAGAGGGGGCTCACTTATGTCAAAGGAAATATATCATGGATATTCTCAGGGATACATGTTGTTAGGGTGTAAGCCTGTATCCACTCATTTCCCTCAATGATAAAATATAACAGCACGAGCTAGTATACCTTTTTCTGATGTTGGAAAATTCAGAAGAATGGTTAGGAGGTTGCTATATTTGAACCTATCTAGGCCTGACATATCTTATGCAGTTCAGCAACTTAGCCAATTTGTACATGCACCTACTCAGGCAAAGTGGGATGTTGCCATTCACTTGCTCAAATATTTGAAGGGAACCTTCTCTTTGGGTCTATTCTATCCTGTGGGAGATCTACCTAGTTTCAATGGCTATTGTGATGTGGACTGGGATACTTGTATATCACAGGGTATTGTATTTTCTTTGGTGATTCTCTTGTGTCTTGGAAGACCAAGAAGCAGAAGACTGTATCTAAGTCCTCTGCTGAGGCAGAATATAGGTCAATGGCAACAATGGTGTGTGAATTACAATGGTAATACCACCTAAGTCATGATTTACAGTTGGATGTGTGTCTTCCTATTCCTGTACATTGTGACAACAAGACCGCCTTGCATATCACAGCTAATCTGGTGTTCCACGAGCGTACAAAATATTTTGACATTGATTGTCATGTTGTGAGAGACCAGTTTACGGTCAGTTTCATTCTTCCTCAACATATCTCCACTTTGCTTCAATCTGCAGATATATTCACCAAGGCGTTGGGTGGCACTGCGTTTCGTTCTTTTCTGCTCAAGTTAGAAATGTGTCCTTCCAACCACATTCCAACTTGAAAGGGGTGTTCAACTGGTTATGTGTGTGATGTGTTAGGTATTACAGTTAATCCTATCACTGTTTGTTATTTTCATTCCTTAAGGAGAAAGTCTTGAGTTTTCTTATTACGTTTATATTTGTTGTGGGTTACCACTTTGGTGTTAGCTAGTATTTATTAGAGTTATCCACATATGCACATGTGATTGGTGCATTTGAATCTGGCGGGCTTCTTTGGCCTATATATAGCAGCATTGTACATCTTCTCCAACTGATTGTGAGGGAATAAAATAATGTTTCATTTCTCTGAGTTTGTTATGGATTTATTTCTAGATATTTGAATTCTTCAGACACGGTTTGTCATCCTTACTTAGAGGTGTTGTGTTATTCATTTATTCTAGTCATCATCAGTCTATTTCAAATTTTCAATGAGTTTACTAAGTCGTTTTATATTATAGGAAAAGAAATGATTATGATTATCTCCAACCGCGTTTGGAAGTCCTAGAGTGTTTTCATTTTGACTTTGTGTTTTAAACTCATTACCAATATGAACTGAGCTTTTTTTGTTGTATTATTAATTATTATTATTATTATTATTATTAATATTTTCAGCACAACAATGTTTGACAAAAAGTATTTTTAAATGTTTGCATATACTAACTTCTGCTTCATTGAATCAGAATCTTCAAGCATGGAAATGGGTGCTTTTAGATTCTTCTTCAGCTTCTAGTTTGAATTTTATAAATAAATAAGTACTTTTTCAATTTTTTTACCAAATACTCTCAACTTCTCATTCTCAAATTTTGATTCTATTTTTAAACACTATCAACTTCTAATTGTCAACTATTTTTACTTCTATTATAATAAATAACTTCTTTTAAAAGCATAACCTTTTGCAAACACTCCCATTGTCGTTGATCTAAATTTATTAATTTTTTTCCTTTTCCTGACATATTTGTTTTGGCTAAATAAAATTTCATTTCACATTTTGCATTTGTAAACACTAAACATAATACGAAGATTCCTATTTATCTCAGGAAATGTCTAGAGATGTCTGGCTAAAAGTCTTTGAAATATTTTGTAGGTTTTCGTAAGCTTTTTGCCGAAATGAAATAGTGTGATTATTAATTTTGACAAATTTCCTATGAATTAAATATGATTAGTTCTAAGTTATTTTAATTTTTACATTAGTATAGATATAGACAAAAGAATTTCTAAAAACCTAAGCTACTTGTATTTTTATAGGAAAATATAAGTACATATATATAAATTATATAATATCAATATATGTCTTTGGCTTAAAATTTTGTTTAATGAGAATTTTATTGGTTAAAAAAAACAAAGATGATTAAACATTCTAACATTAGATAAAAGAAAAGAGATAATTGGGAAATTAATAAGTTTTCTGACAGGAAAAACTGAATAAAAAAGAGAAAAAAATAACTTAAGTGCTAATGCATATAGTAACACAACAAGAATTAGTCTTGATCAACCAAGACTCCTTACTTCCATGGACTTGGTTGAATTCCCAAGCTTAGGAAACTTATGCAAGTATTTCTTATTGTAATTACATATTTGAGTAATTTTATAATTGTATTTGTTAATATATAATTCAACTTCTAAAATCGTATAGCGTCAGATATTCTGAGGAGTCGGACCCACCCTACCACGTGCAACATTGTTGGACAATTGGATGAGTTGATCATTCTTACAAAATCCTCCATAATATTATAGCTCGGACTCACCCTACCACATTCCAAATAGTTGGATGATTGGATGAGTTTAACAATTCTTACAAAATCCTCCATGATATTATAGCTCGATTGCATCCAGATATCTGAAAGGTTTTGAATATGGCCCTAGAGTTTGAGAAACCATAGTTTTCAAGACTATATACTAAGGTTTTGAATATGGCTCTAGGATTTGAGAAAAATGGTGTCTGACATTGTTTGCATTTCGCATTTAAGATCCGAAGCAATTTTAACATCTAAACTAACTTAGATAAGGAAAAGAAAGTTGCAATCATTTTCAAAAGCTACACCCAATAAAAACAATAATATATAAAACTATTTGACAACAAAAACCATTCGATAAAATCTGTTATTTATTCATTCAATCTTACTTACAAAACTTGATGGTTTATAAATAAAGTATTGTCACTATTTCTACCACTATTTATATTAATTTATCTTCTTAATGGAAGGTGAAGATCGATTCGATCTAATGTTGAGAGAAGTTTTCTAGACTTCTCCAAAAATATTCCCAAAGATATTCTATAAATATTTACTGAGAATTCTATAGAAAGTCCCTACATTTCTCTAATGTTTCCTACATAATTCTAGACAATTATATGTAGCCTATGGCTTGGGATAATTTTGTGGGCTAAGAATGTGGGCTTGAATGGTTTGGACGTAGGCTAGCCTCCTAGTCAAGTGATGGTGCAAACTTTGTATATTTTTTTTGAATGACGTGGGGTGCAACGCCTCACACGTAGGGTTATTGTAAAAGAATCGAATCTAATATTAGCAGTATTCGATTCGAATTCGATTAATAAATGAATATTTGTATTTATATTCGTATTCGTTTATTATTCAAATTGAATAATATATTCATATTTGATTCGACTCGAATATTCGTAATCGATTTTTTTTAATTATTTTATATATCTTTTTCTTCAAATTATGATTAATTTACAATACTAAATTAAAATTTGAAACATAAAAAAATTATCAAATAAGTACCAGATGGTAATAAAATTAAAATAGGAATTATGAAATATATATTATCTTTTACTAATATATATATATATATATATACATAGGATATGGATCAAACGGGTCCTCCCATTTGGGGTGAGTCCATAGGACCTCATAGATTAATATTTTTGGGTGGTCCAAATTTTTAGGGAGTTTTACATTTTTTTTTTGTTTCAATAACTAAGAAATGTAGGGTGGTCATTTTACAACATAGAATAAGTTATTGAGATTTGACAATTTGCTTCCTCCTTTCACGCGACATGCTTTTAGTTTTTGAGTAAGTCATATCCCTCATATTCACGTTTTTTCTCCAGCGTATTATGTTGTTAACTGCTTATGTAATATAACCATATTGCATGTGTAGTATAACTATATTGCATGTGTAATTTAATCATATCTGTGTTGCATATATAGTGTATATTTGTTGTTTATGTAGTATATGGTTGTTGCTTATTAATTGCTTATGTTGTTAGTGTATTTGTGTTGCATATGTAGTGTATATTCGTTGCTTATGTAGTTAATATATATGCGGTGCATACGTAGTGTATATTCGTTGCTTATGTTGTATATGCTTATTGATTATGTAGTACGAGTTTGTTGCTTATGACTTGCTTATGTAGTTAGTGTAATTGTGGTGCATATGCAGTGTATATTCGTTGCTTATGTAGTATAGGCTTGTTGCTTATGTAGTATGGGGTTGTTGCTTATGACTTGTTTATGTAGTTAATATATCTGTGGTGCATACATAATATATATTCGTTGCTTATGTAGTATAAGATTGTTGCTTATATAGTATGGATTTGTTGCTCATGACTTACTTATGTAGTTAATATATCTAAAAGCATCATGACACATCTATACAAGAAACAAATTACATCTTCATAAGCAACCTTCGAACTGTAGTTGAGTTCTAGCAACTATGGCGAATTGTCTGCAACTTTTTTTAGCCCCTAGTAATGCGGTGAAGAAGAAAGAACGATTTCTCACTGTAGTGCATTGAAGAAGAAGGAGGATTGTTACATTGATTTTGCTTTGAGATTTGGAAGAATTGCGTGAATCCCGTGAATATTGCTGAATACCGTGAATAATGAGCTATTTTGGAGGATGACTAATTTACCCTTGTGTTTAATTAACTAACTTGTAATTTGTAATTTTTGCCTCTTAAATCACAGCCCTTGAAAAAATTAGATATATGGCTTGGATTGGTCCCTATGGACTACCCTATGAGATGGTCTCACATAATCCTATATATATATATATATAGGATATTGATCAAATAGGTCCTCCTACTTGGGGTGAGTCCATGAGGACACATTCTAACCATAAATTAATAATTTTGGGTGGTCCAGATTTTTAGGGGGTTTTATGTTTATTTTTTTTATTTAAGCAACTAAGAAGGGTAGGGTGGTCATTTTGTATTATAGAATCAGTTTTGAGATTTCATTCCCTCTTTCACGCGATTTCACCCACTCTTCACGCACACTCTCTCTCCAGCATTTCATTTTCAAAAAAAAATTCTATGTTGCTTATGTAGTATATAGTTGTTGCTTATGACTTGCTTATGTAGTTAATGTATCTGTGATGCATGTGTAGTGTATATTCGTTGCTTATGTAGTATATGCTTATCGCTTAGGTAGTATGAGTTTGTTGCTTATGACTTGCTTATGTAGTTAATGTATTTGTGGTGCATACGTAGTGTATATTCGTTGCTTATGTAATATAGACTTGTCGCTTATGTAGTATGAGTTTGTTGCTTATGACTTGCTTATGTAGTTAATGTATCCGTGGTGCATACGTAGTGTATATTCGTTGCTTATGTAGTATAGGCTTGTTGCTTATGTAGTATGGGTTTGCTGTTATGACTTGCTTATGTAGTTAATGTATTCGTGGTGCATACGTAGTGTATATTTGTTGCTTATGTAGTATATGATTGTTGCTTATGTAGTATGAGTTTGTTGCTTATGACTTGCTTATGTAGTTAATGGTATATAAAAACACCATGACACATCTACACAAGCAACAAATTACATCTTCATAAGCAAACTTCGAACTGAAGTCGAGCTCCATCAGTTATGGCGAATTGTCTGTAACTTTTTTCACACAATAGTGGTTGAAGAAGAAGGATGAATGATTTCTCACGGTAGTGCGTTGAAGAAGAAGATGGATGATTGTTCACATTGATTTGCTATGAGATTTGGAAGGATTGCATGTGTTCTATACAAGCAAATGTGACTGGTTCTTGTTCTCTCAATGAAGAGCGTTTGAAGAAGAAGAAGAATGAGATTTGTTCACTTTGAATTTGATGTGAGCTTTGGAGAGATTGTGTGATCATAATGTGAACAAAATCCCATGAATATTGGGTAATTTTGTAGGATTACTAATTTACCCCTCTCTCTATTTTCCAACATTTAATTTATAATTTTAGCTCTAAAATCACAACCATTAGAAAATCTAGATATGTGGCTAGGATTGGTCCCTATGGATTCACCCTATGAGGTGGTCTCATATAACCCTCTCTCTCTATATATATATACATATATATATATATATCAAGTTAGACCATGTCTCTATGTGAGACACAATGGACTAATCTCAACCATCCCCCACTATTAATCAATGGGCATGATTTAAGGGATAAAAAATATATTAAAACATTAATTTAATCAACATAAGGGTAGTAGGGTAAAATAACATAACAAGGTAGTTACTAACATGGAATCAAATCTCTTTCTCTCTCATACATCTCCCCCCCGGGTTGAGATTTCCTGTTCCATTTTCCCTATTCCATTCTCTATTCCATATGTTGGATGAAAGACACGTATACAGTTGTGACATCACGTGACATCATCTTGCACACGTGTATTTCATCCAATGCAATGGAATATGAGTGGAATAGGAAAAGTGGAATAGGAGATCCCATCCCCTCCCCCCCACCCCATTCTCGCGTCACTTTCTCTTTCTTTCTCTCTCTCTCTCTCTCTCTCTCTCTCTCTCATTCCTCCATTAACGCAAGTAAGAAAAACTGTGAAGAACTCGAAAATTACAAAGAAAAGGCAAGAAAAATCGGTGCAATATTACAGAGAAATAACGAACAGTGAGTTCGAAACATGATGATGAGTCATCAGTAGTGGAAAAAACTTTATCCAACAGCATCAAATGTGTAATCATCGATGCAGAACTCGAACCCGACCATTAACATAAACTCTTAAAAAAATATAATTTTCATGAATAAGATGATACATAGATACTTATGAAATGATGCATAGATCTGTAGGATATTACATATTTGAACATATGCAACAAAAATCAACTAAATATGCATTATATACAAACTATCTATGCAGCGTAAAAAACTAATATATAGTACAGTATACCCAACTATGCAAGACGTCATAAACTATGCAACAAAATCAACTAACTATGCATTCTCTAGAAACTATATATGCAATGTAGAATAAATAAATATGCATTACATTATGTAACATCCCATTTTTATAATTTTCAAAAGCAACATCTCATTTTCATAACTAAAGATACATTACATTGAACCTATTTATGCAGCGTAGAATAACGAAATATGCAGTACGTTATATTCAATTATGTCTTGTTTTCGTAAAACAGTGCCAACAAAACAACTAAATATGCATTATTTGATGTCTATTTAAGCAGTAGAAGAACCCTAACTATACAGTAAAATAAAAAAATTTGGAAAGAAAATAGGTTTCTTAAATTCCGCCACAAAATCCGACAGTTTTAATTTCAGCCCATAAAACCCGCTGGGACCACGAATTTGAACTACAAAATTACAATCTTACCCTTAAATTGACATAAATCAGGGAAATTAAAAAAAATGAATTAATCACACCCCTTCATTTTTTAAGATCAATGGGTAAGATGAGTCAACACTGTCTCACCTAGGGAGGGTGGTCTCATTTGAACCAAATCATATATATATATATATATATATATATATATATATATACACACATATGTATTTATTAGTAATATATAATATAAATATATATTTGTTATATATGTGTATTGGATATAAGATATTTAATATTCTAGACTTCTACTTAGAATAGGTTTTCTGTTTGAGGAAATTGTGGGAAATACCCACTTAGGATAAGACAAAGAGTTTTCTGGTGAGATAAAAAACTAAGTTTTCTACCCATTTTTGTGGTTCTTTTGCCCAAATACTCTTATATTTTCAATGCAAAAGTAAGTGGGGCCCTATCTCTTTATTTTTTCTCTCTCTACTCCCTTTTTGGATTTTATAAAAAATCTGATTTTTTGGTAATTTTTTTCGAAAGCCTTCAACAGTTTTCATTTTTTAATCCACTTTTCATATTGTTGAACAGATTTTGAGACTTTTAAATACATTTCCATATTTTAAATAATGGCAAATGTTTAAAAAAGTGTATTTTTTTTAATTTTCATATTTAAAATAAATTATAAATTTTAATATTTAGATTTTAAAACAATTGTAAATTATAGATTTTTTTTCAATTTTTTTAATTTTTAAAATAAATTATAGATTTTAATATTTAGATTTTAAAATGATTTTGTGGATTTTGACATAATTTAATAAATTGCAAATATTTTAAATTTTATTTAAACAATTTTTAAAATTTATAGACAAATTTTTAAAATATGTACATATACATAAAAAAGGCACGAAATTAGGCACGATATATATTTCGTGCCTCAATTAAAATTAGGCACGATATATTTCGTGCCTCAGTTAAAATTAGGCACGATATATATTTCGTGCCTCAGTTAAAATTAGGCACGATATATTTCATGCCTCAGTTAAAATTAAGCACGATATATTTCGTGCCTCAGTTAAAATTAAGCACGATATATTTCGTGCCTCAGTTAAAATTAGACACGATATATTTCGTGTCTCAGTTAAAATTAGGCACGATATATATTTCGTGCCTCAGTTAAAATTAGGCACGATATATTTCGTGCCTCAGTTAAAATCAGGCACGATATATTTCGTGCCTCAGTTAAAATTAGACACGATATATCGCACTTTTTTATGTATATGTACATGGGGGTTGGAACG
Source organism: Rehmannia glutinosa (assembly GCA_016081115.2). NCBI lineage: Eukaryota > Viridiplantae > Streptophyta > Magnoliopsida > Lamiales > Orobanchaceae > Rehmannia > Rehmannia glutinosa. Next base: position 346,926 of record JABTTQ020002596.1, read on the forward strand.
ATGTGGGCACGATATGGGCATACAATTTTATACATAGGTGTGTGTATTTGGGGGGGAAGTGTACACGATTTTCAAGAAATGCATTAATTGCATCAGTTTCAAAATTCAAAATCTTCAAATTAAAGGAGGGGCATTTTTGTCAAATTGGGTAGAAAAGAGTTTTCTTATGTCTATGGGTAGAAAAGAATACGCACTATCCATAACGGGTACTTAAAAAATTCCCCCCTTTCTATTTAGTTAGTTTTCTACTTTAACTAGAATAGGGTTCTATTGTTATATAAGCTTGGTTTTCTCTATCAATAATATACACACAAATTCAGATTATCATTTGCTATAATATTATTCGAATATTCGAATCGAATATTGTGGTATTCTTATTTGATTTTGAAAAGAAAATGAATGAAAAAAAGATATTCTTATTTGAATTTGTCGAATTCTAATCTTCATATTCGAATTCGAATCACAAATCGATTAAAGAATATTTGATTCTTCTACGTCCCTACTCACACGTGAGCTTTAATATTGCACCTTCAGCTAGCCAAAGGTTTCAAATTTTAAAACTTGTGTATCTTGCTTTGTTATGTTGAATAAAACAAGATTTCTTGTTTGGTTTGGAATAAGTTTAATTGTTAATAATAATGATATTCATAAGGGATAACTACAAAAGACTGGTGAGGTTTCGGGTAATTACAAAATAATGAAGAGATGTTTCAAAATTTATAGACAGTCTCTTGTGGTTTGATTTGATATTAAATTTGAGCAAAAACTTGTATAGGACCGTCTTACGAGTTATTTTTCGTAAAACGAATCATGCCTGACCCGTTGCCTACCCTACCCGATTGTCGTGAAGATTTATGGGATGGATATTATAATTATGTGGGCTTGTATTTTCGTTGAAATTATTAATTGCACCGCCCAAAGCTCTAAGCCGAAACTCTCGCTCATATTGTGTTGGCCTGTGTAGATCCAATTGCAATCTTCAGTTATCCAATCTGGATTGAGATTCTCATGGATCCTCCCAAATTAGGATCCAAGTGTGAAATAATTATGCCTTAATTACTTTTAAGCTTAACAAATAATCGTCAGGAACAAAGTTGATCAATTAATTGCGAAGTTATATACCTTGTTTTTCAAAAGTGTCAAATTTTATTAAAAAACATATCACTTTTAGTTTAAAAAATATTATGTTTTCAAAGTAATAAAATTATATTAGTTGTTCCCCTTGTCATGATATCACTTTAGACTCGAAAAGTATCACTTTTATTCAAAAGTATAACTTTTACCTTGAAAAGTATATGTTTTCAAGACAAAACCGATTATTTACTTGCAAAGTTATATACATCATTGTTCAAAAGTCAATTTTAAATTAAAAAAATGGTATCATTTTCACAATAAAAAGTATATGTTTTCATGAAAGTTATAAAACTACATTAGTTGTTTCCCTTGACATATTATCACTTTAGACTAAAATTATCACTATTTATTCAAAAGCATCGATTTTACTTTGAAAAGTATACATTTTTCAAAGTAACAAAAGTAATTATTTACTTATAAATTTATATGCTATTTTTGTTCAAAAGTGAAATGTATTATTTTTTTATTAAAAAAATATTACTTTTACTTTAAAAAGTATATGTTTTTTAAATAACAAAAATATATTAGTAGTTCCCCCAACATTGTACCACTTTAGACTCGAAAAATATCAATTTTTATTAAAAATATCACTTTTATTCTTAAAAGTATATATTTTCAAAAGTAATAAAATTGATTATTTACTTGCAAAGTTATATACAAACGAGTTCAAAAGTATCACTTTTTATTTTAAAAAATATCACTTTTACTCTAAAAAATATATCTTTTCAAAGTTAAAAATTATATTAGTAGTTCCCCTAACATCTTTATACTCGAAAAATATCAGTTTTTATCTAATAATTATCACTTTTATTCTGAAAAGTATATATTTTTAAAATAACAAAACTAATATATATATATATATATAATAGTTTCCCAAAAAAGTATTAGTTTTTCTCTGAATAGTATTATTTTTTTCCTGAAAAATAATATTATGATTATCGGTCAAGTTCTAGAACCACTTTGTATACACCCCTCTAGTCATGGTCACTATTCCACCGATAGTATGGCAGCGAGATTTTTCAATCATCTTCTCTGGTGGAATTTGTCTCTGAATTTTTTTTCCTTCTCTCATGGCGAATTCAATTCCTCATCTCTTTTCGTTACCACTTCGTCTTGTTCGCTCCAATTTTCATTTCTGGAAAGCTCAAATCCTGTCTACTATGAGAGCTCATGGCCTTCAAGGTTTTCACCTCGGAATTGAATCTCTTCCGTTGCAATTGTTCGTCAAATTCACTTGGCACATTTTTTTATTTATAAAATCTGGGTATTGGATCCGGATCCAAATTTTGGGATCCGTATTACGAATTAAGATCCGTAATACGGTTTTATAAGAGACTTACTCTTAAATTTGAGAGTATAACTGCAAAATTTTTAGAAATATCATAGTATTTTTGAAATATTTTTTTACTTATGAAGTGAGAAAATATAAGATGAATCAATATTCAATGAGTTTTGTTTTAATTTTTAATAATCTCTGAGTTTTTTATAATTAACTTGAACATTGTGCGTGTTTTTGTAATTATCCCTATGAATATTAAATGGGTAACGACTCATTGACCGGGAACATTTAAACCGAAAAAAGAATATTAGAACGGATTTAGTTTAGTTTATTTAAATTTGGGCCCCCTTTCTTAGCACGAAAAGTTTAGTGTGAAGCCCCTTAGGGGTAACTCGAAGGTTAACCGCGCTAATCACCATTTTCTTTTACAAAATAAATATAATTCTAATACTATATATCTACTTTTATTACCTACTATAGTAAATATATTTTTCAAATTCACATCTCCCTCATCTTTAAGTCTTTAACTTTATAACAAACAAGCTATTTTTTTTATTTGTTTTATTTATTACTTAATTTAACTTCCGATTTTTATTCTAAATATTAAAATGTCACGAAGTTTGATTAGATTATTTAGGATATAAATTATATTTCTAAATGGCATGTTAAATCTAATTTTATAATTTTGTTAATGCAATGTAATTATAAACTATGCATGATAATTTTTTAATGAATAGTTTAACTTTAAATGTTATACTTAAATATTAAATATGCTCAAGTTTAAATTTATTTATTTAAATATATAATATTGAAAATTTTAACTTATAGCCATATGAGTAATTTCAGTAAAAATTGTTAATTTTAGTTCATTTTATATCGATATATAATGCTAGCTTTTATTATTGTCGTTTTATTTTCAATATTTAGATCATCAATTATTTAAATTTATAATTTTGTTAATGCAATAGAATTAGAAACTATGCATGTTTTTTATGATGAATATTGTAACTTAAAATGCTAAACTTAAATTTATTATAAAACAATATTAAACATATATGTTATGTTCAAGTTTAAAATCTTAGATTTAAATATATAATTCTTAATTTTTTGACTTACAGCACGGTAGCCTAAAACCCGCTAGGGTCAGGATTTGTTCAAATATTATTGGCTTATTTAATAACGACCCGTTTAACCGAAGACGTTAGAACTGACTCAAAACCGCTTGAGCCATACCATTTAGGCTGTGATTGGATATGAACAAGATTTCATTTTCGTCCCGCTGGAGATTTTTTTTTTTTGACCAAACATGCGATTGTTTATGAATTATTATTACATCTACACATTTTTTCATATAAAACTAACTATTATTACACACCCTCCCACAATTTTCACTATTCACTCACTCAAATATTTCTAACTACCAATCACATCCAATCATTATTTTACTATTTTTAAATCAAATCAATTTTCATCATTACATATCCATTCACACTCTCAAAAAATTTTCAAAAACTTTCATCAATTTTTTTCCCATTATTCTCTAGCGAAAAGAAAATTTACATTGGTGTGTCTAACATGAATAATACCCAGTCAATCATTTCAAATGAATGTGAACTGTGAAGAAGACAGTTCTAGTTGCCTAATTGTATACACTAAATTATTTCCAAATGGGGCACGTTGTGAAGCTGAAACATTTTGGAACATTCAATTTATGTCTTATTATACCAAATCGCCATGCCAAGCCCGTGCAAGAAAAAACAAGAAAACACTTGAGAGATGGCAGCTTATGCAGCCATAGTTTCTCTCACGCACACTATAGATCAAGCTCACCATCTAATTTCTCTTGACAGAGAAGAGATCGAATCTGTACGCGAAAGAGTCAATTTCTTGCGGGAATTTCTCGAAGGGGGCAATATAAATGGAGAAGAAGGTTTGGAGAGTCGAATAGCAGATGCTGCTTATGCAGCAGAAGATGCCATTGAATCCAATTTCGTGGATCAAATTCTTGCTGGATCTACAAGTCAGAATGATAAGGCCAATCAAGGTCTACAAAAAGTAATAGAAGAAATGGGTTTTATCAAGAAAGAGGTGACAGAGATGAAGGAGAAATATGGAATCAAAGATCTGCAGCCCAGAAGTGCATTCCCTGCTGGTTCGTCTAGGGTTCTTCCCAATAATGGGAAGATTAAAATGGTGGGGTTTGATGATGAATTGATTCAGATCTTGGAAAACCTCACAGGCCCACAAGGTGCTCGACGAATTGTCCCAATAGTGGGAATGGGTGGCATCGGTAAGACTATGCTTGCTAGAACTACTTATGATCATAAACTTATCGTGCATCATTTTGATACTCGTGCTTGGGTTACAATATCTCAGGAATATAATATGAGAGAAATTCTTGTTGGTATTCTTTTTGCCCAAAGAAAGCAGGGGACCAAGGAAAATTTTGTGGATTTCTGTAACCAAATGAGTGAAACAAGTGAAGAGAATTTAGGAATACAGCTATATAAAAGTTTATCAGGAAGGAGATATATGATTGTATTGGATGACATGTGGAGTATGGATGTTTGGGATAAGATAAAGATGTTCTTTCCAGATAACAACAATGGAAGTCGAATCGTGGTAACTACAAGGCTATCGAATCTGGCGAATTATCTTAGCTCTAGTAGCCTTGAGTTGAAGTTTCTAGATTTGGACAATAGTTGGGATTTACTTTGTGAAGAAGTATTTGCACAAGATTGTTGCCCTCTTGAATTGGAGGAAATCGGGAAGAAGATTACGAAAAACTGCAAAGGACTTCCTCTATCAATTGTCGTGACTGCAGGACTTCTTGCGAATTCCGAGAAAACAGTAGAATATTGGAAGCATGTTGCAGAAGATGTAAGCTCAATTGCACATTCAGATGACCATGAACATTGCTTGAAAGTGTTGTCTCTAAGTTATAACCAATTACCTGTTCATCTAAAACCGTGTTTTCTCTATATTGCGGTATTTCAGAAGACCATGAAATTCGTGTCTCTGAGCTGACCAAACTTTGGGTTGCTGAGGATTTCTAAAACCGTGTAGAGCTAAAAGCTTGGAAGAAAGTGCTGAAGAGTTTCTAAGGGAGCTTATAGAAAGGAATCTCATTTTGGTTCATAAGTGGGGGTCAAGTGGGAAAATAAAATCTTGCAACATCCATGATCTCTTGAGGACCTATGCTTGAGGGAGGCTCGAAGGGAGAAGTTTCTTTGTGTCATGAGGACACATAGCCTTGATGTTCCACAGGGTATGAATAGTGTGCGTCGCATTGTTATTAATCAAGGCACATTGGAGAAAATATATAGCCCTCAAGTGCTCGGTGCGTTGCAATCAGCGTCACTTGCACGTTCATTGATATGCAACTTTGACCAGGTTTTGCCATCACTTACTTTCAGATTTTACTAAGGGTATTAAATGTGGTTGATAAATTTTCCTACAAACCAAAAGATTACGAGGATAAGTATCCCTTAGGCGTTATTTTTCAGTTAGTTAACTCACGTTACCTTGCTTTTAGAACTGATTGGAAATTGAATTCCACATTTCCTTCTTCCGTATGCTTCCTCAGGAATGTACAAACGTTAGTTGTGAGAGGAACCTGGGGTACAACAATTGCACCACCGAAATTTGGGACATGCCACAACTTAGGCATATAAAGTTCGATGTGGTTTTTCTCCCTGATCCTCCATCTAACCGAATGGACGGGCGGGATTACGTCGTTTTGGAAAACCTGCTAACTCTGATGAACATAGAAAATTTTCGGTTTAGTGAAGAGGTCCTTAAGAAAATCCCGAATGTCAAGAAATTGAAAATTACTTATGACGAAGCCTATGGGGGATATGAGGAATGGCCTCATTACTGTCTAAACAATCTTGACCGTTTAGAGAAACTGGAATCACTATCTTGCTTCTTTCTTAAGTATAAGCCGAAACGAAATGTGTTGCTACAGAACTTTGCCTTCCCATTTTCTCTCAAGAAGCTGACTTTACACGGATGTGGACTATTTTGGGAAGATATGACGATGATTGGTACATTACCCCATCTTGAAGTACTCAAATTAAAAGTTGGGTCCTTCGTAGGACCTGAGTGGAATCCAGTCGAAGGGGAATTCCTCTGCCTGAAATTCTTGCAAATTGAGTGGTGCAATGATCTCATAAACTGGAATGCAGACAGCACCCATTTTCCACGCCTTGAGCGCCTTGATTTTCAAATGTTACAAAGTTTAAACGAGATACCATTGGATATTGGAGAAATACCAACACTTCAATTTATTCAGTTGGAATATTGCAGCGATTCTGCCGTTGTTTCAGCTAGGAACATACTAGATGAACAAGAGAGCCTCGGGAATGTAGGTCTTCAAGTTCGAGTTCACTTCTTGCAGAAGAGTGAACTTGAGAGCCTGGCAAGCGAAAATTTTCAAGTTCAAACTTGGTATGAACTGAACCTGCCACGATCAATTTCAGTATCGTTTAAGAAAAGACGAAGCCTTAAAAAGAAAAAGAAGAAGAAAAATAAAAAAATCATCAGATTTGACTTAACAATAGTCTATATGCATGATTCCTAAGTCTTGTATTTTGCCTAGGACAATGTTTTCCCCATATAGCATACTTTATTCTTCTTTCTTTACTCGATCACAACTACAGGTTCAATTGTTTCTTCACCTTAATTTTTCTCCTTTATTTAATATCGGTCTTTTCATTCCATAGATGGATATTATGATTCTTTTTTCTAAGTTAATGTCTCAGGAACTGTGCATGCCTCTCTCTCTCATGAGTTTTTCCAATATTTTTTATTTTTTGGGATAATTACACCCCAACAATAAGGTTCGGGCTAATTACAAAAAAAAAAAAAAAACAGAGATTTTTGAAAATTACAAAAGCCCCCTTGAGATTTGTTTTTGTCTAACATTTTCCCTTTCATATGCCAAAAAACATTTCAAAGCCCCCCTGACATTTATAAAAACATTAAAGTTACCCCTTAAATTTGAAACAGAATCAAAAGTCATGGATTTTTTTTTTGTAATTAGCCCAAACCTCAGGGGTGTTTGTGTAATTATCCTTTTTTTTTTTTTAACTTTGTTTTCTCTATATAATGTAGTAAACTGATGATTGCATTTTTCACAGCAACATACTTTGAACCTGAGCGTAAACAGGAGGATGCAGGTGTCCACAGCCCTGGCAAGATGAGGTATGATCTTTGGTTGGCAGTATTGCCTTACACCCCATTTCTTCCTTGAGACGACATATTTGATAAACCGTGTGGAACCTTTTTGAGTGCCAATTGCATCTCTTTCTCACCTCAGCAATAAAGGATTGCCTTTAAATGAGATAATTTTGTTTGGTGACTTGAATTTTCGAAGTCTTGCCTGCCCTTTTCAAGTGCACGAGCTTCTTTTCTCAGGCTCCATGTCTCATTATTTGTGATCAGTTTGACCTTTTTACTTTCTAGTTGAAGTTTATTAGCCTGGGAATTGATAATCACTAGGCTGTATAGCTGAAGAAACTCAAAAGCATGTGCCTTTCTTTGTAATTGTTCTGATTTTCTTTCTTGACAGTTTGAACAATTCTATGTCTGGAGTGCACTCTTTAGGCTCGCTCGTTGGCTTGTGATGTTCAAGGTACTGGGCTACCGGGCTGAGCTTAATGTTGCTGGTTGGTTTATCACCAAATGTAACTTCATTTGTTTCTTTATTATGACAATAAGATTAATATTTCTTCACAAATTCAAGGTTTTACTTATAGTGTAGCAAATGAAATGAGTCGAGAGTTGAGTTTCATGTGGTTTTAAATAATTGATTTGGTTGATATTGATTTGCTTGGCAATTTTCTATAGGTTTTGTTATGGGTTAGCTTATTGAACCAAGCTCGAGAAGTGACATTCGATGAAAACTTCTACCTTTTAAATGATATAGTACCCTGTACCTAGCTGATTTTGGAATAGCTTCGTTTATTGTTCAGTTCATGGAGCTTGATCAGGGTAATAGTATTTTCGACATAAGTATAATTTGATTTTAAGAAGATGATTTGAGGGACGTATATCCAACGACTCTGTATAAAGTGGATTTGACGTGTTATATGCTTAGAAAAGGGAAGTCGGACTCCTTTTCAGTTTCCCCTGATCAAACTAGAGGTTACCAGATTTTGACTTTTATCCGAAAAATAGCCAACAATAGTTTTCATTGAATGAATAACGGATCAAGGCTCTAAACCTAATAATGCTTTGGATTTTGAGGCAAGAAGAGAGGTCGAACCCCTTGTTGAATCCCCAGAATCAGGCCGATTCTCAGTCATTTCATAATTGACTCAGGATCTCCACGAATTAGCTCGTGCTATCTTAGATATGCGGATGAAGTCCGCCTCAATGACTCCTAAAATAGCTTAAAGGGTTTTTTTTGTGTAATTTTGAAACTTTTCTGTGTATTTATTCGTAGATACTACAAACCTCAGGGGTTTCCTATAATGACTCTCATCTTTTTCCCGTATAGGTAACTTGCGACCACATCTGGTTAGGCGTGAAGACCATTTTATCTTGCATTTGGCATAGCAAGGCTAGAAACTCATTTGTGAACCTTACGAAAAAATACAAGGGTATTTACTGGCAAGATGAGCTAATCCCGTTTTTCCAATCGGTTACCCTTCCGAAAGACTGCATTACCGTGCAAAAATGCTACATTGAACTCTCCCAAGCAAGTCCAAGCGAAGCTTGGTAGGGTGGACGATTACTTTAATAAGTTGTCGGACGCTATGGTTACATGGATTGATGCGTGGGTGAGCTTAATCCATCGGGAGCCTTGGCCGGATTTCTCAATGGATCGGCTAAGAATTGAATGATTGGTCGAAAATTTCATGTCAGATAGTATGGTTGGGTACTGAGAAGTCTTCTGTGCCCAAGCTCATGTTAAAGGCTTGGACAGATACAGGGAGTGTTTGTGAAAGATGAGAATCACTTTTTTTTTTTTTTTTTTTTAAGTTTGCATACATTTCTCACTTTAGAATCCTATATTTATTGGTATTTTTTACATGTAATTTTATTACTCAGTTTAAGCTGGTTTTCCCATTTTCAGTGATCAAATTTATGTTGATGGTTTTTGTCTGTCCAGTATGATGGTCCTAGAGCCTTACTTTATGATGAAAATACAGTTCCAGATGGACTTTTTGAAACACCATAAAGAATGAACGAAGATTACAAAAAGCCCCCTAAGGTTTGGGTTAATTACAACTAAATCAAGAGGTTTTTGAAAATCCCCTCAAAAAAAAAAAAAGAGGTTTTCGAAAATAAAAAAAAACCTTGAAATTACAAAAAGAGCTCCCTAAGGTTTGATTGTGTCAAAAATTAAAAGGGTTTGATAAACATAAGAGGCCCTTTTGAAATATTTTTTGGAAATGAAGGAAGATATTTAAGACAGATCAAACCTAAAGGGGTTTTCTTTTGATTTCCGGAATTTTTAGGGTTTTTTTTTTAATTAGCCTGAACCTTAGGTTTTCTTTTTTCATTTTTGAATTATCCCTTTTTTTAAATAAAAATATGAAAAGAACAATGGTGAAAATGGTTTATTTCTAAAGTTAATCTGGACTCTGAAGTTAAAAGTTGAACTCATTAAATAATAGAAAAAAGTTTGAGCTCATTAAAATATTAGTTGACTAGCTTAGAACATCCCCAATAGGTTCTTCAAATCAAAAATACTCTTTATATTAAAGAGTTATCTACCAAAAACACTCTCCAACAAGCTTTTTAGTTTAACTTTTAAATTTAGAGAAACAATTTTCACTCTCCAAATTTGGAGAGCCGAAACACCTCTCCATATCCTCTCGAAAAAAAAAACTCTCCATAATTAATTACATTAAATATTAATTACTTCTAATATCTCATTTAATGATTCTTGCACTTTTTAATGACCCTTTTAGCAAAAATTTCTACAAGTCAAAATAAATTCTGAAATCTCAACATATATTTACCATGGAAGAATGCGATTAAAATTCCAGAGATCATTACGAGAACTATGTGATTTTAGAAAATGGGTCAGAATCATCTACAGAGTCAAAGTCATGAATAAGCATGTTGATTATTTTTCTTGAAGACATATTTGAAAGGGCCTAGAGATTTGTTTTGATTTTTGGTTGTCAGGAATATATTTTGAAATCATGTGATATTTTTCATTGAATTAAAATAGTATGATGTTCTCAATGTAAAACAATATGGAGGGAGATAATTAAGAAATTAGGAGGAAAATAAGTGAAATGGAGGAAAAAATATGTAATTAATTAATGTTGGGAAATGATAAATAAAGAGCCAAATTTAAAGAATCTCAAGGAAGATGATAAAAATATAACTCTTTAAATTTAAAGATGTTTTATATTTTACAAAAGACACTATTTAAATTTAAAGAGCCTACTGAGAATGTTCTTACTTCTTAATAAGCTTTTCGAAATGCCTTATAACTTGTTTGTATTAAAAAAATGTAACAAAAATATAATAATATTAAAGATTAATATGTCACAATAAATCAAAATTTTAGGCGATCGAAAAGCTAAAGTAATTGAACTATTATACTACAAATTATATCTTTTACAAATCAAAAATTATATTCATGTCTAAATCCATCTGGAAACCAAATTCGTTCAAATGCCCCTTTTGTTTTAGAAAAATATTAAAAATACAATATTATACCCGATTTGAGCGCATACAAAAAAAAGAAAGAAAAGATTCATCACATTGAGAGGATTGTTAGTTTTTAAAGCTGCGATTAAATATGAAAGGAAACAACAAAAATAACAAACTAAGCCTTGATCCCACTATGTAGGGTCGACTATATAAATCATATCATGCTATCATTTACGATCAGTCGGTCATACGCCATATTTTTATTTATTTCTTAATATATTTATTATATATTTTGCATATATAATATATATCATAATATATTTTTTTATTTTTTAATATTATATCTATTATAAACTACAAATAAGAACTTTTGCAAAGAATATTTTTATAAATATATTAAACATAAATATTTCCCACTTTTTTCCTTTTTTTTGTATTTAAATTTACTTAATTCGCATTATAACGAGTCGACCACCCCACCTCGTTCTAAAAACAGAACGAGTGCGAGTCTTTAGATACCCGCTCCGCCTTTCCTTGTACATTACCATCCCTATCTAATAGTGCCTAACTCGTTCGTACTAAATAGATCTTTCCATATTACAAAACAAGACCACCGACATGCAAATGTCCACTTATTTGCCACTTTTCAAGAGCAACTAATAGTGAGTTGCCGACCTAAAAACTTGGGTACTATCCAATTAACTTTTTGCCAGCTGATTTGACGATCCCTTGGGAGAATAGAAATAAGAAAATCTTATAATGTTCCTCGTACTATTTTTAAAATGGGGCATTTAATGTTCCTACTTCTTAGGTACGATTTTGGAATGGAATCAATTTAATATGTCAGCGTTATCTACCTACACCTTTGATTTTTTCTTTCATTTGTCGCGGTCTTCTTTTTTAATGGATCTCTTTGTTATTAAGCAAGCATGGTGTTGGTTTATACAAAGTTTAAAGTAATAATATTATAATATCATATACACGTGACAATCATATTGTCGGTTGAATTATTTGAATATACTTAACTAGAATAACATACATCTGTTACACGAAATATGTCAAAGAATAAAATTTTAATCTCACAAACTTGTCGGTTTTTATTTTATTTTCTGCTTGCTTTCTGCATTTTATTTGATACGTATAATATCATAATAATATAAAAGATAACAAATTTAAAAGATAGTTTAGAGAGTCAATTTTCGGCTATTTTTTGTATTTCGGGTATGACGGTTTTAGCTGTAATACTGCCCTTCATGCATTGGTAGTGATAGAGGTGCGTATGCCGGATCCTACAGAATCAAAGTGTTGGTTCCACGTCAGATAGCAAAGTATTAGATTCTTCCGGCGTGAGTTTGCCATGGTGTTAGGATTGAGGTTTTCGGGTTTCACATTTGACCCTAACCATGTTGTTGAGCTACCCGAAACCGGTATTTATCGACGATATTGGCCTCAAGGTGATCGTGTTACCGCTGCGGGTCTACGCGATTTATTTTTCGATGACACCTTCCGTGATTCACCAATCGATGCCCTAAAGGTGGCGAATGTATTATTTGCATTTTACATGGTATTGTGTTTCGATGGCCGGCTAACCACAGTGGACCGTTGGCTATGGTTCTTGATCGAGGACATTGCACAGTGGGAGGCTATTTCTTGAGAGAAGTACTCATTTTAGATTTTGATACATTATCTTTGGAATATGAATGATGTCCTGCCGCCTCATCGATATACTAAGGGGACTCCACCAATGTTTTTTGTTCATTGGCTACACTTGAAACGAGACAAGCTAAAATCTCTCTCAAAGATGATCGGATATGTTTGAACCTTTTGCGACTATTATCACAAAATGTAAAACACTATATTATCTACATCACTAAAATCCAATTAAGTGGTAATTTTCAAGTTCTATAGTAGAACTTGAAGGTCCCTTTGTGTTTTTTGTTATTGAGTTACTTATCCCATATATTTTAAATTATATAAGTCGCTATAAAGTTCATTTAAATTATGTCTAACTTGAAATGGGATCAATGAAACATTAGATATCTCCATCCCATCACCCATACTCGAAAAGAAACAATCATAATACATTTTTAGCATTTCTTTTAACAAATCTAATTTACATTTAGAATATAAAACAAATGCAAGTAAATTAAGGTCCACAGTAAATCTAAAACATTTAATCTATTTTAATTTCATAGCCACAAGACATTCAAAGAAATTTAATTTGGATCATTCATGCATTCATTGAAAGAAGTAGCAATTGAAATACATTTTAGAGATAATTAAAAACCCAGAGGTTTGTGGTGATTACAAAAATAATCGGGATTCAAAATTTCAAACCCCTTGAGGTTTGATTCTGTTTTTATATTTTATTCGAATCACTTTTGACTTAACATAATTTGTCGATATTATTAAATATTTTCAAGAATCATCTGCATGATTCATTGATGAGTAGATTCATTATTGGTACTCTATTTGTGTCAATTCCATAGTTAGAAGCCACGACAAGATTTCAAGAATCTTGAAGAAAAATTCAAGGAAAAAACTTGTATGAGACAGTCTTATGGACATATATTGTCCATAAGACGGATCGTAAATATAATTAGATTTTCAACCAAAACCCAAACTCATAAAACAAACCCATGTTTTTTGTGTTATGTAGGATCCGAGTTTAAGTCCATGAGACGGTCTCATATAAGACCCCTCTTTAAAATTCAAAATTGTGATCAAGAAGATTATGCATGAAACATAGCAATAGCATAGGACGTTTGGTTTCCTCTCAACATCATCACTAGTGTCTATTTTCCCACTTTTTTTTTCAATCTTTTACATCCTGTAGTTCTTACTAGAACAACCAAATCCTATTTGACAAGAAAGACATGCAATTATGCAAAGTCGAAGGCCCCATTCATTTCTTTAATTTAAGTTTTGCAAATTGTCTAAATTAAAAACAGTAAAATTATACTGCATCTTGCTTTTATACGTTGAATTATTAAAGTAGATTCATGAAATCAAATAGTTCTAGTATATTCTATACATGAATAGGTGAAATTCGTGAATATGACTTTTGATTTTATACATGAATGATAGGTAAATATATGAAATTAAATACTGAAGCATGAATTAAGTGTATGTTAATCTTGGGTATCACATATAAATACCCTTGTTATGGAGTCATTTAGAACAAGTCAAGAAAATGATAATAAAATAATATAAGTTTTCTCCTCTATTTTCTTATATGTGTGAGTTTTAGAGTGATATATGCTCTCCAATTTCTAACAAATTGGTATCAAGAGCCACTTGTGTTTGGAGACCGAAGTTTGAAGAAAAATATTGAATGGAACACAATTTGTAGTTCCATCACTCACCAAAGAAAATTACGAAAATTGGTGTATCAGAATGAAAGCCTTGCTTGGAGCCAATGAAATATGTGACCCTGTGGAGAAAGGTGTTGAAGGAGATGGCGGAACTACCAAGAAGAAAGACCAAATGGACCTCACACTCTTCCATCAAAGTTTGGATGGGAAGATTTCCGAGAAAGTTGTTATGGCAACTGATTCCAAGCAGGCATGGGGAATTATTCGAGCTTCTTTTAAAGGTGTCGACAAAGTAAAGAAGGCGTGTCTTCAAACTTAAGAGGTGAGTTTGAATCTCTACATATAAAGGATTCCCAGTCTATTTTGAATTATATTTCAAGAGTTTTGGCCATCACCAATCAAATGTAGAGATATAGAGATGATATGAAGGATGATCAAATTGTTGGCAAAATTTTGAGATCTTTCGATCCAAAATTCAGTTATGTTGTTGCCATTGAATAGCCCAAAGACTTGGACGCCATGATCGTTGATGAACTTGCCTGACCTTTGCAAGCTCATGAAGAAAGATTGAAGAAACCGGTTCAAGAATCGGTCAAACATGCTTTGAAAGCAAAACTTTAATTGAAAGAGAAAAAGACAAACCGAGGCATGTCCCAAAGAGGTCTCGAACGTGGAATATTTAGTAGACAAGACCAATGTAGAGGCCGTGGTCATGGAAGAGGTGGACGAGGTGAAAAATACACCTCAAACAATAATGACACGAGCCAATTCTTCAACCAAGGAAGAGGTTGTGGACAAGGTAGAGGTTTGAGAGGTGGAAGATAAAAGCTAAATCAACTAAGGTATAACAAATCATAATATGAGTGTTATAACTGTCATCGCTTTGGTCATTATGCTTGGGAATGTAGAAGTAATGTGGAGGAGACAAGTAATCTTGTGGAAAGTAATGATAAAAAAAGATGTAGATCCCACTTTGCTTCTTGCTTGCAACAATAATCACAAGATGAGAAAGGGAATCAATGGTATCTTGACTCCGGTGCAAGTAGTCACATTTGTGGAAAGAAAGATTTGTTCATGGAACTTGATGAATCAGTCAATGGTGATATAACTTTTGGAGGTTCAAAAGTTCAAGTCAAAGGAAAAGGAACGATTTTGATTCGGTCGAATGATGGAATCCATCAATTTATTTATAATGTTTTTCATGTTGCTATGAAAAGTAACATTTTGAGTTTGTGACAATTTTTGGAGAAAAAATATGATATACACTTGCAAAATAAAAGTTTGACCATGAAAGATGAAAATGGGAGATTGTTGGTCATGGTACGTATGATGAAGAATAGAATGTCTTTATTTAACATTCAAAATGACGTTCCCATGTACTTAAAGTCTTGTTTTAAAGATGCATCTTGGCTATGACATTTGAGGTTTGGACACTTGAACTTTGATGGACTCAACATGATGGGCAAAGAAAGAATGGTGAAAGGACTGCCTTCCACAAATCATCCAAATCAACTTTGTGAAGGATGTCTTTATGGTAAGCAATCTAGAAAGAGTTTTTTGAATGAGTCTATGTTTAGGGCTCAACATCCATAGTTATATTCACTTGGTATGAATAATTATTTTGTACTTTTCATTGATGACTATTCTCGGAAAACTTGAGTATACTTTTTGAAAGAAAATTAGAAGTATTTGAAACATTCAAAAAGTTCAAGGCGATGGTGGAAAAGCAAAGTGGTTACCATAAAAGCTCTTCGGTCCGATACAAATGGTGAATAGGGATGGCAATGGGGCGAGTTTTAACCCGCCCCCGCATCAAACCCGTCCCGTCTGGACAGGTCTAGGCCCGGTTAAATGGGTCTTAGGGTGGGTCTTGGGTCTAAAAACGCAAAAACCCCTGGGTCCGGGGGCGGATCCCCAGTCCAATAGGACCCACCCGGACCTGCCCAGTCACATTAATATTTCTTATATTTTTAATATGTATTTAGATATTTTTCATTATTTACTTTTAGATTTGAGTGTTATATTGATTTTAATTTACCACTATAACATCTTGTAATATTGTAATTTTATTTTTTAAAAAACTCTTGTAATATTGTATTTTGAATATTTACTTTAAGTATTATTTGAGTATTATTGCATGATACTAATAGTAGTTTTTTAAATAAAATAAATCCTAATAGTAGCTAAATAGTCGCAAAATGCAGTTATAATAAGTTTCATAATTACATTTATTTTTTTAACCTATTGGCATTGGATTACTTTTGAAAATACAAAAAAACAAATTATTGTAATTAAAAAAATAGTGGCGAACCTAGACCCGCCCCGACGGGTTTTCGAGCGGGGTGGGGGGGTGGGTGAGTGGGTTCCAGGTCTTGATTTTCTTGGTGGGGCGGGTCCTGGGTTTAGCCAAACCCGCCCTATTGCCATCCCTAGTGGTGAATTTATATCAAATTAAATGAATGCAAAAAAAATTGTGAGAAAAATGACATTCATTATCCCATGACAACTTCATATTTACCACAATAAAATAGAGTACCCGAACGAAAGAATCGAACTATTCTTAACATGACGAGGAGTATGTTCATAATAAGTTTGGAGTAGTGGTAGAGGGGAGGGGTTAAATTTCAAAGAAATTGAAAGATACAGGGTTCGAACTTTGGTCAACGCCCTTTCAAAGGGTTAGTAATATAACACTTGAGCTACAAGCTGGTGGTTGACAAAGACTATGTTGGAAAGCAAAAATATGCCAAAGGAGTTTTGGACCGAAGCGGTTTCTTGTGCAATCTACTTGATGAGTCGATATTACACTAAAAGTGTGTATGGAAAAACACCTCAAGAAGCTTGGAATGGTTGTAAGTCATTCGTTTCACACTCGCGAGTTTTTGGAAGCATAACCTACATACATGTACCATACTAGGGATGCAGAATTGCCGTTCTCAAGATGTCCTCTTTAATATTGGAAAGATCATTTCATTTTTGGGAAAATTGCAAAATTGGTCCTGTATCTATAGGAGTATTGCAAAATTAGTCCTGTAACTTTTAAAGTTGCAATTTTAGTCCTGTGACAATTTTGCCCCTAGCAAAATAACAATTTTAATTATGTAATTTTTAGAAGTTGGCTTTTTTAGTCTTTTATATTTTAGTTGTGGTATTTTCGGTCGCATTATTCAAAATGACAAATTTTGGCATATTTGTACGTATTTTTGTATTTTCATAATTAGAAAATAATACATGTAGAACTCGTATCTCGGATTTGATTTAGATTCATAAAT
This sequence comes from Rehmannia glutinosa, assembly GCA_016081115.2. Lineage (NCBI taxonomy): Eukaryota > Viridiplantae > Streptophyta > Magnoliopsida > Lamiales > Orobanchaceae > Rehmannia > Rehmannia glutinosa. The sequence continues at coordinate 364,544 of JABTTQ020002596.1, forward strand.
CTAAAACCTTTAGGTTTGAACCTTCTTACATTTTCTCCCTTCATATGCAGAAAATATTTCAAAAGCCCCCATGCATTTATCAAAATATTACAATTACCCCCTTAAATTTAAGCTCAAGGTTTTTTTTGTAATTTTCAAAAAATGTCTCGATTTTTTTGTAATTAGCCCAAAATCTTAGGGGCCTTTCTGTTATTACCCAAAAAGGGGGAGTTTGATAGAACCTGCTACATTGCTGACAGAACCTCTGCCCATTTCCATTGACATTAACTTTTCTGAGTGAACTTTTCACAAACTTAATTTATGCCTCCGATCCTGTGATAGTCTTTTTCTTGTGCTGACAATCTTTCCTACACCCATATATGTACTTGCAAAATCGCATCTGACAACTCCGACTTATGAAAAATTGTGGGATTTAAGCTACGATTTCAAGAAGTTTAGAAAGAAACAAAGAAAATATATGCAGAGTACAGCTGAAGAACAAAATGCAATGTCTGCAAGAACATATATATACATTTTAAGGTTTTTTTTTTATTAACTTTGAGATATATTGACCAAATTGAGAGTACAATTATATATGTAATGAATAGGTGGTCCATTGCTACAATAAATTATTGAGGTGAATGCTGCCCGAATAGTTTTAAGAAAAATGTGACAAAAAAAAGACATGATTTGAAACAGAATTAGGGGTCTCAGAGACAGAGAAAGAAGTTTTATGGGCATTGTGTCCAAAATTCCAACACCCATGTCTGAAATTGTACATACATGTGAGTTCAGTGTTTAGGTGAATTTCAGTGTATATGGACCTTCAACTACATGCACGGTACTACTTTGCCCCGGCCCCGGCCCCTCAAACCATAAAAACAGGACCAAATTTCTCGTTCCACTTTCTTATTCTATTTTATATTCCACCTAATTAGGGGTGTCAATATGGGTTGGGTCCGGGTTCGTGGGTCCGGGTTCGCAGGTTGGCGTGTCAGAAACTGCCGACCCGGACCCGACCTGTTTAATTATTCGTGTCGAATATCGAACCGGACCCGCACCGCTTATTTCACGAGGTAACCCGGACCCGACCCGTTTAACCCATTTAATAAAATTATTTTAATATTCATTTAATATTTTTAACTGAAGAAATTTATTTTTTTTCAAAATCAATCACTATCTCACGCTATTCGATCAATAAATTTCAAAATCAATCACTATCTCACGCTATTCGATCAATAAACAATATTACAATTCACAACAAATAGAAAGAAGTAAGATAATTGCATAAATAACATACCATACTAATTATATTTTGAGAATAATATTCAAAAAGACATGCATAATAACAACAAATACATAATTAAGGAGGTTTTATCATTTGAGTTTTAAAGATATGTCTTGTTTGTTGTTTTTTTTTCTTACAATTAGTTATTTACTTATTTTTTTTAAATTCACAAACGGGTTAGACGGGTTAAAACGGTCATAGTAGGTTGACCGGACCCGACCTATTTAATTGGCAGGTTAGTCGGGTCCGACCCAATTTCGACCCGGACCCACGAAGCTTGGACCCATACCCATTAATTTCGTGTTAGTTTCGTGTCGGGTTTGCGTGTCGGGTCCTAAATTGACACCCCTACACCTAATTGGATGAATAACAAGTGTCATTAATATAAACATGGGTTGTTGGTTATCGTATGAGATTTTCTATTGCAAAATTGTATTTCTCTTTTAATTAAGAAAATATGATTTATTTTTTATTTTAATTTCTCTTTTAAAAATAATTAGAAAATAATAAATTAAGTTAGAAATTAGAATAGTGAAACTCTAAAATTGTAGTTTGTGATTTTATAATATCCCTTTAAAGATTAAATACTAGTCGCAATATAACATTCACTATAAAATTAGTTTTCAAAAGCTTATGGATGCACAAGCGCAAGCATAACTGAAGTAGCTGAAAATTAATTTAACTGATTAAGTAAATTGTCACATAACTACTAGAAAAGTTGCTTCAAATCCAAAGCTATTGAAGCAGACTAATATACAACTGCTGTAGAAATTACTGTACAAGTCATAAGTAGGTTGATGCACAGCTGCTGCAAGTCAAAAGCTTCTAATAATGCAGATTGTTGCTCCTGTTATAGAAACCACTACTGACCAAAAGCTGTGGGAGCAAGCTGGTGACTATCCATAATTGATATGTAACAAAAGGGCCATTTTTTCATGTGGCTAAATTCTTGCTAAATAAATCAAAACTTCTTATGGATTAATGAAGTAAGGTCCAATTAACCTAACATTCAACTTAATTGATTACTAATCTCACCAACAAAATTAATTTAATTAATCCAATGATTAAATAAATTATTGATTAGTATGGGGTGGGCCGGTGGAATATGATGAATTCTTCAGGCCAATAGTTCTTAAGTTCGGATCTCCACATCTGTACCATAAGGTCAAGTATGTCGCACATGACTTTCGTATTGCGATTTATATGTTCTCAATTATTTGATGACTATTGAGTCAAGAAAGAACAAAACTTTGCACTCTAGGTAAATAGTTCCCTTGTATGTTCACTTCCATACAGAATCAGAATCTTCTATTACAACATATGCAAGATGTATAGTGGAGAAATCTATAAGATCCTTAAAATTTTACTTTCCGACAGTAAAAGAAGTCTTGTGAAGTCAAAGTGTCAATTCCATGAAATCCAGTGCATGCTGCTACCAACCAAATGATGGTAACTTGATCATATTTGAATGTGCTTTTGAAAAAGAGAGAAAATATATGATTTCTTCATTGATGTGTTAGAGCTAGGTTCAATTTAATATAGGAATATTAAATTCGCAACCAATTATTGAATGATGCTAGTATACCTTGTTGCACATTTTGCTTTTTCCAGTTCATGTAGTAAGTTTAATTCCTCCTGAATTTGAGCATACTGTGCAGGCGGAGTCCTAGCACTGGCGGATTCAGGGTGGGCCAACTTGGGCCGACCCACCCATCTTTTTTTAAAAAAAACAAATTAGTGAGAAATATTTTGTAAAAAAATTAGTTATAATTTGTATTATTTTTTTTTGGATTTTCTATTGGTCAATCCCTTTTCGTGTATCAGCCAACCCTATTAGGGTCTCCTAGCTCTGCCATTAGGCGGAGGCTCACCCCTCACCTTCTAAATGAATGAAATTTCAGTTTGGCCCTAAAGAAAAAAAAAGGTTGAATATGTGCCATATAGAAAGCTTTGAATTATGCATGACAATTGTGAATATACACACCACAATAATATGGGAAAGTGGCTTGGAACTCTTAAGCTGCAACTAAAAGGGGAGACCAACTAATTTTGTGTCTATATATACCAACATAGAAAGAACATAATACTCAATTGTTGTGAAAAAATATATGTGGGGTATTCGTAGGAGATGAACAAGACACGATAACATCTGGAACTTGTAAAATATGAAGAAGAACGAATTTTATATATCAAACTTGAATGAACACAACAACAATGGATAATCAATTGAAACAAGTCTAAGGCGTGATAATCACTTTTCTTAAAGTGTTATTTACCCTCACTACACTTGCTAACAAGTTTTGTAGGCAAATTACTTCTAGAATACAATAGACACAAAGAAACAACCAATTTGCAAGTTATTGGATTGTTTCTACAAGAATAAGAATGCTTAAGTTAGTTTAAATCTGACAAAGAGCACTTATTTATACAGTTCTTTGGTCCCCAGACGTTTTTGGATTGAAAGGATTCAACTCCTTAGGAGGAGATGCAATTTTTCGGAAGAAAACGCAGACACATGTTCAAGTCTGCACATCAAAGCCGCGATTTTGCCTTCAGTTTCAAAAGCAAAGTTGTGGTTACTTTGTAAAGTCGTCCATAACTTGTCCAGACAATTTCCTCAGCAAAACACCATCAACGCCGCAACAGTCACCATCAAATTCGTGACTTTGATATATTTCAAACTATTAATTCAACAGTCCCCTACTTAGTTTGAAATATAACTTCAAACAACACTCGTACATGTCACGCATAAGAAAAGTAATGTTTGCTTTAAACTTTTCATTAGTGAAAATAATTCAAAAATCTAAGTTAAGTATTTGGTAGTGAGCTTGCTTAGATCAACACTCAAAATAAATAAGAAATATATTCACACATGAACCATCAATCGCATTCTTGTATTCATAAAACTTTTTAGCACTATTACCGGTCATGTGCTCATCCTAGTTCATGATCGTGTACAAAAGAGCACCCCAAACTTTTTCTAGAAGCAACACCACTTCTTATGATCATATAGGTGAATTTACTTCAAGTTTTATTTAAGTGAACATAAATAAACACCAATAAATCATTCCATTAAGAGTTTACTTCTCAACTTGCTCACTTAAGATTAACAAATATGCACCTTACACTTAGAATGGTATACACTTACTTAGGTGCTCACAATCACTTAGTAACTTGATTGTTTTCACCCTTTAAACCTTTCAATCTAGGGGTAGTACTAGAAGAAGGTTGGGTTACCATCACTAATGATTTCAAATCAAGGGTTTTAACCCCATTCTTGATGTTGTCGAGCTCATTAAATCCCTAGCTAAAGGTTTGGTCAATGGATCTGCCAAATTGTTATAAGTTCTAATGAACACAATACTGACGACAACATTATTCAGCATTTCTGTAATAAATGCATGCCTTAGGCTTATATGTCAAGATTTACAATTATACACTTTATTCAATATGCTCTAGACATTGTAGCCTCACTATCACAATACAAAGTCACTGGTAGCATTGGGCGTGGCCACAAATCTATATCGAGCAATAGATCTCTAAGCCAAATTGCCTCCCGACAAGCTAAAGATAAAGCTATACATTTAGCTTCCATGGTGGAATGTGCTATTATTGTCTAATTTTCTTTAAGCCCAAGAACCTGCACCACCATCAAGCATAAACACTCAACCACTAGTAAATTTTTGATCACTTATGCTAGTAATCCAACTAACATCAGAATAACTTTCTCGTACATTTGGAAAGTTATTATAGCAGAGTCCCAAATCCTTTGTTCTTTTAAGATAACCAATAACTCTTGTCACAACTTTCCAATGATCCATACTAGGATTTTTAGTGTATCTAGCTAGTCTGCAAGTAGAATATAAAATATTCGGCCTTGTACAACTCATTTTATACATCAGACTTCCAATTACGCTAGCAAACTCGAGCTGAGCTATTGGGCTGCCAAAATTTTCATATAACTTAAAATTAGGATAAAAGGAGTACTAACTTCTTTCACATTCAAATGTTGATACTTCTTCAAGATTTTCTCAATATAATGAGTTTGTTAAAGAGCAAAACCCCGACTATGCTTCCTAGCTTTAATACCTAAGATTGTATCAACTTCACCACGATCCTTCATCTTGAACTTAGAAGAAAGATACTTCTTAGTTTCTACTATACTTTTTAAAGTAGTACTAACAATAAGCATGTCATCCATATAAAGACAAATAATCACACCATACTCTCCATTGAATTTAGAATAAATATATTTATCAGCGTTATTATACCTAAATCCACTTGAGAGTAATACAGATTCAAATTTTTCATATCATTATTTAGGATCTTGTATTAGGCCATACAAAGACTTAACTAGCTTACACATTTTATGTTCATTACCAGGTAGCACAAAGCCTTCTAGTTGTTCCATATACACCTCCTGAATTAAATTGCCATTTAGAAAGGCCGTTTTAACATCCATCTGATGCATGTACAATTTATATATAGAAGCTAAAGCTAGAAGTACTTTAATATAAGTAATCCTAGCAATTGGCGTGTACATATCAAAATAATCAATTTCTTTCTTTTGTTTAAACTCTTTAGCCACTAGCCTTGCTTTAGAAGTTAGAATAGTTCCAGCTGTGACATATTTCTTACAAAATACCCATTTACAGCCTATTGGTTTAGAACCTTGAGGTAAATCAACTAGAACCCAAGTATTGTTAGACAATATTGAGTTCATCTCGTCATGTACCGTCTCATTATAAAATGCGGCATCTCTAGACTTCATAGCCTCACTAAATGATTTAGGATCATCTTCTACACTAAATAAAATAGGTGTTTTATTAAGTATAGAGTTCATATTACTTTCCACAGGGAATACTATAGCTTGTGAGGATTTAAAATCAGAAGAAAGTTCTTTTTCCTTTCTTTGTCTTTGACTTCTCCTAGGTTCAATATGAGTGTCAATTTCTTTCCTTTTAGGTTCACTAGAAGCTGCAGTTTGAGATGAATTAGGCTTGTGATGGATCCATATTCACCATTGAATTTTTGAGAAACTTATCCTCAAAAATTCAACATCCCGTGACTCAACTATTACCTTAGATACAAGATCTAGCAATCTATAAGCTTTAGAATTTTCAAGATAGCCAACAAATACACTTTTAAGCGCTCTAGGTCCTAACTTGGTTCTTTTATTGTCCGAGACTCTATAATAGTCTATACAACATCAAACTTTTAAGTAGGATAAGTTTTTCTTTCATTGTTTCCATAAGTAATATGGGGACACTTTAGTCTTCATTATGTACATGACATGCGGCCAACAAAGCTTCACCCCACAAATTGTTGGCAAAACTTAAGAGCATGGAATGCACCATGTCTTGTAATGTTCTATTATTTCTTTAAGCCAAACCATTTTGATGTGGTGCATATAGAACACTAGATTGGTGTACAACGCTAGTATCTTTACAGAATTTAGAAAATTCACCAGAAAAGTATTAACCACATCTATCACTCTCAAAGTTCTGATTTTTCTACTTAATTGGTTTTCTACAAGAGACTTATAAGCTTTAAACATACCAAATATTTCATCGTTAGCTTTCATCAAATAAACATTCACAAATCTAGAGCAACCATCAATGAAAGTAATAAAAAGTATTTATTATCACCTCTTATTAGAAAATCATTATGTTCACACACATTCGAATGCACAAGATCAAGCAACTGAGTGTGTCTTTCAACTTTAGGAAAAGGTAATCTTGTAATTTTTGCTTCCACACAAATTTCACACTTCTTATTCACATAGTCGTTACAGGAAATAAATCTATTTTTAGACATGTAACTAATAACTTTATTACTAACATGTGCTAATATACCATGCCACAAAGAATAAGAAGAGTCAATCAGATAAACAGAAATATCATTCACTTTATTGATACTTAGCTTAAACAAACCATTACAAGAGTACCCTTTTTCCTACAAATACACTATTCTTAGACAAGATTACATTTTAGACATGTAACTAATAACTTTATTACTAACTCGCATTCCCATGTTCACTGTGGAAGAGTTTGATGACTATAAAATTCGTATGCAGACTCATCTATCAGCTTTGCACGATGATATGTAGCTAGTGATAGAGGATGGGTCACTGCAAATTCTAAAGGTCAACACTGCTATAAGAAAAGCACCTCCAACTGAAGGAGAGGATGCTGCAGCAGAGCCCAGACCTGCTATGGTTGAAAAATATTGTTGTGAATGGACCAACGATGACAGAAAGAGATACAATATTGATCATGTTGCCAAGGATATTCTTTATAAAACCTTGGATAAGACCAAATTTAATAAAGTCAAATCTTGCAAAACAACCAAAGAAATTTGGGAAAAACTTACTTTGATTTGTGAAAGATCTGAACAATCAAAGAAAATAAATTTGAAGTTGCAGTCCAAAAATTTGAAAATTTTAAAATGATTGCAGGTGAAAGTCTGGATCAACTGGATGCCAGATTTACAGAAATCACAAATGAGCTTTCATCTCTGGGAAAGGAGTAGACACAGAAGGAGATGTGTATGAAAATCCTAATATCCCTCTCAGATGAGTGGAAAATGAAGGTCATGTCTTTGAGACATTCCATGGACCTCTCTAAAACATCAAATCATGAGCTATTCTCAGACCTCAAAGCATATGAGTTTGAGCTGAGAAGAAAGGAGCAACAAGAAACAAGTGTGCCCAAGACAGCTGCACTGATAGCCAGTGAAGGGAATAAAGTTGAGCCATAGGAAACAATAGACCAAGAGGAAATTGCCATAATGGTAAAAAGGTTCAACAAATTCTTAAATAAGAACTACAAAAGAAACAAGGGTGAATCCTCAAGAAGACACTCAACACTCTCCAAAGCAAGGGAGGACATACCACCCAAGAGATTTGAACATCAAGAACTGAATATCAGAGAGCTGATAATCAGAGGGCTGAGAGAGTTGACTCGTAGAGAGCTAAAAACCTGTGTTGGAATTGTAGACAACCAGGACATTTTGATGTTGGCTATTCTTATCACCCAGTCAACAAATATAGAAATGAATAGGATATAAGAGTCTTCAGAGAAAGAAGACAAGAAATGAATAAAGACATGTTGGTTGTTGAGATAGCTGAACCAACCAAGTGCAAGGAACCAGCAGACTCAGATAGTAATGAAACAGACTACTCCAGTGATACTGAGGAAGAGGCTATGATCTGCCTCATTTGCCAAAGAACAAGATCCAAAAGATCAAGAAGATGAGGTACACTTTAACTCATCTCATTCAAATTCTAGCGATAATGATTGTGACACAAACACTTCATCACCCACAGATCTTTATGATTCAATTGGCAAAATAATGAAAGACTTTGAGCATATCAAAACCTCACACACACACTATTAAATGAGGAAAGTAGCCATCTTAAATGCCAAAACTCACAACTGACTAAAGAGTTGAGTACTCTAAGTCACATAGCTGATGAGAATACAAATCTGAAGGCTGAAATTGCCAAGATACAAGTAGAGTTAGCTGCTACAGAAAAGAGAAAAAATGATCTTAAAAATGTGATTGCTTCATTTACAAAGACATATAAATCATTGGATGAACTTATAATGACTTAAAAAGAGTGTGGAGATAAGACAAGCATATGATTCAATTTCTTTGTGCATGCTCAAGCTCCAAGAATGATTTTGGAAAAAGGATCCTCAAGTAATAAATGAGTCCAAAAATCCAAAACACCAAATATTGCACCAACACCCACACAAAAAACACAATCACAACCATACTGGCATTGGATATAAGGGTAAAGGCAAGAAGTTTGTAAGTATCTTTGAAAGGACAAACAAATCAAATTCAAAAAAGTCCATCAGCAAACTCCAAACAGAAAATACTCTGTGAAAGCTAAACAGAGCTACCAACAGCCCCAGAGATTTCAGCAAAAAAAATCATATGATGGGAATGTCAGAAACTATCTAAACCAAGCTGATTAAAATAATCAAGTGAGATATCAGCCAAGACGTATGAGATACAAGCCAAAATAGCAAAGACCTCAACCTCATCACATGTCATTCCCAAGGCAAAAGAGTTATCATCAGCACATATATGCACCCATGTACAAAACCCATCAAGCACAAAAATTCCACTATTACCCCAAGAAAGAAAATGTTCAAACAAATACATATGCATATAGACAAAAGAGACAGTTGTATGATCCTAAAACCCCCAAGCAATTTGCTAATGTGTACTATGATTATGGAACTGATAGATGGCAATGTCTTAAAGTCATATCATCTGGCTATAGATTGGTTGTAACATCTTATAACACTAACCCCTCAAGACCCAAGCAAGTATGGGTGCCTAAAAACTAATTTCCTTGATTGCAGGCTCAATGAGCAGCTAAGTGCCAAAAAACCTAGTACATGGATAGTGGTTGTTCCAGACATATGGCATGGAACAAGAGAAATCTATCAAAGTTCAAGGAAATAAGAGGTGCAAAAGTCATATTTGGAGAAAATAAAGCTCTAGGGGAAATCAAAGGCACATGATCCATAAGGAAAAATGATTGTAGATCACCGATGTTGCATATGCTGAAGGTCTCAATTTCAATCTGCTAAGCATCAGCCAACTCTGTAACAAAGGTTACAATGTGGGATTCAGCATGGGAGTTTGCCAAATCAAAGATGATGAATAAAATGAAATTATTCTTCAAGGAACAAGGCAGAAGAACACGTATGTAGTGGATTGGTCAACTGCCACACCAAGCACATGTCTGCTAATAAGGAGTACAGCCGAATCAAATTGATTTTTGGCACAAGAAGCTGAGTCACCTAAACTTCAAGACAATTAATAATCTTGCAAGGAGTAATCTTGTGGAAGGATTTCTTAGGCTTAGGTCCAAGAAGGAGAGCATTTGTGATGCATGTCAGATGGGAAAGCAAATCAAATCATCCTTCAAGGACAAGTCAAATCCTTCTTCAACAAGGATATTGCATCTGTTGCACATGGACTTATTTGGTCCTGTTGAACCAACCAACATCAATGGAAATAAATACATCTTAGTGGTGGTGGATGATTATTCAAGATATGTGTGGATTATTAATTCATGTGTAAAAAGAATGAAACATTGTAGAAATTGCCTCAGTTGATGAGAAGAGTTCAAAATGAGAAGAGTCAAACCATTATTAAGATAAGGTCTGACAGGGGAACTGAGTTTGCCAATGGGATTATAACTCAGTATTGTGTTAAAAATGGTATTGGTCATGAGTTATCAACTGCAAGAACTCCACAGCAGAATGGAGTAGCTAAAAGAAGGAACAAAACTCTTAAGGAAGTTACAAGGACAATGTTAGCTGAAGCTGCATTGCCTAAGAGATTTTGGGTTGAAGCCATCAACACTGCTTGTTACACTCAGAATAGGTGTATGATTAACAAGCAATAGTCCAAAACTCCCAATGAAATTTGGACATGGAGGAAGCCAAATGTTGGATATTTCAAGATCTTTGGATGTAAATACTTCATCCACAATAATGGCAAAGACAACTTAAAAGCTTTTAATGTTAAAGCTGACGAATGTATCTTTTTAGGATACCCAGCTGAAAATAAAGCTTATAGAGTGTTGAACAAAAGAACTATGGTCACAAAAGAGTCTATCCATGTGGTGTTTGATGAACCTAATGTAAGTGGAGAAGACATAGATGAGTTAGCTAAGAAGAAGAATCAACCAACTACGCAGAAGAGTCCCTATGTTGATGCAGATGTGAGAGCACTCAATACTGAAGAAGATGAGAGAGCTGAATCTTAGAGACAGCTGGAAGGTATGCAGTTGAATGATGATGAAAAAGCTTTTCAAGACAACTTAGCTGCGAGACGGTTGAATCCAACAGACTTATTTCAACCAGTTGTGAGATGGTTGAGAGACCATCCACCTGAGCTAATTATTGGAGATGTTAGAGATGGAGTAAGAACCAGATCCAGAGCTCAATATGAATCCATGTTTACTTGTTTCATTTTACAGATAGAACCCAAAGATGTATCTCAAGCCTTGGATGATACACATTGGATTCAGACTATGCAGGAAGAGCTGAATCAGTTTGAAAGGAACAAAGTATGGGAATTAGTTCAAAGGCCTACCCACCAAAATGTTATTAGTACAAAGTGGGTATTCAGAAGCAAGATGAATGAGAAAAGATCTGTAGTAAGAAACAAAGCAAGATTGGTAGCTAAAGGGTATTGTCAAGAGGAATGAATAGATTTTGATAAAACCTTTGCTCTTGTTGCGATTGGAAGCAATAATGATGTTTTTCTGTCGATGCTTCACACAAGAACTTCACTTTGTGTATCAAATGGATATGAATAGTGCATTTTTAAATGGACTTTTGGAAGAAGAAGTCTATGTTGAACAACCTCCAGGTTTTGAGCAGAAAACTATTGGAGATAAAGTCTACAAGCTCAAGAAAGCACTGTATGGACTGAAACAAGCACCAAAAGCCTGGTATGACACATTGTCACAATTTTTAATTGACAATGGAGAGTTGACCAAACACTCTTCAGAATTCAAGATGGGGAGAGTATACTACTTGTTCAAATCTATGTGAATGATATCATATTTGGATCCATAAATAAAGAGATGTGTGACAAGTTTCCAAACCTCATGCAAGAGAAGTTTGGAATGAGCATGATATGAGAGCTGAATTTCTTCCTAGGTAAGTGAAGCAAAATGAAGGATGGAACCTTCATAAGTCAAACCAAATATACCAGATATTTGATGAAGAAATTTGGTATAGAAGTAAAGTCATCTGTGAAGATCCCAATGAACACTTCAGTTAAGATGGATATGGATGCAGATGACAAATCTATTGATCAAACCAGATATAGAGCTCTCATTGGATCACTGTTATATTTAACAACAAGAAGGCCAGACATCACTTTTGTTGTAGGTGTATGTACTAGATTTCAATCGCACCAAAAGAGAGTCACATGACTGCAACCAAGAGAATCCTAAGGTATTTGAAGGGATGCTAAGAAGTTGGCTTATGATATCCAAAAGATGGAGGATTCAAGCTAGTAGACTACCCAAACTCAGACTATGGTGGATGTAGAGTGGACATGAAGAGTACATCATGTATTTATCAAATGCTTGGAAATAGATTGGTTTCTTAGTTCAACAAGAAATAAAATTCAATAGCTACATCGACAGTTGAAGCAGAGTACAAAGCTACAGACAGCTGTTGTGCCCAAGTCCTATGGATAAGGCAACAACTGAGAGACTGTGTTATAGAAGAAAAAGAAATTCCAATCATGTGTGATAATACAAGTGCTATTGCAATCACTCAAAATCCAGTATTGCATTCAAGAACAAAGCACATTGATGTCATATATCATTTTATAAGAGATCATGTTGAGAAGAATGACATCACTTTGGAATATATCTCAACTGATAAGCAGTTAGCTGACATATTCACTAAGTCTTTATGTGAATCAAGGTTTGATTGAGCTGAGTTAGGAGACTCAGAAGACTCAATCAGCAGAGTCAAAGAAGAGAGAAATAAAAATATGCAAACTTTCACTTTCCAGGCAAGTGAAACAGCCAAGATGGGAAATAAGCTGTATCGAGTTAGCTGGCAGCTGAGTGATCATCATGTGAAGAGAGAGAAGCAGAGTTAAGTCACTTTTGGAAGATTGTTGAGTTATTAATGAGCTAAGTGACAAAACACAATCATTTTCTGCGAGCGGGAATATTTTTGGGCATTACATCAGCGTAATTATTGTGTCAGGGTAAAGCTTGTACACATTTAGCCTATGATTGAATATAAATGCTGATGCATTTAATGCAGAGAAATTAATGCAGTTTCAAATATTTAACCTTGACAGTTGATCTTAATCAACCTTTTTAAATTCCAAAAACCATCATCTCACGTCCCTTATATACCAAATTCACTTTTCTCTCTCCTCATAATACTCTCTTCTCCAACAAGAAAGTTCAAGTTTCTCTCTGCAAAGCAAGTAAAACCCTAGTTCTTAAAGTGTCTGTTCTACAAGTTTTTCACCAGTTATTTTCAGAGAAATGAGTGCTACCTACGATTTTGTCAAGTTGGCTGAGAAGATCCACTCAGGCTCAACGTGGATTTTGAATGAATGGTGAAACAAGGAGTTGACAAAGCCCTGGTTCGGAAGATTGCTGCAAAATTGGAGAAATATGTCCTTAAAGGATTTCTCACCATGGAATACTCACACACTTATCTTGAATAAATTGCTATGTTCTACGTGAACGTTGAGGTTCACGATGGAGAGATAAGGTCTTCGATCCACAACAAGGACATCAAGATTACTGTTGCGGACTTAGCTGAACACTGCTACCTGCCTTCGGTAGGAATGAAGGACATTGCTGAAAAAGACGTGAACCTGGTTGGGCATGGAAGGACATTGCCAAGCCAGAGTCTGCTGCTAAGGCCATTTACATAGCCAAGAAGTCGTTGATCAAAGATGACTATCACAAGTTGATGGACATTGTGTCCAAGTGCATGAACATGAAATTCGGCAGCTTCAATCAGCTGTCTAGAACGTAGCTGATTGTTATGGTTGCTATCCTGGAAGAGAAGAAGGTGAACTGGGCTGAGTTCATCTTCAACCGAATCTGCCAGAATATCATGAATAAGAAGATAAAAGATGATGGTCTATTTTTGAGCTCGCTGGGATATGGCCTGGTCATTGGCCATATGAAAGGGACTCCGCTCATGCATGGGAAACCTTTCCATGTTAGCAAGAGGATATTTAAAGCTAACCTTTCTGGAGCTCAGAGGCAAGCTCATGCTAGAAGAGCTGACACCAGTGAAGGTGAGTCAGTTGCCCTGAGGACACTGCTGCAACCACCCCAGCTCCTTCTCCGAAGCCGATTCGCCGATTCAAAAGAAGAAGAGAACTGCTACAGCAAAGAAATCACCTACCCCTGCAGCCATTTCAGAGAAAACATCTACCCATGTAGCCGTCCCAGAACCGTCCCCTGCCCTAGCAGCCGAGACTGAGAAGGAACTCTTGTACCTTCTCAAGTCGTGAAGAAAAAACGCACTGATGTACCTAGAAAGGCTGTTGCGTCCAAGAAGCAGAAGATATGCAAAAAGGCTTTTACCTTTAATGAGCCTGAAGATATGGAGCCAAAAGTCCCTCTGGTTCCAACCAAAAGAAGAAGATTGTTCAAAAGATCAAAACTTGAGAAACCAACTAAATCGGGCACTCAACCAGCAAAGGAGACTATTGAAGCTTAGGAAGAGCAGTCTAAAGAAGTTGCAGATGGTGAAGTAATCACCACTGAAGTGGAGGAGTTTGCTTACGAGGGTCAACAAACTGAATAAGAGTTAGTTGTTCAGGAAACAGCTGAGGAACATGAAGCAGACACATCTGACTCGTCTGAAGAGTTAGTTGTTCAGTCCTCTCAAACCGATGCCGAACACTTGAGGAGGAACATGCTCCACTTGCACCCATTCTGGAGGAGGATGACGACCTCAAAATGTTGTCTCCTGTCTACCCGGATATTCAAGAATAACTTAGGATCTAGAGGCATTGGAAAGGCGAGTTATGCGGATAACAATTCGAGGCACGAGTTTGTAGAGGAAGAAGAAGAGCTCATGAACTTTATGGGAAATATATCGTTAGCTCCGCTCTTAACCCCGATTTGTGCACAACCACCCTTTATTAAAGAAGGATGATGAGAAGTTGAAAGCTATTGAGAAGGCCAAGGCTATCGCAGAGTCGAAGAAGCCTCATTCATGTGCCTTCATAGATGCACCTGAACATGCCCTGAAGTCGATTGACAAGGCGACAATGATAATCGAGGAGATCAACCCCTCTTTGTTGCGGTCAAGAAAAGCGGGTTCGATGTAAGCAATAAGGAATCTAAGGAGATGCACGAGCAACAATGAATAGGGGCCTAGGGAATCTTCATCTATCATGATTACCACTAGTACTGACATAATGGAGATGGTGAAAAATATTCAAGCAACCACCTCTCTTGTGCACTCTAAGGATGGTGATGACACAGGAACCTTAGATAAGCCATTCCCTGCAGAAGGTATGGGGACACCTGCCCTAACAGCTGAACACTCAATTGGACAAACAGTTGGGTCTCAGGTTTTCAGTAACCTCATTGCTCAAGACTCAGCTGGTGCACCGGCTGAGGGGGAAACTCAAACCACCATAGCTAGGTTGGAGGAGATTGTGAGAGACCAACCACAAAAGGAGTTAGGAGGTGATGGTGAGAATGCTTGATTAAAGAACCGAGGTTGTGGCTCGGATGGTTGGTATGTCTCGGTGAAACTTGGCCTACCATGCAGGCCGATGACGTTGCTGATGCAGCTAAGGCAAATGATGGAAGTGAAGCCACGGGAGTTAAGAATCTTGGCCCTGAAAGTGCAATCCAAGGAGTTAAGACTCCGAAGGATGCCACTGAAGACCCTAAAGCAGCTTCGTCTGCTGAAGGGATAACTGCTGGAGACCTTGCTGAAGTTGAGACTACAAAAGGAAATGTACAAGGCCCATCAACGGTTGAAACTGTTGAGGGTACTGAAGGCCTGGAGGAGGTTGAGACTTCCCTAGGTAAGAAAATAGTTGAGGATGTGCCTGCCCCTCATGACGAAGTTACTGAGGAAGAAAAGATTAGTGACCTTCACGATTATCAGGAGAACGTTGATACTGAGTTCCTGGAATCCGAAAATGAAGTTGAGTCCAACCCCGTTGATAAATCTAATAAGGACAAAGTTGATGAGGAGACATAGACAGAGATGAGTCAAGCTAGTGATAAGGCTACACCAATGAAATTCACTTTGGTCGATGGCCCACCCCCAATGGCACCATCACCCTCCAATGAAGCTGATAAGTCAGTCAAGGACCAAACAACTCAACAGGAAGAAATTGTTAAGACAAGCGAGGATCGATCGGCAGTGATCTAACACAAGTTGCTCAAAGCCAAATGACAATTTGAAACAACTTAGGCACATAGAGCTGAAACAATTTTGAAACAGAAGGGAAAATCTCCACAGGTTGAGGACGTGGAGATTCCTATTTTCCCTAAGTAATTTTCATTTGAAGCTCACATACCCTTCAAAGTTGAGTCAGTCATAGAACGTGCTAGATACAATGTCCAAGTCTTTCCAGAAGAAATTGGAACTTCAACTGAGACCACTATGGAGCCGATTTGATTTGATTTCGATAATGTATAGCTAGAGGAATAATCCGCTGATGCAGCCAACTTTCGTAAAGCCTTCAAAGCCATCTGTGCTGAGATAGAAAATATGGAGCATGGTTTTGCAGCATTTGACCAACGGCTAGACAACAAAGATGCTACTGTCACTGGAGATAACCGAGGCATAGTGTTCAAGATCAGATAATGGATTAGACAGATAAAGGCATTGAGGCGCGAGTAGGTCACCTATTTTAAATCTCTATTCGCAAAAATGGTGATTTGGAGCTTAGATAATGCCAAGTTCCAGCAACGGCAAATGGACCACATGTTTAGGATGGATGAATCATTTAAAACTGACATGGAGTTACTCAAGGCTCAGCATAAATCAGAAATTCAAAGAATGGAGGCCAATGTTAAACAACAGATAAAAGTGCTCCCGACTGAAATGAAGCTAATGGTAGCTGAGTCCAAGGCCTTGAGATCAAAATTCAGAACAACATACTCCAAGACACATGATAAGTATGATGCGACAAATAACAAGACTGATCTACTCCTCGGTGGGATATTCCCTAACTTGGCTCTACCCCTTGGTGATGATGCCAAAAAAAAAAGGGAAGAAGAAATGAAAGAAAGGCAGCGGAGCGATAAGGAATGAGTAAAAGGGGAAGCAAGCAGGGGTGAAGGTTTGCTAAGACCCCACAACAGAGTGAAGTAACAACCCCAGTTCTCAGCAAACTACCAAAAGAGCTAACCGTAGAAGAGAAAGCTGAAATGGCAGTCAAGCAGTCAAGAAAATTTGACAAGGTAGTTGAGAAGCACTTTGAGAGGATAAAAAATATAAAAATAAGGTTTGAAGGCCCCCCAGCTGGTTTGTTAAACGATTCCCCAGCTATAAGACCCCCTCGAGAAATCACAATGTCTGATGCATGATTTGAACCTAGATCACTAGAGGAATTTCAAACTCTAGAGGTTGAAGGCTACTTCAAGAACATGACTCTACCACAGGCATGGGACTTGTATTCAGAGAAATGACTCGATTTATGCAAATTAGTTGAGAAGCAACATAGTTCTAGTAGTCAGTCGACTAGGAAGACTCCTATACGGTACACTCCTAGAGGAGAAACTGTGTCGCTCATCAAGAAAGGGGAATGTTTGGAAGTGGTGGAAGAGACAGATGTACTCCACCACATCCAAGACCTAAAGATGTAAGGTAGGTTGATCCACAGAAGAAAGGAATCAACTACTGGGGTGGTGGAGCATAAGAATGAGGAGGCTAGAAGAAGACAAGAAGCTGAAAACGAGAGAGTAAATTGAGAATGGAAAGAAAGGCAACGAAAGGAGGACCCTGCTGCCAAAAGAACTTACGAGGAGAGAAAAGGGAAAGAAGAAGAAAGAAAATGGAAGAGAGCTGAAGAATATGAGAGAAAGAGGAAGCAGACGAGGCATTGAAGAAGACAGTGAAACCCCCCTTGATGTATTTTACTTAACTGTAAATACAAAAATTATAAGTACTCTTGTAATATCATATTGCTCTAACATCTGTTGTATTTTAGCTCTATAATATGCTCTGATACAGTTGTAATAGATAGTATAGCTCGATACAATGTATGTGGTATACTTTGTAAACAACTTTGTAAAGTGCATTTGTAAAGTACGAGAATGATATGATCAATAAAATTGACATATTCTACACATACATTCTTTGTTACTACACTGCTTATTTTGCTGTAATTATTTAAGTTTTGCATCATCAAAAAGGGGGAAATTGTGAGGGAAATTTATGTTTAGATTTTGACGATACCATGTAAAACTTAGAATAGGAAGTTGGCACCCCATTTTCTTTGTAATTCAACTTATAATAGAAAGGACTGCATTAGCTGAGTTGGAGTCAGCTAAGTTGAAGTTCACAAGAGTCTAATGAAGATTAAAGAGAAAACTCAGCTGAATGTCAGCTGTGTGAAGTCAAGTTGAAACTTACAGACTCGACTGAAGAGAAGACATAGCTGTGAGACAGCTGAGTAAAGGATGAAAAAGTAATAGTCATGTCAATTGAAAACTAAGTCCGTCAACTGTCAGGCAGTTGAGTCATTCCCAAAAGGTTGGAGCCGACTCAAGTCAGAGGGGTAAAGCAAATGTCAAGTCAAGTCGATTGTGATAAATCTGTTGCACAAAAGTCAAGGACATTACTTATTATAGTAATATGTCCATGCTGAAATGTCTAAAAGTGCTCATCACGGAAGCGTGCAAATAGAATAAACCAATGGGATGCACTGAGCATGTGTCAGAACCTAAGTTGCACACCTCATTAAAATGAGGAAATGTCACTATCACAAGTTGCAGAACAAGGACAAGACATCCCAACAACCTACGAGTGGAATTTGAAATATATGTCTATCTCTTCAATGGACATATTAGCCCATCCTCGAACCACTTTAAACTGCTTGTGTCTTATTTACTTACAACATTTTAATTTCTCGCATATATATATATATATATATATATATATATATATGCTGCTAAGTTATAATTGTGCAACTCAACTGATAATAACCTTTGCTAAAAACAATTGTTGAAAAATAAGTTTAAAACATTAAGGGTAAAAAGTCTTTCGCTGAACAAAAACCAAATCAACTGTGAATTTAAGTGTTAATTGATCCCAGCTGAGTTATACTATCAACAACTCAGTCGAGTTTATTGAGTGGGTAACTTTGCTGAAGTAAGCCAACCTAGCTGTCCCTCAAGGACTTAGCTGATTTGAGTTAACTCTGAAAATCATTTAAAATGACTAAACCGAAAATTTGGTAAGGTTTATCCAACCCCCCTTCTAAACCTTACTACTCACCCCTTTGGAACCTACACTTATAATGTCATACAACACTTACTAATTGATTATGTCATATATACATATATATATATATATATATATATGTGTGTGTGTGTGTGTGTGTGTATTATACACTCTCCATATAATAGAATTAATACCAATAAGTTATTAATTAACAAATAAGTATGTTTCGTTTATGAAATTTGAAATTATGTTAATGCAATAAATAAACTAACTAAAATCTCGTATACAAAAAAGAGGCAAGAGAAAGGGTAAAACTCTATGAAAAAACATTTATTAATATTTGTAGTTTAATATTACTAAAATTTTATAAAAAGAAAACCAAAATTAAGAAGAAAAATACTGCTTTTGTCTCACATAATTTTGCGGTATCAATTAGCTAAATAAATCGTTCACATTATTTTTTAAAAGCTACTTAATTTTTAGCTCCAAAATATAGCCAAAAAAATATTACAATTAATTAAATATAGTGTTATTTAAAGTGTCGTTTAATTACAGTGAAATCTACATGTGTTACAAAAAAACAAATAACAAAAAGTGATACTTAAAAGTGTTATTTAAATTGTTACAAAATAAATTAATAAAATGGCACAAAAATGTTAAATATATTATAATATAAAGTATTACAGACTCTTGTTACACGTGTCTCGTATAAAAAAAAATGCTACAATTTTTATTTTATGTTGTAACGATAACAAGACCAGTGCAAGTGTGCAACAACTTCAACTCATTTCATAAATTCTATTAATTCAATTTCATTTTATTATATGATAATAGATATGATGATGGATAAAATAGCAAAAAGAGAAAAAACTGAAATCCAATGATGATGGACGATTAGTCATCCACTCAATCAAATCATAAAAAAATTGTACTACATCATATGATCTTGTTGTTTAAGATACACACTTAAATTAATTAATAACGCCTTTACCAGTTAATTAGTTAATAATAAGTAGACCAAACATGAATAAAGACACTATTAAATAATTAATAATAAACACAACTCACAATATATTATATATATAAGTTAATAGTAAAATTAAATTTACAATAAATCATAATTAAATAGTAAAACTAATTAACATAAGCACTAAATTATAAGTAAAACTCATTTGATTTCAAACTACTACAGTATGCTAGCTAGTTATATAATAAATCAATAACAGTAGCCGTACTAATAGTTTAATTACTGCTGTAAGACTGTCGCAATAATGGTTTTGATTTGAATTTTTGAATTATACAATAACTCAATAAAAACAATATTTTGTCATTGTCAAGATTCGAGAATATTCCAGAACAATTAACTAGTACTTAAAATTTATATTTCAGATATTATATATGAAACAATAAGAAAATAGCTTGATTAATTAGATCAGTTATTCAACAAAAATCATCAGTATAATACGCAATTTAATTTGGGAATATATCGACACAAATATATAATTATTTTATATAATTATTAAATTTTGTGGGAAGATTCTCAACAAATTATTATAACTATTATATTATCTAATAAAATTATATAATTTTTTTATCTGAAAACAAATTAAAATAGTATAATTAGTAAAAATTCTCTTTATTAAAAAAATTTAAGGAGATTTTAAGGGGTGTCAATCTCTGACATCACAATACGAACCCAACTTAAAGTTACTGAAAGATACGTAATCTATCCAAACCAAAGACGAATCCAATATGATAACCCCAATTGCTACCATTAGATTTAGAGTTGTTAAATGGGTCTGGGTTGGTGCAAGCCCATTAAGAGAGAGAGAGAAAATCAAGTCAGACCAGATCAGACCCAACTCGTGAATTTCGGGCCTAATGGTTCAAGCCAAATAAACCCGACTCTTTTCGGATTTATAGTATCACAACCTGACCTATCACTAGATCGAGTTAATTTTGACAGCTCTACCTCTACGTAGATAGAGTTGATCATGTATATCATGGTTTTATAAAATCTCAACATCACACAAACATATGATATTATATTCGAATAATTTTCCTCTAGTACCCCGGAGCAGCTGGAGCTAGTGTATAGCCCAAAAAGAGGGAAACAAGAATCTGACATCTGAGAGTACAACCAACAATGCACTCGGTACAAACAGTTGCGTGGGACAGCAACCTTTAAAGCCCTTTCAACCTATCACAGTTAGACAGCGTTTCTCAACAAAACCACCTTGTTTTCCAAAACCACACATAAACCACATCTGAAACCACCCTTGTTTCTCCTTAATGCACATATAAATATATACATTTAAACAAACCTTTTACAAATATCTACAACACTCAATCTTCACCGCCTGTATAGATAAATCGACAAAAACTCGTTCGAGACGGTCTCATTGATATAATCTAATGAAGGCAAAAATTTAGACAGTGAAAGTCTGTGAGACTATAAGACGATGATATTTTTAGCGTAATATGTGATACTTTTGACATAAAAAGTAATATTTTGTCTAAAATTTACACTAAAAGTATTATTTTTTATTCTAAAAGTAACACAGTGTCTCACAAGAGACCTGCTGATCTTTGAAACAGACAGGCTCTGTACTTAAATAAAATTTCAACCTAAACCTAATAGTTTTGTGTTTATTCAGAATTGTACTATAAACTTAAATTAATGAGACGGTCTCACACAAAACGTCCTCAGTAAATTCTAGATTTTCACCAAATAAGGTGACAACCCATAAAGAAAATATCTCTTTGTGGTGGTAAGACAGACAGCGCACATTTATGGAAAAAAATTGTTTAAAAACCTTTGAGTCAATATATATTTAGACAGACACACAGAAACACACACACTAACGGTATACTATGTTTGGTTAGACAAAAAAGAAAGAAAAAAGAATGGGGAGAGGAAGGGTTCAGCTGAAGAGAATAGAGAATAAAGTGAATCAACAGGTGACATTTTCGAAGAGAAGATCTGGGTTGCTCAAGAAAGCTCATGAGATCTCTGTGCTTTGTGATGCTGACGTCGGATTGATTGTTTTCTCAACAAAAGGGAAACTCTTTGAATATGCTACTGATTCTTGGTAATTATTATTACGATGTTTTTGCTGTTGTTGTTGTTGTTAATGTTTCTGAACTATCTGATTATTGTTTTCATGCAAAGTTTAGGGATTTTTTTTTTTTGATTGAAAAAAAATTGGGGATTTTTTGTTTTTGGGATTTGGGGATTTTTTCTAAAAAAAGTGTGATTTTAGGATATTTTAGTTGTGTGTTAGTGTATATGTAGGTGATTCTTGGTGATAATTTAGTTTTCTTGGATTCTCATCATTGTTTTTTTTTTTTTTTCAGATTGGTGTGTTTTTGTTTCATTTTTTTGGATAGAAAATGTTTTTTTTTTTCAAGTAGTGATACCATGTTTCTTGTTCTATATAATTTTTCTTTTTGCCCTTTTTATCATTGTTTTGTTCCAGGTTGGTGAGTTTTTTTGTTTCACTCTTTTGCTAAAAAAATGTGTTTTTTTTTTTTTTCTTTTTGTCCTTTTTTTTTTTTTTTTAGTTTTTAAGACCATATGATATGGGATATATATGGGTACTGAGCACTCAACCTTTTGTTGCCCGACTTCAATTTTTTTTTTTTTTTCTATTTAAAATTTTACTTTGCGGTTAAAGACTTTTTTTAGATATTTGTCTTTGTCCAATGTTAAAATAAATATCTTGCCTTGTCCCTCTTTTTCCCACTTCTCTTGTTTGTTTAATCAAAAACATTAATACTTATATCTTTCTCAATACCATTTTGTACATGATTTCTGCTTGTTTTCTTGATGTATTGTTTTCAAGAATTAGTTTCTTTGTAGGCATATTTTATTTGCTAAAGCATATTTCATTCTGCATTTTCATGCAAAATTTTGGTGTTACGTTCAATAGTTTAGAGAAAATATTTTTAAAAAAAAAATGGGCTTAACTAAAGTAAGATTTGGTTATATGATCACAATTTTCGTTTCATGTAATAAATCTTTGTTTGGTTAGCATCACATCAAATATAGTGATTATATTATTATTATACTAACTTGATTAGAATTCAGATTGAAAGATATATATTTATTTAGTGTACGTAATAATGACTGAATATATATATATATATATATATATGTGTGTGTGTGTGTAATTTGATTTGATTAGTGGAATATGTATAAAAATGTGTGTAAATGAATATACATATATAATTAGAAAGTATAGATTTATATGTATATATCAATATTAGCGTATTATTACTCTACTTTCAAAAAACAAAAATATAAGTAGTGCTTGCTTGTGAATAAAATTTCTCCCTTTCATTTTTCGGACGAATTTCTCAATGAACGTGCGATTATCTGTGAAAATATTCAAATAATTCACTGATCACTCATTCCCTTTTTTTCAATTATCAATCACATCCCTTTATAGTTTAAAAAAAACAAACCATAATATCAGTTATTATTACTATACAATCACATCACAAATACATTATTTGCTCTCTCTTATTTTTATAAATCACCAATCACATCTATTCATTATTATACTAAAAAAAATATCACATCAATTATCATAATCACATTTTCATCTTATATTCAATTAGACTCTTAAAAGTCATTTTCATTTCTCAAAATAATTTTTACACGTTCTCTCCAAAAGTAAAAAAGAACAAAATAAAAGGCATTTTCCAAATATGAAATTATTCCAACTAAATATTACCAAACATAGTCTTTGGTCGACATTAAAACCCTTTTAGAGTTTTTTTCTTTTCTTTTATATCTCTCACATCTTTGTAAGTTTAATTCAACGGGCATAAATAATAGTGATCTTCATGATAATTTTTTCATCAATAAAGGGTATATACCCTACCATTTTCTGCTTTCATTCGTTGATGAATAGATATAAGCTTTCTTTACAAATTGTAGTCTACTATTTCTATCTTTTTCCTCTTTATTTTTTTTAAACTATCTCCCCAACAAAACTTATGATGTAGGTTTTCAAAAATGATTTCTATTTTTTTAGAAAATCAATATCTCATATAAAGTAATTATACTATATGATGTTATTAATTTTAACTACTAATTATATTCAATGTAAATATATGCAAAACTTTAACTAGTTGTGAATTCTTGTTAGAAAAGTTTGGTATTTTCAGTACAAATATATGTTTGTTTTGGTCATTTTCCAAATTCTATCCACTAGACACGTTTTGGACGGATTGAGATTTCCTGTTCCATCTCAAGTTTCCTTCCCTATTTCATTCCATTGCATCGGACTAATGATACGTATACAATATGATGTCACAATTATAAATGTGTCAGTTATCCAATCTATGAAAGATGGGACGGAACAGGATAAGTGTAACCGAAGATCTCATCCCGTTTCGGACAATTGCCAATTAATGTTCTCCAAGCTCATGCCATATATTTTAGAGAACAAATTTCATTTCTGAAAAATATTAATACTCTTTAACATATATTTCAGAGAACAAACTTTCAACTCTATTATTTGAAACTTTGAAATTTATTAATACAACCATAGTTTTCATTTTTAGATAAAATTGTGATTGTATTTTCATGAAAGAATTTGGATTTGAGGAGGGTATTATGGGAAAAATAGTTTCAAAAGACTACACGTAACATGGATTTGGAATCCACCACAATGATTTAAACAATAACTCAAAATGGAATCCACCATGAATATAATTTGAAAGTACTCAAAACAGGTTCGGTTTTGTTATTATGCATTGAAGTGTCTTAATTTCAAATACATCAATGCAAACGATATTTAAGGTTGTATCTGGATTGAAGTATTTGAAATTAATGATTTCAAATCCGTAATAACAGATTTTCAATTCTTAATCGTTGAGCTTATATTTTGAGCTATATTTTGATTCATTGTAGTGAATTTCAAATTTGTCCTGATGGAATCATTTCAAATCATTTCATCAAATTCTCCTATCAAATCCAAATCCATCCATTCAAATTACAAGAACTATTTATTGATGAATCATACATATTATAACCTCATAGTACATAGTCACTCATTGTTCTCAAGTGAGCAATCGTGCAAATGTGCTATACATATATAATACACTAGCTTTTTTAACATGGGAAATAAATATTTAGTAAAATTCACTTTACCCCTTTTTATTCTTGGCTTTGTATCAAATACCCTACCATCCTAAATCAATAGGAAAAACATATATAAGAATGTACAAAAATAACATTAAACTATTTAACATGTTAATTTCATATGTTGGTCTTCTCTATAATTATATTTTAATTAATTTGATCATATGTTTTACTTGAATCTAATTTTATTAAATAAATAAATATAAATTAATAAAATAACAAATATAATTTCAATATTATAGAGATGTGACATTAATTTTCTAAAGAAATAAATTTATATTTATGTGTATATATTGCTTTAACAAGAGTATTCAATTTTAAGGTCAAATTAGTTTATATTTATTTGTATTTATAAATATTTTTATTATATAACATGTGCATGTGTAACTAGAATATATAAGTGAAATTGATAAATAAATATTGTAAAATACAAAACAAACATATAATAGTAAAATGTCATTAATTGGATCTAATTCTTGTTTAACACTAGTTTGTGAATAAATAAATCTTTATTAAATTGAAAATAAATAAATAGTTAAATACAATATTAATAACATAAATAAAGGAAGGATTTATCTTTAAAAAAGTATCTCAAATAAATTTATATTATGTTGTTTTATGAATGAATCTCTTAGATTCTTATTTTTTTAGTTCTTCCCTTGAAAGTTCTTAATTGTAATAACATCTTATAATATATTGTTTTAATATTAATTTTCCTTTCACATATAATTAAAAACTATACATTGAAATTTGATAAGTTAATATATTTTACTAACACATGTGCACCATAGATAATATTATATTCACAATTAAAGGAATATACTAATTTAGAATCAAAGTTTTTACTATTGAGGCTACATATTTAGAATAATAGTAATAAATTCATGTATTCTTCCTTTTAACCAAAAGAAAATGTGTTTTATGTATAATGTTCAAATTAAACTTGCTAGATAATTAATTTAGTTTAATTTAAGATCAAGCTTATTTAATATAGCTAGTTTATTTGAGATCAAATTAATCGATATTTAATTATAAAGGAATAGAGGTCTTGTATGGTTATGTTTCCACAGTCAATTTCTAGATTCTAGTGATGAAAAATGAGTTTTCAAACTTTACTGATTTTCGTACGAAAATTGAAATTATATTTGGATTAATGAATGAATTTGATTTTGTGTAGGTTTGAAAAGAAAAATATGTTTGGTTGAGTAGTTTCGAAATAGCTTTTTATGTATATGATATTTTGAAAAGATGATAGTGGTGGGTCCATTTTTAATATTTTAAATGGAATCTATAATTTTATATTTGTAGGATTGTAGGTGGTGGGTCCTACTAAATATATATAATTTAAATTTTTTATATTTTAACACAATGTTCTAAAAAGTTCTAGATAGGTGGCAAACTAAGCCATAGCGCCTAGCCTGAGTCTGGGCGGGGTTAGGACTTAGGCGTAAACTAATCGGAAGAACAACGCCGGGCGTACAATGGGGGGCCTAGCGCTTAGGTGGAGACTAATTGGAACTAGACGTGAATTTTTAGAATAACAATTTTAAGTAAATAGATTTGGCAATGGTGGATCACACGGGTATGATTAGATTAAAAAAAATGAGAATAGTGATTGATAAGTGATGTAAGGTAATGTATAAGATAGAGAATTAAAATTATAGTATTGAAATATTGTTTTATATGTAAAATAAAAGGTGAAAATAAAGACGTCCAATGGAAAAATTTATAAATAAACAAGATTATATTTTTATGAATAGTTGCAGAATGAAAATAGGCACTTGGAAATATAACAATACAAGACCAAAGTATCTATAATTTATCATAGAAAGTGCAAAATACATAGAGAATGCAAGGTAAATTTAATATGTTATTTAAATTAAAGGTATTTTTGTCCATCAACATAATAGTTCGCGGTCTAGGAAGGTGTACGAAGGTTTTGAATAGAAGAGAGTATTTGATGCAAAATGAATAGTACAAAGGGCCGGGCCGGGTAAAATTGAATTTTGCCCTAAATACTTTATCATCCAAACTATGTGTATTGTTGCATTTTGTGTCCAAACAATTCTTTGTAACACTTCATCATCCACACTACACATTATCAACCAAACTTTGTGTATTGTTTTAAGTGTAGTATTGTTATACTAAAAAATATAATAATAAAAATTGTTGATGATAATTAAAATAAGTGTTAATTAATTTTTTATTTTTTTATTTTTTATTGCAGCATGGAAAGGATTCTTGAACGATATGAAAGATGTTCGTATGTTGAAAGACAGCTGAAAGCCCCTGCTCTTGAATCACCGGTACATGGAATATGATGAATTCAATTTTTTATTTTTATTTTTCATAATGTCGTGTTTGGCTGCATGAAATTGGAATTAGTAGAAAATTGTTTTATGTATTGGTACTTGTTCAAACATTTATGATTTATTTATGTGCAAATACTCATGGATGATGATGTCCACCAAGCTACTCTTGGTAGTTGAGATTTATTTTTTGGTCCATTAAGTTGACCTATATACATTTTTTGTGCTCTGTGTTTTAAGGGTGATGTTGATCAACCACAAACTTTAGAAAGTTGAACGTTTGGTCTTGCGGATATCTTATTCCTGAAATGTTGACGTGGTACAAAATTTAACCCGGCTTTAATTGCAAAAAGTTGAACGTTTGGTCTTGTAAATATTTTAGGTAGCAATTCTGATCCTGTGATTGTGTACAAGTTTGATCCCATAAACTGTAATTTGTGCAATTTTGGTCATATAACTTCCGATTTTGTGTGATTTAGGTCCCAACTATGTGTTTCAATATCCGACATGTTCCTACAATGCCCTTGTCCTATAGCCAAAGTACCCAAAATATATACGAGCATCAAAAGTTACAAGATTGGGATTGCTATTTTACTTGAAAGAATAAAATTATTAAGAGGCTGAAACTGCTACACCAAAAAGTTACAGTACTAAGATTGCCAAATCCTACGAATTACAGGACTAAAATTGCAATAAAGCCAAATTAATATTTACGTGGATAGAATTTACTGACATGGTGCTTACTTAGCAACGTACGTGGCATAAACTTTAAAGAGTAATTTATTTTGTAAATAATAATAAAATGAAATAGTTTACAAATTTACAAACAAAAATATCAAATATTAAAAAATTATATATATTTAAAAAAATATGTTAAGAAATTCATACTTATATTAATATTGTTCTCAATGTAATAGTCACCCATCACTAGTTGAATTTTCCATGGACTTACATAATGCACAAATAAAAAGTTAAAGGTACTAATTTTTGAGTTCTTCTAAATTTAATTGGTGGTAAAATAAACATAACATACTTATTACTTTCTTTTCTTTTGAGGGAACTATCCATCATAAGTACCTACAATATATTTTATATATGCTATAGTGTGAAGTCCGTTTACAAAAGCAACAATAAATTTTGGGTCCAGTGTTTAATGAAACACAAATGATGTTATCGATAACAAAGTTATAAAAAAGTGAATAGAATGTCGTTCTCACTAGTACTAGGTAAATAAGAATTTAAAATCTTAGGATTCTGACTAATTAAAATTGAATATATTATCTACATGTTTGAATTCCTAATTAATAATTGAGATTCCTTTAAAAATTCATCAATCGAAATCACTCTAGTTTCATTTGTGAATTTAAACACATAAATAAGTTTTCATATCATTATGATTAACAAATCAACTGCTTAATTAATAGCCAATTTATTGGAAGTATTAAAAATAATGCTGAATACTCATTAGTTAGAACCAGCACAGAGTGTTTCAGGCTGAATCATCAAGAATCTAAAGATTAATATTTGGAAGTGTACCTAAATCCATAATCATTAGATCTTTGGAGATTGGCCTTTTATATGTATATATCTCTCAAACCCTTTTGGAGAACCATTTGGATTTCTCAGTACTTTTCTTTTTGACGATGGGATGGTAGAATAAAATATTGACAAAAACTTAAGTTAGACCATCTAACAGGTCTTTTCTGTTAGACGGACCCGACCCGACCTAGGTTTTATTGTAATTTCATGCATCGGTGGTATTTTTGTAATATATTGGGGCGGTATCATAGGATTTCTGCACTGGTGGCATTTTTGTAATATTCTGGGGCAGTATCATAAGATCTTTGGACCAGTGCCATTTATTGTAATATTATAGGCTGTTAAAAGTATTGGTTTTTCCCTTGAAAAATATTGATAGTACATCTGAAAAGTATGAGTAGTATGTTTGAAAAGTATTAGTAATCTACCTAAAACGTATTAATTGTCCCATTGAAAAGTATTAGATAATGATGTACTATTAGGCAGCCCTCAAAAGTATTAATTCTTCCCGTGAAAAGTAATAGCAATCCATCGAAAAATATTATCAATACCCTGAAAAAGTATTAGTAACCCCTTGAGCATTTTTTTTAAGTAATTCTCATAAAAAATATTTATTTTTTCACACAAAAGCATTAGTATTCCCCTGAAAATATATTAATAATCTTATTGAAAAGTATAAGGTTTTTCTATTAAAGGTATTTTAGTATTTTTCCTGAAAAGTATTAATAGTTCTTCCCAAAAGTATTAATAGCCCTCCTTAAAATATTAGCAGCGACCATCAAATGTTGTTTTTAGAGTGTTAGTGGTCGTGCAGGTCAATATGTGGATTAGTTGTGTGTCATATACTTGGATCCGTCTAACGGATTAGATTCATAGATGGTCTGACAGGAGATTTACCTTAGAACGTTAGATGATGTGTGACCTAGGGATCATAACTTTATATAATTGTGTTATATTTGGTACTTCTATTTTGGTTCATCCTTAAAATCGAAATTATGTGTAATGCACATTAAAGGATAACATATTATTAGATACATTAAAGCTCAATTACTTAAAATCTTCATTTGATCACTTTTAAATTAGGTTTATCCTTATTTGACAGTCAACAACACATAACTATCTCACATATAACATGCTATGAATTTTGTTGACATGATGGAAGAGGCTATGAAATATTGTTTAACACTATTCTAGGAGATAGCATCCCAGCTTGCCCAAATATGTAAGCCGATGTAGATTTCATACCATTTTAGCATACAACAAAATTGGAGTCGGTATATTAAATGGTCTCAAGCTGATCTGAATGTCGATATGTAATAACGTAATCTTTTGTTCTTTGCAAGCACCTCAAAACTCATTTGGCTGCTTTCTGATGGTATATTTCTAGCTTGCTCAAATATTTACTCTGACATCTCTACAATGTATGCAATATCCCTATGTGTAAATACCTGAGCATACATTAAATTCCCTATTGCTGATGCAAAATGAATATTCTATATTTCCTTTTCTTCAAACTCATTTTTAGGACACTAATTAAGACTAAACTTGTCTCCCTTAGCCATAAGGGTATCTTTTAGGTTACAAGCATGTATGACTTATCTTTTAATATAGTTATTTTAATGAACTCGGTGTACTTGTATCCCTAACATAAAAGATGCATTGTTAAGATCTTTTATCTCTAAATTTATGCTAGAAACCCCTTACCATTGTTGCCAAGTAGGATATCATCGATATACAAACCATAACTATATTTTTGCTCCAACAAAACTTATGATATACATAGTCATCGGCTACATTCATCCCAAAATTGAAGGAGAATATCACTTGATGAAATTTAAAATCCCATTATCTAGAAGCTTGTTTAAGCTACATAGATGGATTTCTAAAGTTTACATACCATATTCTTTGTTTGCGATACATATATAGATTTCTTAAAAGTTTTCATACCATATTCTTTGAGGATTACGACACAGAGTTTTTTAGTTGCATTATATTAAACATCTCTTCAGTATTACCATTGAGAAATATAGTCTTTGACTCCATCAGATGTAGCTCAAGATCAAAATATGTCACATATACCATTATAGTCTTGAAAGAGACTATCGGAAAATTGGAGAGAGGGTCTCTTTATAATTGATGTATTTTTTTCTATATAAAGCCATTTGCAACAAGACGATCCCTTTTTACCTTTCCTCATTGCCTCTTGAATTCCAATTAGTTTTAAATATCAATTTGTAACCAATGGGCTTGCACCTTATGACAATAAGACAAGATCCCACAGGTTATTTGTAATGGTCCACCTTCCAGAATGACGACTTTTCCCACAAACCAATACAAGTTTTCTAGAGCGCTTTGTCATCACTCATGCGCTCCCTGAGAGCAATTTCCCACGGGGTCACCAATCTCATAATTTCTTTGGGCAAAGCACGGTTAACTTTAGAGTTTCTATGAGATGAGCATCAGAAAAGTAGATACATCTTGTTGGTATGAGTAGTACCTTGTACAGTCTCACGCCTGCACAGTCTCAGAATCTTCTCTTCTTCGGGTGTGAGATCGGTTCATTCATGTTCCCCCCCTTAAAAGTAGGCTAGGCACCGCTTATTGTTTGTACCTTCTCTTTGCATCAGAGATCAATCCCCGCCCTCTTGGGCCCTTGGTCTCACATGCTTAACAACTTCCACTTGGTTCGTCCCTGAACCACACTGTAACTAGGAGAGTCTCGCTCTGATACCATCTGAAATGGCTCGCTTTCTAGATCAACGATTGTCCACACAAACCAACACAAATCTTTCCATCGCAATTGGTCCTCACTCACGATCTGCTTGGAGCACCTTCGCAGGGAGTCACCCAGCTCATAATTGTTGAGCTAAGCACGCTTAATTTCAGAGTTTCTATTATATGAGCACCAAAAAAGAAGATGCGTCTTGTTGATATGAGTAGTATCTATCAAATCCTTTTATGATTTTCTCAACTGTATAATCTCATACTTGCACAGACTCAGAATCTCTTTTTATTTGGGTGTGAGATTGGTTCATTCATGTCCTCCTCCGTCTACAAGTCTTCTAGGAACCGCTCATTGTTCGTGCCTTCTCTTTGCACCAATGATCACTCCCCACTCTCTTCAGCCTAGGGCGTTACATGTTGGGAGGAGAGTGATCGCCGGTGCAAAGAGAAGGCATGGACAATGAGTGGCTTCTAGGTGAAGGGGGACATGAATGAACCAATCTCACACCCGAAGAAGATGAGATTCTGAGACTGTGCAGGTATGAAACTGTACAGTTGAGAAAAACTTAAAACGATTTGATAGGTATCACTCATACTAATAAGATGCATCTTGTTTTCTAGTGTTGATCTCATAGAAAATCCGAAGTTAAGCGTGCTTGGCCCAGAGAAATTATGAGATGGGTGACCCCCTGGGAAGCTTCTCTCAGGGAGCGCTGGATAGTCGTCGATTCAGAAGGTGGGTCGTTACACAATTGTCATTCATAGACTTTATCTCATCATTCATGTCATCTATCCTTTTTTAGAATTAGAGCTTTTCATCAGCTTGATGGAAGTTGATAGGATCATTTTCCATAATCTAATCATCTAGCATTACATTTTCTCTCTCTGGTGGATCTTCGGGAATAAAATTACGATCAATGCGAATAACGCCTATGGGAATATCAACATATTCATCTTCAAAGACAACGTCCGTAATTGATATGTACCTGCAAACTCAACATCCTCAAAAAACTAAGCATTTCTTGATTCAAAATTGTCTTAGTTGTGGGATCATAAAACTTGTACTCTCTTGATCTTTCAGATTATCCAACGAAAAAACAACCAATTGTCTTTTAAATCCAATCTTTTTCTGATTTGGCTTATAATGCATTGCCTGAATGATGTCCCCACATCCTTTAATAAGGTTTTTTTTAGTCGCTTTAGCGGGAAACCTTTTAAGGATATATGCTGCAGTTTTAAGTGTTTCTCCCAAACTAATTCTGGTAAAGTGGAATGACTAATCAGAGTCCTCACCATATCCTTAAGCGTTATATTCTGTCTTTCAGCAATACTATTCATAGTGGGTGAACCTGGCATCATATATTGTGAGATATATTGCATTCCTCTATGAATTTAGCAAATGGTCTTGGATGTTCACCTGAACCATCATATATATCATAGTACTCACCACCATAATCACATCTGAAGCTTGTAATCCTTGTGTTGAGTTCTTCTCAACTTCAGCTTTATAAGATTTGAACACATCTAGTGACTATGATCCTCATTAATGAGAAATATGTATCCATATCTAAAAGTCATATACGAACATTATCGTTCACCATTCCAAGCAACCGTAGGGCACGGCCACAAATATTTGTATGTATAAATTCTAAGACATCCGAAGTTCTCTAGGCTACAAATCTCCTTCTATTGGTTTGTTTCCTCTTAACATAGTTAAGACAAATATAAAAAACTATAAGAGTTGAGAGGTCTAGAATTTCATCCAACACAAGTCCCTCAATTCTCCGTTTGGAAATATGACATAATATTTTGTGTCATAACGTTGTTGAATTCTCATTGGCTAATTTTCTCTATATATCTCATGTATGAAGAAGATGCATATGTTCATTAAATAAATCAATTAATCTATCAAATAAAGAATATCATAACTGGATAAAGAACCAAAACCAACCAAAACAAACTAAATTATCAATTTCCAAGAACAAGATTAATGCAATTTGTCTAAAGTAGAAACAGAGATCAAATTCCTACAAAAGACAGCATTATAAATATTTCATCAAGATCCAAATAAAATCCATTCCTTAACATTAGTATAAATTTTGCTTGAACTTCAATTGTTGTGCCATCACCTATATAGATGTATCTTTCACAATCACTTGGGAAAGCAAGGGAGAACCCTGCATAAACACACTAATTTGAGTTGTTCACCAAAATATATCCACTAAGTTTGTACAAACTAAAGTTAAATTAACCCAAGAATAAACCAAAATTAAGTAGCATACCTTTCTTAGCAATCCAAGTGTGATAGTTGGTATACTGCTTTTTCTTATGCTCTTCAGCTTCACAAAAGTAACAATCCGTAGTAGTACTAGTTCTAGAACTAGTACCTTCTGTTACATTAGGTGTCTTTTGTTGTTGTTTTTTTGTGGTATTGTATTTGCAACTTCCATATCATTTTTCCTTTTCAATCAATTGCCTTGCTTCTGGAGTTTGAGGCAATATTAACACTATATGTATTATCTTGCTTAAATATTTTCTTTCATTGAACACCATTGTAAGATGAGCTTATTCAGAGACCAATACTCGTTCTGACAGTTTTAACTCACCTAAATTGGTTGAATTGTGCCGGAAGAGCTATTCAAATCAAATGCACCAGCAAGTGCTCAGGAGTTATAGGTTAAGTACTCTTCATTTTGAAGCAATGTGAGACATCTCCATAATGTATTCCCTGATATTGCCTTACCGCCATACCTCATTGAAATCAGATTTGTCAATAGAGTACTTATTTGAGCTATTTCGTTCTTGACAAATCATTTCTCAATATATACAAGGATTTCCATAGTTGTAGTGATTTATTAAACATAACGCCGCCCTTGAATGCTTCTAGAATGCCTTTCTTCATGATCATCATACACATGTGATTTTTTTCCTCCCACTTTGTCATATTTCACTTTTCATCTGAAGTACGTTTATCCATAAGAGATGAATGAGAATCGATCTTTATCGCAACATCAAGATCATAACTCTGAAGAACTATTAAAAGGTTCTCTTACCATAACTTGAAGTTTGTGCCATTTAACAAAGGAACACAGTTGTTGCTGGTAGCAATATTAGTTGGAGTACACATAACGAAATCTAGAAAAAAGAAAACAAGCCATTCTCACATAAATAACTCAGAATCAAAATAATATGTTCAAATAAATGTAAATATCATTTCAAGATATCAACACTCCATTAATATTTTATTGACAAAATATTAATGGACAAAATACTAACTTGTAATTAATATTTAATGGACAAAATACTAACTTGTAATTAATATTGTGGTGCAATAATCAAACATCGATAATAAGAACATATCAAACTATAATTCTTCCTTTGGGTCGATTTATTGTTTATATATAAAATCGAATAATCATGATGTGTTTATTACCACAAGTGCACATGCATTTCCATTATATGCCCACCTTCCTCTAGATTGGTTAATATTCACACAGGTTACACGCACACAACCTTTTATATATTCCAAAATGAATTAATTTCCTTATGAGAGGTCTGCACTGATACCATTTGATATAGCCTACCAACCAAATCGATAATTGTCCCCACACAAACTAACACAAGTCTTTTCAGTGCACTTTATCATCACTTACATGCTCCGTGGGAAAACTTCCCAATTGGAGTTTTTATGCGGTAGCTCCCTTAAAGAAAATGTATCTTATTGGTATGAGTAGTACCTACCAAATCTTTTAAGTTCTCCTAAACTGTACACTCACATGTTTGCATAGGTTTAGAATCTATTTTTCTGTGATTGGTTTGTTAATGTTTCTCTCCACCTAGAAGCCTGTTAGGAGTTGCTTCTTGTCTGTGGCTCATCTCTAGCAGGGTGATCATTCCACCCTCTTCGACCCCGGACGTCACACAACATCTATCGCCCGTCAAGCCGCTAGTCGGAGGTTGTAGCAAGGCCATTGCCTGTTGCGATGGGAACCTAAAAAGACAACTCCTTGCCTTCACTCGTCGCTGTCACCATGATATTGTCCTATGTCCTTTGAGCAACCGGTTGATGTGCGTCACGACCGACCAAATGTTCGTTGCAATCCATCCCACCATGACACCTAAAGACAGAGTTAGAAAATGAAGTTTAGGGTGATATTCATTTTTCCTTAAACTAATAGATAAAAGGATATTTTTATTTTTTAGAGGGGGGAAATTTAAAATTTAATAATTTTATATACAAAATTTATATTAATCTTAAAAAATTCATAGTTGAGGGGGAGCAGTCGCCGCCGTCAGCCCCCAATTGGCTTCGTCCTTGGCCACCATCCCCTCGTTCCTATTCGTTGTCGGGCGATTATGAGCTTCTACATCTGCGGCGGAGACAATATCTTGTCTCAATTTTGATTTTCTTTAAATAAACCATAAGATCCTATAAAACCAAAGTTGATTTCTTTATAGTTAACATCATCCTAAAGATATAAATTAAGATAACAACATAAAAGTAGTAACATAATCATATACACAATCAAATATGAAATGCATTTTAAGCATTAGACCATTATTAATATTTAGAAATGAAGATACAAAGTTTTATTTATTTTGCTACATTGTAAATCGGTCATAAGGCCCGCAATGCTTTATAGAGCAGAATGTTGGGCGACTAAATATGAACACGAACAGAAAATGAGGGTAGCAGAGATGAGAATGTTAAGATGGATGTGCGGACACACTAGATTAGATAGAATAAGAAATGAACACATAAGAAACAAAATAGGAGTAACACCAATAAATGAGAAAATTAGAGAAACACGATTAAGATGGTTTGGACATGTTTATAGGAGACTTTTAGATGCACATGTGCGATGTTTAGAAGGTAGGGAATCACTTACACAAATCAAAAGAGGCAGATGTAGGCCTACAAAGACTTGGAAATAAGCTATTAAACAAGACATGTTATATCTAAAAATAAATGAAAATATGGCTTATGACCGTAAACGATGGCGCGATATGATCCGTATAGCCGATCCCACATAGTGGGAATAAGGCTTAGCTTGGTCTTGTTGTTGTTGTTGTTGTTGTTGTTGTTGTTGTTGATTGTTTTGCAATGGCTTTGGAGTAAAGTTGTCAAATAGGCCGGTGCTAACCATCCGGGCCAAAAATCGTGTGGTGAATTTCAAATCCATATAGCAGGATTTCATTTGAAATCCATTGTAAAATAATTTTATCTAAACAAGTTCAATGGATTTGTTATTATGGATTTGAAATTCATAGCTTCGAATCCATCAATCCAAATGAAGCCTAATACTAGTATTGTAATTATCCCAAAGATAAAATAATTGAAATTCCACCCCCTGAATTCTAACTTCAGCACCCCAATTTTATCTCCTATGTGAATATAAAACATTGTACAATAATTTAAAAAAGTAAAAAACTTTTGGACAGGGGAGCTGGAATTTAGAACATGCAAAGATCAAGGCAAGATTGGAGGTTATGCAAAGAAATCAAAGGTTCTTTAATTTTTTTCCTTTGTCTGTTAATTTCCTCCCACACAAAGAAAGTTATTATGAATCTTGTTAATATTTGTTGTCCTAAACAGGCATTATATGGGAGATGACCTGGATTCCCTTAGTCTGAAGAACCTGCAGAACTTGGAACATCAACTTGATGGTTCTCTCAAAAAACTTAGGTCTCGCAAGGTATGTTTTGTATAATTAATTGAATTTCTAACAATGAGATATATATATATATATATATATATATATAGGGATAATTACAAAAACACCCCTGAGATTTGAGCTAATTACAAAAAAGCCCATCGGGTTTGATTTTGTGTAAAATTTAACGGGTAACTGTAAATAACAGGGGTTTTTGATATGTTTTTTGCTTATGAAGGGGAAAATGTAAGACGGAATCAAACTTGAAGGTTTTTTTTTGTAATTTTCAAAAATTTCTGGGTTTTTTTTGTAATTAGCCCAAACCTCAAGGGTGTTTTTGTAATTATCCCTAACACATATATATCCTCTTAGTAATTTTGTTTCTGAATTTGGAATTTCTTTCTCACAGAATCAACTCATGCATGAAAACATTTCACAGTTGCAGAAAAAGGTGACAACTTATGGACTTCTGAATGTGTTATTTGTAGAATGTTTACTTTATGTTTGGATATTGCATTTTAGTGAGTAAAACACTCATAGTTATTAGAGCCTCGCTTAGGCCACGCCTAGGCAACGAGCCATGGTTCATCGCCTCGTTGTCGCCTAGCGCCGCCTTTCTAAGAGGCAATAGGCGACGGCTAATTGTGATGTTGTCTTGTTGACATTATTGAATATTTGACTTGTGCTTGCTTGATGATTGATATTAGTATTTGAGAGAGTGTATCATTGTTTGAAAGGGATAATTGCAAAAAAGCCCCTGAAATTTGGGCTAATCTAATTGTGATGTTGTCTTGTAGACATTATTGAATATTACTTGACTTGTGCTTGCTTGATGATTGATATTAGTATTTGAGAGAGTTTATCATTGTTTGATAGGGATAATTACAAAAAAGCCCCTGAAATTTGGGCTAATCTAATTGTGATATTGTCTTGTTGATATTATATTTGACTTGTGCTTGCTTGATGATTGCTATTAAATGAGAGAGTTTATCATTGTCTAACAGGGATAATTGCAAAAGAGCCCCTGTAATTTGGGCTAATCTAATTGTGTTTTTGTCTTGTTGACATTATTGAATATTTGACATGTACTTGCTTGACAGTTGATATTAGTATTTGAGAGAATTTATCATTGTTTGATAGGGTTAACTGCAAAAAAAAAACCTGAAATTTGGGATAATCTAATTGTGATGTTGTCATGATGATTGATGTTAGTTTGAGATAGTTTATCATTGTTTGACAGGGATAATTGCAAAAAAGCCCTTGAAGTATGGGTTAATCTAATTTTGATGTTGTCTTGTTGACATAATTGATTATTTAACTTGTAGTTTGATGATTGAGATTAGTATTTGAGAGAGTTTTATTTAATAGGGATAATTGCGAAAAAAGTCCAGAAATTTGGGCTAATCTAATTGTGATGTTGTATTATTGAATATTTGACTTGTGATTTCTTCATGATTGATATTAGTATTTGAGAGAGTTTATCATTGTTTGATAGGAATAATTACAGAAAAGCCCCAAATATTTTGGCTAATTACGAAAAATTCCAGAAGTTTTTGAAAATTACAAAAAATCTCTGGAAGTTTGTTTTTGCCTTACATTTAAGCGAGTAATTATAGTGTTTCTATTAAAATTAGGGGATTTTGAAATATTTTTTTCTTATGAAGGGAGGAAATATGAGGCAGAACCAAAACAAGGGTTTTTTTGTAATTTTAAAAAATCCCCGCGTTCTTTAATAATTAGTCCCAACTTTAGGGGGATATTGTAATTATCCCTTGTTTGTATGATTTCTTATTTCTTTAGTTGATTTTAGAAGAATATAAGGTTACATTTGAATGGGATAATTTTGATTTGGGGAGAGAATTTCAAATGATTTCATCTAAGATGAATTTGAAATTGTCCAAAATAACTCCAAAAATAGCTTATAATTGATATCTTTAGTTCCAAATTCATCAATGGAGCCCAAAAGTATGTAACATGTTTTGTTAGTTGTTTTCGGCTTGCCGCCTTGCATGATTAGGTCATTGCCTTTTGTCGCCTAGGTCGTCGAGCGCTAGGCCTCGCCTTGCGCATTAATAACTATGAAAACACTAGGAAAAATGTTACTGATGTAACTTTGTACTTATTTCTTGCTCCTTTTCCCTTTCCCAGTAAATTCTTTGATCCAAACATGGCCCTGATGTTTCTATAATCAAAAGATTGAAATCAAAGAATCGAATATGTAGATACACTTCGACAGACGGGATTTTCTATTCTAAAATTGTGTTTTATTTTCTATTTTACAGTTGTGCGGTTTTAACATGGTAACTATTATACATGCATCAATCATCTTTAATGTAGAATAGGAGATGAAACACCCGTTTAGAGCAGACGATCCTCCCAACGATAATCATTTGATTCAAACCCCCTGATTTATGTGTTCCTAATACATGTGTGTGTAATATAAATGCGACTGTGTGTGAATTTATATTTTCCGACTACACATAAATTAAGAGGATCATATGTATTGGTTTTGAGTTCAAACGAAGAATCTATTAGGCTCCATTTAGAACGGTGGATTTGGATTTGAGGAGATGATTTGTGGAAAAAAAATTCAACTGACTCCAAATGAGGTGGATTCGAAATGTTCCACAATAACTCAAAATAGGAGCCAAGGATTTGAATTCTTTTGTCAACTGATAACATCCAAACAAACACGATGAATTTATTATTACGGATTTGAAATTCATGGCTCCGAATCTATAAATCCAAATGGAGCCTTTGATAAAATCGATATTTGTTTCAGGACAAGGCATTGCAGGAGGAGAACAATTTGCTTGCAAAGAAGGTAACTTTCTTAGACATAGATATATCTGTCTAATATACTCTCTTGCAATATCAGTCAACAATGTGGACATATATGCAATTTTCAAGTAGTTTTGGGTGTGATTGTAATATTCACACCAAAGTTTTAAACTGGTTAATTAGATCAAAGAGAAGGCAAGTGAATCGGCTGAAACGAGTCAAGGGGAACAACAAAACCATAACATGGACTCATCTTGTTTGAATCTAGCACAGCCTTCTAATGTCGGGTACACTCTCTAAACTTTGGGAAACTTAAAAAAAATACCCCTGAAGTTTGGGGTAATTATAAAAAAGCCCGGAAAAGTTTCAATATTATGTAAAACACCTTGAAGTTTGATTTTATCTTACATTAACCCCAAATGTTAGTTGACTTGACGGAATTTGCTGAGGTCGTCAGTTATTTTACAATTACATTCCTCAATTTTTTCAAATATTGCAAGTAGCCCAAATTTTTGTTTGGCTATTTGTAATATTTACAAAAATTGCGGATATAATTGTAATATGTAAGACGAAAAGTTTGGACTATGTATAATGTTTAAAAAAGTTGATGGATGAAATTGTAAGGCATTTGATGAAGTAAGAAAAAATTAAACTTAAAAAGAAAAATCACTACCCTTAAGTTTTACGGTAATTAAAAATAAAAGCCCATAAAAGTTCAAAATTATGTAAAGCCCCTTGAAGTTTATTTCATCTTATATTTACCCCAAACGTTAGTTAACTTGACGAAATTTGCTTAAATCGTCGATTATTTTACAGTTACATCTCTCTATTTTTCTAAATATTACAAGTAGCCTCAACTTTTCCTTTGGCTATTTGTAATATTATAAATATTTTAGGGATGTAACTGTATTGTGTAAGACGAAAAGTTGTGACTATTTATAATATTTAGAAAAGTTGATAGATGAAATTGTAAAATATTTGATGAAGTCAGCAAATCCCGTCAATTCAACTAACGGTTGGGGTAAAAAACGTGCGACAAAATCAAACATCAAGGATATTTTTCTAATTTTGAAACTTCTCCGAGTTTTTTTGTTATCACCCCAAACCTCGGGATACTTTTCGTAATTATGAGTTTAAAGTTGAAGTAAAGGAGACACTTACAATATCAGATTTTGGTTGTTCTAATCAATGCAGTGAAACATGCCAAGATCCCGGAGAGAATAATGGAGAAGTTGAAGGAAATCCAGGCCACAATCAACCATCTGATGTGGGATTGCCTTCATGGATGTTAAATCAGTAACCAGCATTATAGTGGGATATATGTATGTAAGCTTTCTGTGTATATATACATATGTGTGTGTTATAACTTCCTTAAAAATTAAAAAAGAAAAAGAAAATGTTTGCTATCTGATGATGCAGAGGTCAAAACTATGTAGTACCAAACCTGCTCCTTTGTTTTTGGTTTTATATGTTTAAACAGGATTGAGAGAGGTGAGAAATGACTTTATCTAGAAGCATATTGTAATGAATTTCTCTGACACTTAATATATGTTTTTGTGGTGTTATGTATATATTTTTTTTTGAGAATATTATTTTTTTTTTTGAGGGAAAAGAATATTATATTGGGGTAATGCACTTTATATTAGTTTTCAACTAGATGAAACTCTCGTGGAATGCACAAATTGTATATTTGTAAGGCTTTGTTTACGTACTATAATATGTAATATGTGCATTTTCTTAATAGTTCTATACTTCTATAAATTATTTTCCCTCCATTGTAACTACTAACTAGGGGTGTAAACAAGTCGAGTCCAACTGAACATAGTACTCTTCAAGCTTATATGAATTTTAATTGAGCTTCAAAAAATATTATTTGATTCTGGTTTGATTATTGAGCTTTAGTCGAGTCGAGCACGAATCAAGTTCGAGTAGCTTGATAGTTTTACACATTTTATTCTTTTTTACTAATCAAGTCGAGCTTGACTCGAGCTTTACATCTTATCGAACGAAAAAATGTGTTGAAGCTTGGTTCATTACGTTAACGAACCGAGCTCAAACGAGCTTTTGTCGGTCGACCTCGAATAGGCTTCATTAATAGTTTGGTTCATTTTTCAGCCCTGTAACCATTTAATAAAATCAAACAATAAGCTGAAAATATAATTTAATATTTTTTATTAATGAAGTCAAAAAAGAAAAAAATGCATACTTTAAAATCATTAAAAACACACAGAAGACTATGTATTTGTGTTCGATCTTTTTTTTTTTTTCGGATCTTTGAAAGATGATTTTTTTCATATAAACCCGTTTAAGGCGCAACTTCTTAACCATTGTACTTTAGTCATGTTTAGATCCTTAATAAGTATGAAGATCATAATTTTAAAAGTTAACTATTAAAATATGTTGATAAATATAAAAAATATTTTCTACTAACATGAAAAGTATGTTAATAAATATAAAAATTAATTTTCTATATGTAATAAACTATTATAAATATAATTTTATATAAATAAAAATTTAATTTCTTCTTTCATTACTGTAAATGATGCTTATGCATGGATATGTCATATATTATACATATTTTGAGATTTTTCTTCAATTACAATAAAAATTTTAAATTAAATTTAATCAACTTAAATACAATTATAGGGATTACACCTAAATAACATTTATACATACAACACAAATTGCCAAGATACACGAATATACAAATTGATATTCAATAGTCTGAATGCATAATTGTT
This sequence comes from Rehmannia glutinosa, assembly GCA_016081115.2. NCBI lineage: Eukaryota > Viridiplantae > Streptophyta > Magnoliopsida > Lamiales > Orobanchaceae > Rehmannia > Rehmannia glutinosa. The sequence continues at coordinate 407,670 of JABTTQ020002596.1, forward strand.
AAAAAAATAAATTTTTGAATAAACATATAATATATTTTTTATTAATACGTTTACTTTGTATTTATATATTCAATAGTTGTGTCAAATTGAATATCATAAAAAAAATTAGTTTGATGTATTGTACGTAAAAAATGGATTACGAACGAAAAAGTTATTAAGTTTTAAAAAATAAAACAAATATAATAATTAATGTTGTCACACTCAAATTTGAAAAACTAAGTTTTATAAAATTCTAATTAAGGCGCCTTAAAGTTGATTACCAAAAAGTAAAAAATATCATATCAATAATAATTATTTCTTATTGCAGAAATTTTAATTATTTTTTATAGTAATTGAAAATGAGTGGAAAAATTTATCTACTATTTTTGGAGACTTCTTATCTTACAAAAATAGATTTTTCTAAAAAGGAATATTAGGTTTTCTTTTATACCGTAATATCAAAATGAGAGCCAAAAAAATACTCTACTAATGTTTAACAATCTGAAAAGATCCAAACTAAACTTTCCACTATAAAAATTGTCTCTCCGATTTACAACCAAATATAATATAAGACATCTAATGAAGTAGCTATTATCTAAAACAAACACTAAAATAATAAATACAGCGAAACACCATGAATCCATAACATATAATTAAAATAGAGTTGCAAGTCACCTAACTATTACAAAATAAAATAGTTAGAATGTTCAAACATTGACGTATAAATACTTCAAAAGGAAATTGCTATGTAGAGTCAACCTTGAGTTGGAAGTCACGTCTCAGTCTCATCGATCTCAAAATATTCGGTCTATAATTTTTTTTTTATATTTGTGGGGTAGGCTAAATAAGCTCAGTGGATCATCGACCTCAAAATATTTGGTCTCTGAAAAATTTATTTATGATAATCATGGAGTGAGATAATCGAGCTCAGCGGATAGGAATAGATGAACAAAGTAATATATAACAAGAAAATCGTTTATAATAGTCCAAAATTTTTCCAGCCAAAACATTCCTCCCAAATTAGTAAAAAGAAAAAAGAAATAGGCAATTAACGTTAACTTTGGTAAAACCAAAATATTTTTTATGTAATTCCAATCAATATTAAATTTGGCAAAACAGGATGACACATTTTTGATGAAATTCTAATCAATTTCGATCAATTATAATAATAAAAAAACTCTAAACTTCTCGATTAATTCTGACTAATATTATTGTAATAATATTATTTTCATAAAGCATGCCAAAAATATAAGATGTGCCTCAACTACCAATCGAAACTCTTATGAAATAATACAGTAAATCTATCTACAAGATTCAAAAAGTAAATAAAAGAAATAAAAATTTGCTATTCAAATTACAATATAGGGTAAAAAATTATATTAAAATGTTTCATTAATATTAATACTTATTAATTCACATATACATAAAACGGATGCTCAATGTAGTCATTCTTAGAAATTTCTTTGCATTTCAAAATACACCCTTAATAAAATTCTTGTCAAACTTTCTTTTACATGCGTAAGCAAAAATAGATCATGAAATCCCCTCAAAAAAAAAAAAAAAAGATCATGAAACAATGTTTGGTCCAATTTGATAAGAAACCAACATACAATGATCTAAACAATGTGAATAGCATGGAGCGTCACGACGATAAATCGCATGTCCAAGTATAAAAGAATATTGTGGCTATGACAATCGAAGAATAAACAAAAGAATAATGTTGTCTACAAAAAAATATTCAAAAATTTATAATTATTGAATGAAGTGTTATAACTTGATTTGTCTGAAGTTTGTATTGTAAAATTTTATATTCTTTGGCATTGCAATCCTTCGGTGGTGTGGTCTGTGGTGTTGGGCGGCAGCAAATCTCGAGATGGAGATGTTGTTTTTGTTCTTTTCTTGTTGTGATTCTTTTCCTTTTCTTTTGTCTTTACTTTTGTTTGTTTGGTGTTTTAAGAGGCCTGTAGTTTCTGTTGTTATTTTTGTATTTTTCTTTGTTTTTATTTTCGGTTGAAGGGCGAAACTCGTAAGTTGTTATTTAGACTTAGCATGATTTTTCGTAATTATATAAGATTGTATTTAAGTTGATTAAATTCAATCAAAAAATTGTTTATTTTAATTAGGGATGTCAATTTCAGTCCCAACATGCAAATCCAATACGAACCTAACACGATATTAATGTATGGGTCCACGCTTCGGGTTAGTAGATGTTACCCAAGTGGGTTCCAATCCATTGGATCAACACATACACACACATCCACATGGGTGTGTGAATCCAATGGTATAGAACCCACTTGGGTAGCATCGACTTACCCCCAGGGTTCATGGGTCCGGGTCAAAATTGGATCGACCCCAAATAACCCGTAATTAAACAGGTCGGGTCTGGGTCAACCTGCTATGACCCATTTAGCCCGTCTAATCCGTTTGTAAATTTTAAAAATAATTAATTAATTAATTAACTATAAAAAACAAAAAACAAAATATTTCTGTAAACTTAAATATTAAAACCTCCTTAATATGTATGTGAGTTTAGCCGTTTGAATGTTCTTTTAAATCTATGTACATATAAAACAAGAGTAGTTTTTTGTCGAAATATTTCATTTTGCCCGAAAATTATGTTGTAATATAAAAGATGATATGCGATTAAATTCTTTAATAATCTGATAACCATTCAGCTTTTCAAACGCTAAAAAAGTTTTGAAATTGGAAATGCTATTACTGATTGTATATACAATACAAAAAATATTCAGCATTAGGCGCTTAAATTTTTTTTCAAACTATTACTTTCTATAAACATAATCTATAAATAAATACAATTCACATGCACAAAATTTGGCATCAATAATATGTTGTATTTTACACGGTTTATAATAATTTTTTCCAATGTTTTTTAACCAAAAAATAAATAAATTATCTTTATATTTTAATTAATTTTTAAAAAAGTCTATTGGTCATATGACATAATAAAATCAATTTATCTCTATATTTTAATTATTTATTCAAATTTTAGGCCTTTTGTAATCACTAAAAAATATTTTTGTAAGAATGCAGCATGTGATACCAAATATGTAAATCCAAATAGAACCTAATAATTAAAAAATCCAAAGGATACAATATAACCCACAACAAAATTCAAAAAATAAAATAAAAACTAATTTAACAACGAGAATAAACAATACATGTAAAAATGTGCAACAAATAAAATTATCTCAAAAAAATCTAATAAAACCAGTAATATTACCAAAAATATATTTTGTATGGCATATTTCCTTCGTTACTCTACCTAGTCTTCCTATATACGTGTATTAAATTTTTAGCCATTGTTACACAATTAACTTTTGTGAAAATATATGCCCCCAATTTACACATACGAACACCTTTCTAAAATGTAACATCTAAATTTAACACAACCTTGGCGCAAAAAAAATACATGGCACCAATCTTCACATTTATTAGATTTAAATATTATTAAAACAAATAAGCGAAGCAATTGCGCTTTATCACTTTTATGAAAAATCAAGTTTCAAAGATAGAACACAAATACATAGTATTAAATATATTTTTATGTTTCTTATATATCACATTTTTCTTCCATGACTTCATTAATAAACAACTATTAAATAGCATTTCCAACAATTGTTTAATTCTATTTTAAAATTCTTGCAATGCAAGGAGATAAAATTCATAAAACTATATAATAGGAAAATGCATTGCACGAGATGCAAAACACATTATGCAACAATTAATCAAGTACAATAAAGGTTTTTTTTTCTTTTCAAATGGAAATTATATACCTCAATTTTTAAAACAAATAGTAGAAATCTCATTTTAAAATAAAGTTATTTTAATATAAGTTAGTCAATCAGTCTATCAACCTGAAACAAGAAACGTTGTATCAGTGTTGATCGGACACCGACCATATCCGTTCTCCTTATGGCTCTCAACAATATTTGGTCCAAACCCAATCACCTTATTCCTCCCAATAGGCTCGACATATCTTTAACTATGGACTTTTACCAAAAGATCGTCATATTCATGATTATATCATTTCTACAACCCAATCGTCTGTCAAACTCTTCATCCGACTCGAAGTTGGGATTAGGACCATGGATGGTCAAACAAGAACGACAAGCAACATCTCTGATCCATTGTCTAACCTACCTAAGACTCAAAACAGTTAATATCTTTGTTGAAATGACATTTATTTGCCCGTAAGCCAAGTCAGGCAGTAACAAGAGTTTAAATCTAAACAGAAATATACATCATGTTCACGAACAATATTTATAATGAAATTACAAATTATTGATCGAATATAGCACAAGCATTCTTCAACTTTACAACATGAAACAGTACAAATACCATGTCAAAAGAACAGCTAATTGTACTGCCCATGCCACTGCTAGAAGAACTTGTATGTTTGGATTTGTCTGATTAAGTTTAATAAAACTCAAGTTCTTTTGCTGTCAAAAAAAAAAAAAAAAAAGAAAAAAAAAATGCAACAGTACAAATACCATAGGCCAAAGCATAAATTAAAAACATGTAACAATTTCAATAATAATTGCTAAAATTTATTATTGTAATAATTAACCTCGAGTTTTATAGGGAAAATCGAGGCATGTAAATACATGTGGAAATTTAAGTGTTTATTATTTTATTTTTTTTGAAGCTGAATTTATTCCTCCAAGTAATCAGACTTTTATGATTAACTAATATTATTACTATTTCAAAGTCTTGCTAGTTTTAACAAAGGTTGAGATTTAATAATAATTATTTTAAAAGTCTAAATCACTTTACAGCTTATTTTTCTTCCATTTAAAATATGAATCTACGAATCAAAACTCCGGATATTATAGTCATAAAGTTTATTTTATTATTAAAGATTAAATTTTTAATACCAAACGTCGTAGTCATGGAGTTGGCAGCCAACTTTTCAATGGGATTAGCTGCCACTTTCCATATCTCAAATCTCAATAGTGGTACTTTGTTACATGTGTCTCAATTACCCGATCCAAACATAGTATCGTTCGAGTTGTTTAAATTTTAATCGAATTTCAAAAATTATGTTTCAGCATAGATTTACTATTAATTGAATCGAGCTCGAACAAATTTTAGGCGAGCCGAACACAATTTTATTATTTTCCACAAATCGAGTCGAACTCAAGCTCTACATATTATTAAACAAAAGAATGTGATTGGCCTTGAATTGAGTAGCTTGTTTCGTTTTTGGGTCCTAGTTATATAAAATTATCAACTCGACCCTAAAATTGTAGAAAACTACAGTTCGGTCCCACGAATCTTATAGGTTGTAGTTATTACTTATTAGCAGATTTTATCAAAAAAGGTTATTAGGATCCATATATTTTCTTTTATTAAAATTTTGAACTATAAAATGTGTGCAAAATTTCGAATTAACCCAGCTCTATACAAAATTTACAAATCAACTTCTCACAGAATCATAGAAGTCCTGATTATCAATTTGACTAACATCACACCACAACAAGGTGAATGCACATATCTCAACAAAGAAAGAAAATAAGTACATATTCTTGTAATAAATACAAAAATAATTAAAGTTTACTGCGGCACTTCAGTTAAATTCATTAAATTACTATAATCAAATTTCATTTTATTTTATTTTATTTTTTGCTTAAAAAGTAAAATCGTTTTAGAAAAGGATTTTACCACTTCGATTAGAATCGTGTGGTGAAATAGCAAGTCTCCGATGTGGCTGCAAGGGAATTCCTCGACGGACGGCAACGACGGACACCGGCAGCGGCAGTGGTGGTGCGCGGACTGTGTATTTTCCTCGAGGAGAATAAAACTCCATGGTTTTATCGGAAGATCTCAAATACTCCAACATAACACTGAAACGGAAAAGCAGAAAAGAGAAACAAAAATTAGGGTTTAGGGAAGGGAGAAGAAGAGGGGAAATACGAGAGAATTTCACCTTCAAGTAATCAAGTGTGTGAAAATAGGCTGAAAATGTTTAGGGGATAGGCCGTAGGGGGTTGGGTGGTATTTAAATAGTATCCGATGGGTCAACCCGGTTTGGATCGAATTTCAATGGGCTTAGGTTTTGGGCTCCAACTAATGGACTTAACTGTAAAAATGGAACAAATGGGCCAATTTGCTGAAAATATTCTTTTTATACCCACAAATATAGTTAATCTAACTTACAATTAGGGTTGTAAAAGAATCGAATCGAATCGAATATTCAATGTATTCGATTCGAATTCGACTAATATTCGAATATTCGTATTCGTATTCGTTTATTATTCGAATTGAAAAATATATTCGTATTCGATTCGACCAATATATTCGAATATATTCGATTCGATTCGAATATTCGTATTCGAATTTTTAAAATTATTTTATATATTTTTTTTTCTTTAAATTGTGACTATTTTATAATATAAAATTAAAATCTGAATAACAAAAAACTTATCAAATAAGTACTAGTTGGTAATAAATTAAATTAACATAAGAATTATGAAATATATATACATATATATAATATCAATACTAATATATATGTATTTATTAGTAATATATAATATAAATATATATTATTCGAATATTCGATTCGAATATCGAATCGAATATTGTGTTATTCGAATTCGAATTCGAAAATAATACGAATCAAAAAATATATTCTTATTTGAATTCTTATTCGAATTTGTCGAATTCGAATCATGATATTCGAATTCGAATCGCGAATCGAATAAAGAATATTTGATTCTTTTACATCCCTACTTACAATTAAGTAAATCCCAATGACAATTCGATTGATTCTTAAATCAAAGTATTCCTATAATCCTATTAACCTAATTATTCCACAAATCAAAATCAGCCAATAATATTTATTCTATATCAACCCAAACATCCCAAGATCAAATTTTCACTCATTCTAAATAATCTGAAGAGACGAAGATCACTAATTTAAGTATCGTCCACGTGATAAATAATGCTACCATTAATCCTCCAAATAAAAATTTCTAAAATGTAAGGCCTTGTATGGTTATGTTTGTTGGAAAATGAACTTTCAGAATTTATTGGTTTTCGTATAAAAACTGGAATTATATTTGAATGAGCGAATGAAAATGAGTTTTCTATAGATTTGGAAATGAGATTATGTTTGGTCGAGTAGTTTTGAAGTAGTATTTTATGTATATAATAATTTAAAAAGTTGATAGTGGTTGAATATTTTAATTGAATGTATAATATTATATTTGTAAGATTGTAATGTAGGCTGGTGGGTCCCAATAGATATATGTGGTAATATTTTAAGTAGATAAAGTTGATAATGGAGGATCCCACAAATATATTTGGATTAGAAAATGAGAATAGTGATTGATGAGTGATGTAGGGTAGTTTATAGGGTTGAAAATTGAAACTATAGGTTTGAGATGTTTTATGTGAAAAATATGAAGTGAAAATGATGATTTCTATTGGAAAATTTAAAAACAAACATAATTTCATTTCTATGAATAGTTGGAAATTTGAAATAGGGGCTTGGAAACATAAACAAACAAGGCCTAAATTTCCAAATATTTCCCGTAACAATAAAATGTGTCATGTTGAACATTCCAGTTTTTTTTCTTCTCTCGAAAATAAGCAATTTCCGCATTGTACACAAATTTGAAGCAAGAAATACATTAGTTTGGTTCAAGTGACTTAAACTTATTTCCAATCGTGTCTTGAATCTTCAAAAATAAAAAACATGAAAGGGGAAAAAAAATATTGTTATCTTGGGGAAGAAGAAGAAGAAAAGAGGAAAGGAAAGGGTGCGATTGGATATGCTTTCATTTTGAAAATTTTGTTTTCGCTAGAGAATAGTGAAAAAAATTCTGATTAAAGTTTTTGGAAAATTTTAAGAGTGTGAATAGATATGTAATGATGAAGGTTGATTTGATATAAAAATAGTAAAATAATGATTAGATGTGATTGATAGTTAGAAATATGTGAGTGAGTAAATAGTGAAATTTGTGGAAGAATGTGTAATAATAATTAGTTTTTTGTGGAAAAATGTGTAGATGTGATAGGTGAAAGAAAAAATGAGAAAAAGTGAAAGTGAAAGAATAGTATATTTTCTGAAAATTTTCATAAACAATCGCATGTTTGATCAAAAAAAATTCTCCAGCGTAACGAAAATAAAATCTCGTTCATATCCAATCGCAGCCTTATTTTCTTAAACCGAGAGAGAGAGAGAGAGAGAGAGAGAGAGAGAGAGAGAGAGAGAGAGAGAGAGAGAGAGAGAGAGAGAGAGAGAGAGAGAGAGAGGATAAGGGCATTTATGACCTTTCATTAAAAAAGTGGCTAAAAAAGTGTTTTTTATGAAAATTGGGTAGAAAAGTATTTTCCTATCCCAAAAAGGGTAAAAATGGCCATTTTCTCAACTTCAAATTCAATAGTATCCTTGTATCAATCTTTTGCACATAGAATGGAAGTAGCAACCAATTCAGTTGCCTTCAACTGCAACAGTACAAATAAAAACAAGTAAAGGTAATTAAAAGTGCATAAAACCTGCGTCTGTTTTAAGCATGAGACGGTAGCCACTCAAGTGTTTCACCAGCAAACATGGGCACAATATCGCCCCATGTAAAAGAAAACGATTTTGGCACCTTCCATGGGGTCTTGATCAATTTTATCTTTGATGTATTTCTAGGAAGGCCATAGAAATCTGGTCCATTAAAGCTCGTAAAAGCTTCTAACTTTTCCAGCGCACCGGCCTGAAACAAACAAATGCACTTTGAAATAGTCATATAAGCCACATTATAGACTCTATAATAGTCTTTAGATTTCATCATGAAATGTACTAGAGTTGAATTATTAAAATTACCTCTTCAAAAACCTTAGCATACACTGACAAGGCCACGGGCGAGTTGTAGATTCCAGCACATCCACAAGGACACTCCTTTTTTCTTCTATCATGAGGAGCGCTATCAGTTCCAAGAAAAAATCTTTTACTTCCGCTTGTGACAGCCGACACAATTGCCCGTCCTAGCACGAGTACAAATCAAGAAGCATAAAACTAGAATACATTGTCACAAAATATGAATAACATTGAGCTTAGAGGAAGATTGCTTTCGCAGAATAGAAGCAGTGCTAATTATCATTCTCTTGTTTAACCACAGAAAGATATATGTCAAAAAAAAATTATTTATTAAAATATGGATCAGCCAATTAAAATTCATATCATCACTTTATACCCATAATACTACCCTTAGATTTCAAAATTTTCAAATGTTCTTCCTTTGCGTATAAAAGGGGAGTTGCAGCTACTTCCAAAATCTTCAATTTTGGTTTAGAAAATAATATATGCACTTATTAATGTTTTAAGACTATATTCATCTACAACATAAAATAGAAAAATCACATCTTGACAAATTAGGATGAACTAGTTCGTGTGATTACATTAACAGAAAGTTATTTCTTTAGTGTAAGCATCTCAGAAAATGAGATAGTTAATAGGATTTAGAGAGCATATGCTTTTTGGAAAAAATAGCAAAACTTGACAGCGAAAATCACAAGTACGGATTTGACATGCCAAATCAAGATAATTCTGGCATTTACTCATTGTATACTGACAAACACAACCAGATCATCATTTCATATGTGTACTTATGAATGACAGAGTCCTCTGAGCAAACAAGAAAATACAAAACTAAAAGGGATAATTACAAAATCTATCCCTGAGGTTTGGGGCAAATTACAAAAAAACCCAGATGTTTCTGAAAAATACAAAAATCCCCTCGAGATTTGATTTTGTATTATACTTTACACCCTTGATAAGCAAAAACATTTCAAACACCCCCTTTACATTTGTAAATATATTACAGTTATCCATTACATTTAAGGCATAATCAAAACCTCGGAGTATTTTTTTCTTTTGTAATTTTAAAACTTCTCTGTTTTTTTTATAGTTACCCCAATCTTTAGGGGTAGTTTTTGTAATTATCCCAAACTAAAAATCCTAAACAGCAAATAGCACCTACCAAAATGGACAATGATACAGCACAATAGTGACAATCATGCACGCATTTCTAATAAAAATAGAGACGATCAGATGGAGGAATGCATCGTGAGTAAGAAAATAATTCAGCAACAATAATTGAGTTTTTATCCATAGAAGATCATAAAAGACATACTATGTATCTCTCTCTTCAATACTGGAAGGCAGTAGTTGTGAGGTTGCAATCCTCCTTGAAAAAGGGAATTCCTATTAAGAACAAGATGTTGTGGTGTGACAGTTGCTGCAACAAATCCTAAGAAATATGACTGAAATTAGACGATGACAATTAAATGAAAGATGACATATTTTTGATCAAAAGTACGAAACTTCTAAAGTTCAAGTGTTTACACAAACATGCCTTACCTTCGTCACAAGACTCGACAAAGTTTACAGCATCCATCGTGGTAATATGCTCCATGACAACCTTCAATTGTGGAAACTTTTGAATTAAGGGGCTAAGAACTGTATCAATGAACACCTTTTCACGGTCGAACACATCAACATCAGGACTTGTCACCTCTCCATGGACCTGCAGAGAATTTCACTTGCATCAGGCTTTGCCAATTATTGATGCGTTAATTATAATGTTGATGTAATGAAGAGTGATGATGACACGTGAAAACATAGATTTCCATATTGGTGCAGTCCCTTGTATGAATTAACTAAAGTGCAAAGATAATAATCTGACCTTCGTCAGTTTTATTTCTATCAATCAACAAGTGTTTTGGAAAACTTGGAATCTGCAGAATGATCTTGCGTGAAAAAAAGGAATCATATCATATGCACCTCTTCGCCTATTTTCTGTTTTTGAACTTGGGTTTTCAGCACTTCTTCAAAAGTCCTTATGCAGTTAAGATGCCAAAAGCTCCACCAACCTTGAGACCCACTTTTGTTTTTCCAGTGGATTTTATAACTTAATCTAAAACCAGGCCTCTAAACAAGACTCTGATATGCAATAAAGTTCCATTAGCCCAACCAACTTTAAGATTATGTTGTCAACAAACGAAAAACAGTATGATGATTCATAATCCTGCCGTCTAAATTACTGAACTTTTTCCAGGATGTTCATTGAGAAATTAAGGGACAAGGTCTCAAATTATTGCTCCACCTCAGACCATGACGAAAAACAAAAAGAATTTGGAGAGAACACAATTTCTTTTGCTTTTCCATGCATATATCCATGCCTGAAATGCGATAAATAAATCTTATTTTCACCTACAATCACTTTTATCATGCCATTGATTTTGCATGCACTATAAGACTTTCACCTGGCATGTGCTACTGAGTTAGCACAGAGCCCAGGAGGGAACAGATTTATCAGCTTTCATTTTGCTACTTCAAGCACTTTTCAGCTCAAGGCTAAGTGGATTTAGTTTCGAACGCTTAAAATCTAAGCACTCGCAATAATATTCGTATTCTTTATGGAGACAAGCTACGGTAGCTCTTATGAGCCTGAGAAAATGAATGAAAATATGAGTATCTTGCAGAAGGATCTTGTCACAACTATCAGAGTACACCTTCTGACAAACACCTCAACAAGGTTTCAAAGAAATCCATCCTCGGTTTAAGAGAAAGCGAAAAGATAGATAGAAAGAGGCAATCAGCGAAAATAAGGTATATTGCACGTGTGCGTATAATAGAAGAGCTAGATTGGGGGTAAGAAAATAAAATATAAATCCCTAATTGAAACACATATCACACTTGAGCACAATTCTTATGAAAAAACAAAGATAAGCTCACCAACAAAGGCATGTTTTGCCGAACCATTTCCTCAAGTACAGGTAAACACTTCCCAAACAGATCTGTTACACCATCTTGAGAATTTGTGGTAGCACCAGCAGGATACAACTTCACACCAAATACAACTCCACTGTCTCCTGTACAACACCTACTTATATCAAGCATGAACTAGAGTACAGGGAATTCAAGGAAATAAACTTATTGTTAACTTTACAACACAATTAACACACAAAAATGGCCTTCTGCACCAACAGGAGCATTAATCATGCAACTAACCATTGAAGTGGTTGGTGATTAGCCTCGTTCGCTAGTCCGAAAGGCGCAAGGTAAAAAATAACCATTATTTTCAATGACATATGCCTTCATTTTTATTTTCCTTTCTCGAACAAATTTCTAGAAGAAAGTCCGAATTCCACCAACACACAATTTTTTTTTTTGGTTGCTTAAAGGAGTTCCTCAAAATTAACACGAACCAAATCTCAGTTCTTGCATGATCATTCCATACACCAGAGTAAAAACAACATCTACCACTATGATCAAACTCAGTAGAAATTTAATCTAAGCCAATTGATGCAAAAAAGGACTTCCCTTTTTCCACTCTACAACTCACTTTCAAGGAGAGAAAGTCTCATGCACATACGGTTGCTTTCCTATATTTATCGTTCCGGTGGAGGGTCTTATTCAGTACTTTCCCCTTTCCTAGCCCTCCGGTCCGGGCTGTTTCCCTCTCGACGATGAAGCTTATCCCCCATTAAGCTCTGTTTGAGGTTTATCAAACTTAATTTTTTTCTTATTCCTGGGTTATCAAGACCCAGATACCACCAAAACAACGAATAGAATACAAACACTTGGGGAAAAACGAAGAAGAAAAAACAAATTTGACTGCCAGTCAATGTATGCCTTAAATTCCATTAAACAGTAATGTACGAAACACTAAAACATGAGCTGTAATGTAGAACAACAAATAAGCATCCTGTAGCAACCTATGCTATATAATATATATATATATATGTGTGTGTGTGTGTGTGTGTGTTTGTGTGAGAGTTGGACTCACTTGCTAATTTAATCTCATTCGGGCTGGTTGTATCTGTCAAATAAAGAGTCATCAAAGGAGTGAAGTCACTATTTCCTGGCAGAGCTTTCAAAATTGACTGGCGATAGGCCATGGCTGCAGCAGTGGTGGTGATGGGCGGTTTCAAGTTTGGCATGATTATGGCTCTTCCAAAGTGATGTGAACTGCATGTAAAATAGTTCTTAGAGAGAGAAAATAAATAAATTCAACAAAAGGTGACGAGAACAAATTACAGCCTATGCTACCAAAAAAAAAAGAATAATTGAGACTCTTACGAATAGAGTTCTAGTGATTCAACCTATGAGAGACAACTGCTTCAAGAAGTTCGCCGTCACGAAGATGGAGATGCCAGTCATCAGGACGTGTGATTGAAAGCTCCATTTTTGTCCTAAATGCTTTTAGATGTGTAGGTACTCTAGCGTTCACAAGTGCAGACGTTAACTGTGTGATGAAAAAGTCATTATAGATGAACAGAAATAAGTAAATATCAAATACCTAACATCAAGATATTAATGCACGCTGAAGATAAAAAGATCTTATGCTGGAATATGTTGATTTCCATACAATCCACAAAGACATACATCAAAAGACCAATTAGTGCAAGTAACAGACCCATGTGTGCAACTAGCTTATAAACAATTGACAAGCCATGGGTTCTGAAAAAGCACCTTGATGGAGAACGCCGAAGGGGCACCCAGAGCACTTCCCTAAGTACAAATTCCAAGAAGATGAACATTGACCATACAGATATTAAAAAAAATGTTCACTAAATAATTGATTAGACCAAATCAAATACAATAATCATCACATGTAGAAATCAAAAGACATTGCTTACTTTGCAAGGAAAGAACGATGTATTCAGCATCCTACAAACAACGAAACAACTTTAATGTTCTTTGCAGTGTAGGCTCTGTCTGTCAATAAAAACATGAAAATTAGGAGGAGTTGATAATTCAGACATAAACTATCTAGCAGATACCAGATTTATCTTGACTAGTTCCATAAGAATGAATTATATGAAGTTTGGTGTAATATCCCGAGACAATGAGGTAGTTAACCAGGCATTTTTAATTCTACGATACACATAACATATACTAAAGCGTTGATCTCCCAAATCATTTTAAACAACTTGTGTTAAATTTACATTAGCGCAACGCTATTCACACCCCCAAAATGATGAATACACCTACCTTCTAAATACACCACCACCCACTTTTTAAAAATATAGCATAGTTACTAAACACACACCTCATAATTTCCCATTTTACCCTTACACTATTTTTCCCCCAAATACACCCAAAATGATACACTCTCAAGGGGCGGGCGACGGAAGAAGTTCCCGCCATCTTCTAAATTACATCGTTTTTATTTTATTTCAATTTCAAATTTAATATTTTACTTTAACTTTGCAATTATAGTTAGATTAGTTTAGGTAATTATTGAGTATAAGTGTTGGGTAATTGTATTTGGTTTGAATTCTGAAGTTACAAATCTTTTTCTTTTTTTCTGGTTTTGTCTGAGTATGGGGAAGAAGATGATAACACTGGGTGGCACGAGGGTATACTCGATCGTGCCTTGTATGGCACGACGAGTTGTAACTACAATTGAGTTGTAACTACGATTGTGTCATCGTGCGAAGTGGCACGAGCAAAGTTGTAATTACAACCGTGGCACGACCAAGGCTTCAACACGATCGTACCAAGTGTTAGCACTTTTGTTATTCAACAATAAATTTTAAACTGTAAAAAATGAATGAAAATAGAAAAATAACACACTTTAAGTTGTTATGAATAAATTCGGAATATATAAAAATAAAAGAGTAAAATGCTGTTTACAAAGCCAAACAGCTAGCAATAACGAGAAACAAGAGAAAATCAGACAAAAAAGATGAAATCAAGTCACATGCCGACCTGGTAGCCAAAGTGGGGCCTCATTAAAACCTACCAAGGTAAAACCCACCATTGTGGGAAAAACCCTTGGTAGGAAAAAGAGTACCCCAGAAAGAAGAAAAGGCAAAACAAATCGCAAAAAACAATCTGTTGAATAGCCCAAAGCGATGCGAAACATCAAACAAAAAGGAACCCTCCCCACTAATGTCTGAGGTGATAAAGTAAAGTGCGATCCGCAAAGAATAACCCTCCGAAGAAAATCGCGCCGTATCCCACCAAGTATTACCAATCGCATACGCCGCTTAGAAAGGGTGTCACCGCTCGATTAGCCTCCCGATAAACATGAGACGCCGGAAATGAACGAGACGAAGACGGCGAAATAAGAGAATAAGCCTGCCCTTGATGACCCAAGGAACCTGCATAGAAAATGTAGAGAATATTGAAACCACATAAGAAGAGTCAGACTCTAACCAAATAAAATCCCATCCTTTATCCAACGCGATTTCGCAAGCAGTGATAGCCCCTTGTAACTCTGCCAGAAAAGCGAAACCCTGACCAAGCCAGACAGTGAAGCAGCCAATCACAAAGCCATGGCAATTCCGAAAGACACCACCACAAGCAGAGTCTCCTGGCGACCCCATTGCACTCCCATCCGTATTAACTTTAATCCAACCAAACGGAGGGAGACTCCAACGCACGAGAATAGGGTAATTATTACTTCTACAATGGCCAGGGATGGCTAGTTTGCTCAAAATAGAAAGATCCAGCGAATCATTATTCATGTAGCCGATAGGGGTACGACGAGATTCTCTAATGAACGACAAAACTTGAGCCCGAACAGCCATAATCGAAATCTTGTGATCCTCAAAAATCGCTTTATTGCGACAAGTCCAGATGACCCAGATGAGAGTAATCAAAGTAAGTTTCCACAAAAAGAGGATTTGAGAGCTCCCCTTAGCCTCCAAGCTCTGAATGATAACACCCCAAATGCCATAAGAGAAATCCAAATGAACATTGAAGAGACCGGAAAAGAAATCCCGTTAGCTTAGGTCGCACCATCGGGCAATCCAAAAACAATGATCCAAATCCTCCGAATGATGGAAACAAAAGTGACAAACTGCGCAGCCCAATAGTCCTCCGCTCTCGTAATTGACCCCACAATGGAAGCTTATTATGAATAAGGCGCCAAGCAAGTAAGGAACGACGAGACGGGATACACGTGTGCCAAATCCATTTACCCCAACGAACAATGGGAAAATTCTTATGAATATGCCAAGAGGCTATACGAGATGAAACAGCACCATGAACCGATTTAGACCAAATCCGAGAATCTTTCCCACCAACAACAGGCATGTCCAACATATCCATGACAATATCTTCACAATTCAAGATGAACAATGAAGTGAAATGCCAAGTGCCATCAAAAAGATAGTCGGAGACCTTTTGAGACAAAATCTGCGAAATCGACGAGGATGCCCAATTTATCCGCAATACTATACCCAAGCCAATTATCCCACCGTAAGCGAAATAGTGGAGCCATCTCCGATAATCCATCTAGAGTCTGTCTTGAGAGAAGAAATAAAAGGGCGAAAACCCGTCCACAAAGAGGAACTAACCGGAGTGACCTTAGGCTCAAGATCGCCATCCAAGAACCGGCTACGAAGGAATCTAGCAAACTAGAGAATCAGAGCCAAAATGTCCCAAGTAAAACGCATCAGAAAGGACGCATTCATAGATGAAATAGAACGCAAACCCAAACCACCCTCCTCCGTAGGCGCACACATACGACTCCAAGAGACCGTAACAAGGCCTTTTTTCGTGATGTCCCCGGTACCCGAGATAAAATTGCAGCGGCCGGCCCAAACGACGGATGAGCGTGACCGGCCATTTGTAGACCATCATAGAATGAACAATGAATCAAGATAATCGAATTTACCAAGCAAACCCGACCAGCCATAGACAGAGAATGACCCTTCCAGTTACTAAATTTGCTAATGATACGATCAATAATTGGCTCCAAATGAATCCGTCTTGGCACCCCCTTGAAAAGCGGAACACCCAAATAAGTAAAAGGCAGACTTCCCTCCCTCATCCGTATCGCACAAAGTATAGACCTCTTATGACGAACAAATTTGCCAAAATAGATGGTGGATTTATCACGATTAGCATACTGACCTGAAAGTTGCTCATAATCCGAGAGAATACGAGAGATAGTCGCAGATTATCAATGGAAGCTTGACAAAAATGATCACATCATCAAAGATACAATAAATGCGTAGGATAAGAGATACCATGACCACCAGAATACTAGAGATAGCCCGAGATTGAACGTGTTGACTTATGAGGTTACTTAAAACCTCCTCCGCAATGCAGAAAAGAAGCGGTGACAACGGATCCCCTTGACGGACCCCTTGCGAACACCCAAAATAGCCAACCGGGGAGCCGTTCAGTAAAATTGAAAGCTTGGCAGACTGAAGAATGCTAGAAATCCAACCACAAAATTTGTTCGAAAAACCAAAGGCTCTCATAACGCCCAACAAAAAATCCCAAGAGATGGTATCAAAAGCTTTGCGAATATCCACCTTGATGGCCATGTTGCCACCGTATGCCCGACGATCTAAACAATTAATGCATTCAGAAGCGAGAGAAACACAATCATGAATACGACGACCTGCAATAAACCCAAACTGAACCGGCGAGATGATAGAGGTCGCCACTGGAGCCAACCTGCTGGAAAGGATTTTAGTAATAATCTTGAACAGAAAATTACTAAGAACAATGGGTCGGAACTGATCGACTTTAACAGCCTCTGCTACCTTCGGAATGAGCACCACAAAACTAGAGTTAATGCCAGGGGGGACAACGCCCGTATCAAAGAAATTCTGAACAGCTTGAACCACATCCGACGAAACCAACTCCCAAGCAAACTGATAAAACTTACCAGGGAAGCCATCGGGTCCAGGAGCACTCGCAGGATCCATCTCAAAAACCGCTTGTTTAATCTCCTCGATGGAAGGGCGATTAATGAGACTCATGTTTTGGTGAGGCGTGACCGATGGGTGAATGATAGAGGAAATACGGGTCAACGACGTAGAAGTAGGAGAAAAGGAAGCCGTGAACAAATTTTCATAAAATTGAACCACATGCTCTGCAATAGCAACAGGGTTCCTACAATTCTCCCCATCAATAACTAGTAAAGAAATAGAATTTCTGCACTTACGAATTTTAGCTGCCCGCTGAAAAAACGTAGTATTTCTGTCTCCATCCTTAAGCCAAGTGTTCCGGCTTCTCTGGTGCAACATATCATATTCCTTATGCATTAGCTCCGATAACAGAGCATTAGATTCCACCTCTTGGCAAAAATTCTCATCCGAATAACCATCTATGGCGATCGACTCTGAATGGCAGAATATCCGATAAAATGGACTCCTTTTCTTTGAAAAATATTACCAAAGATCAGAGTTCGATCTTTAAGACAAACTTTGAGACGCTTAAGCTTACCAAGAATGCGACCCGTGGGGAATTAGACAAAATAGGCGTAATCCACGACTCCCGATCACATCATAAAGTCTGTCATCTAGAAGCCACATATGTTGAAACCGGGCGCGGACGAGGAAGGAGATGAATCCTTACAAGTGATGGAAATGGGATGATGGTCAGACATAGTGCGAGGCAAAACATAGCAACGAACAAACTCCCATAAGTTCAAGAAACCCTCTGACATAAGACCCCTATCAATTTTAGATTCCACGTGATTCCCCGTATGCATGCGTCCTTTCCAAGTATACTTATGGCCAGACGAAGGGATGTCTATCAACTGACAATCTTCGATAAAACGCGTAAATTCATGACACGAAGTCATATTCGGAACGTGCGAGCTACGCCGTTCATGAGCACCTAACACAGCATTAAAATCCCCGACCACTAGAAAATTAGAAACCCGGGAAGCTAAAAGATCACGCCAAAGTTCCCGACGGCGCCCATACGAGGCATGACCATGGACAAATCCAATTCTGAAGTTACCCATCGGGAGAGCAACCTCAACCAAAATAAATTGGTCAGTCATATGCAACACGGAGGCTGAAGTGAAACGAGAGGAAACCAAAATCCAAATGTTAGCAAGCATGCCCGACCTATGGTTGACCGTTAGAACGGATAAACCCATAGCCGTCCAATAAGAGGAGTGAATCGAAGAGATATCCGTTTTAGGTTCCACCAGACAAAGCCAATCTGGTTTGGTAATCAAGCAATGATGTCGTAAGCTAGCTTTTAGAGAGATCGTTAGAGATCCCTCTAACGTTCCAGTGAAGGATATTCATTGTTTACGAGAGAGCTCCTCAATCGGAGCCATTTTAGTATGCCGGGATTCCTCCTCAACTTCATCAGCCCAAGACTTAGAAGCAACCATATCCATAATATTATGATTCTCAGATTTCCCTACAGGCACCCGAAGAGCAGGCCTAGAAGGGCCTTCTTTTCGAACCACAGATAGCTTTTGACGAATTTCTTGTAACTTTTTGTCCGCTAATGAATCGACAAGTGCATCCTCGGATCTGAAGGTGTAAGAAATAATCGAGGTGTCCGGACCTAATAGGGGATCCGGTCGTCCACCTTCAACTAAAGCAACTTCCGTTGAAGGCGGATTAATAACCATAATAGCATCATTGTTCTTGCCACA
The DNA here is from genome assembly GCA_016081115.2 of Rehmannia glutinosa. NCBI lineage: Eukaryota > Viridiplantae > Streptophyta > Magnoliopsida > Lamiales > Orobanchaceae > Rehmannia > Rehmannia glutinosa. The sequence continues at coordinate 427,040 of JABTTQ020002596.1, forward strand.
CGCATCCTCTTTTGAAATCGAATCCATCATTCCCGGCCCAGCTTCTATCGCTAAAATAGGGCTATCCGAAGGGACTATCATCTCCAGAGGCATGACATTTTCAATTTCCGTATCCAAATTATCTCCATCCTGACTTCCAAGAAGGGCAAAAGTATTACTAGTATTCAGTAGTGGAGGAATATCATGAGAAGGAGATTTTGATCTTCCTGGGGCAAGAATATCAAGATCCTCGCTTCGAAAGTTGCTCAACAGACGAAACCTTAGAATTAGGAGCTTCGTCGACTTGCCATGTGGCTTAGGATTACGAGAACGCTCCGAGCTCTAAAAGGAGTTGCTCGTTATTTATTTGACAAGATATACGGTACGTGGAGTGACCAATAAATTGACAATGACGGCAGAATTCCGGAAGACGTTCATACTGAAAGAAAATAAATCCAGTGTGCCCTGTACGATCAATTTTCATCTTCTCCGGAAGACTCATTCTTAAATCCACATCCACAAGAACACGTGCGAAATGACCCAGAGACCCGGAAATATTGTTCTCATCAATTTTAATAGGTGAACCAATAGCTCTAGAATTCCCATAAGCACCTCGGGGTGCCAATATTCCCAACTAAGACCAAAAATACGAACCCATACTTGAGCAATGGATGTGGTTGTGTTGTCGGGATCGAAATCCGGTGTCCATGGCTGCAAACGAAATGTGCCTGGTGACAGAGAATAAAAACGTTTTTTCCACACAACATCCCTATCATTGAGATTAGAAAAATGTATGTTATAAAACCCTTTACCCAACGAAATAATACGGAAAGAATTAATACGCCATAAAGACTGCAATTTGTCGTAAAGATTTGAAATTGTCAGGGGCTTGCTACCCTTAGCATATAAGGTCCTACCAATCAAAGATTTTTCGCATAATTGACGTCTAGATTCATATATCTCATCCGGAATTTCTAAAGAAAAGATATTACCAGTTTTCTTGGGAATGAGCGGAGATGAAACCTTAACATTTGGCATGGGAATCGAGAAGGCGAAGATTGTTTCAATATACCACCTGCAAAGTAGTCGATCGAGCACCGAGATTTTGTTTGTCGTGGGAAGGAATCAACAAGATAGGAGAATACGCCGCAACCATGTCCAAAGTATTACGATCAAGTGACGTTGAGGGCATGCGATCGAACCGGAGTAAAGCTGTGGATTTCCAGGACTCCATAGCCGAACAGGAGATGGAGGGTAGGAAGAGGCATCGTTTTTTTTCCGATCAATCAACCCATTACCTCTCGCTTATTCCCCAAATTCACCTTGGGGAATTTTATCAAACAGTTGTGAGCACGGTGATAAATGAAGCCAACCCCTCAATGTGTAAGAGGGTTTGAAGGGCAGCAAGTATAAATTTGGGCTCGTTCGGTTGCAACCCATCAAACCTATTAAGTAGTTTGGTCGTTTAAATGGGTCATAGGATGTACGGCCCATTAGCTAATAAGAATTTTTGGTTGGGATCATAGTAACAGCCAAGTTAGGTCCTTTTACCATTGTGTCCTTAATTATGTTTGATCAGTATTCTAAAAAAACGTCAGACGCTAGTCGGACGGCATTCTGGGGCTTAGTGTATAGACGGAGCATGGACAGAGTTAGGCAGGGTAGGTGGAGCCTAATCGGAAAAAAATTATAAGCAGACAATGGGAGTTAGCGCCTAGGTGGGGACTAATCGGTGCTAAAACAAAATCTATAACCCAAACAACAAAATTGAATTATAATTTGCAGCTCATTAAACTATTTCGCTAATGATCCAGGGTTTACTATTCGTTAAACTTTTGTGTATTAATAAACAATCTTTAATAATTTTTACAAAGTGGAGCCACTAAAATGAAATTATGATGGCAACAATGTCATATAAGTGACATCAGCTTAACTCGTACTAAAATGAACCAAAAACACCAGCAAAGAAGGAGAAACAAATTCATTATAAGGTGCAGAAAGGAACATGGGGTTTAAAAACGATGGGAAAATTCGCTGTCGTCAAATGTTGTCTTGGTTCCCAAGGTATTCCAAATTTATGTAAATGATACCCAATAAAAGGTGCCCATAAAGGGCAACCAAACAAGCCCTTACGATTTAACCAAACAATTTTTAGGTAGTAGGGATATTTGAGACCTATTATATTTTGACAGAAACATTCAGTCTTTTAAGAGGTTTGGGGCAGTATAATTACGATTTAACAATTTGTAGATTGTACGGCTATTTTAGTCCTATTATATTTTGACAAAAACATTCAGCCTTTTAAGAAAGGTATAGATAGATAGATAGATATAGATAAAAAAGGTTTGGGCCATGTATAATTACGATTTAACCATAACAATTTGTAGATTGTAGGACTATTTGAGTCCTATTATATTTTGACAGAAACATTCAGTCGTTTAAGAGAAGTTTGGGCCATGTATAATTTCGATTTAACCATAACAATTTGTAGGTTGTCGGGCTATTTTAGTCCTATCATATTTTGACAGAAACATTCAGCCTTTTAAGAGAGAAAATATAGATATAGATATAGATTATTGATATAGATAGATAGATAAATATGCACAAGGAATTATTTTCTTGATAAACAGTTGATAATGACCAAGAATTACATGCAAAGCTAATTAATTCTATGGAAAATAAAATCCCACCAATGCTGCAAAATGGTGAGTTACAACAACTGACTTAAAATTGATTTTGGAACTAAAAATTATTTGTTGCACATATATATCAAGTCAAAAAAAAAAAAAAAAAACTATCTATCCATCCCTCTTAATTATTTGAGTGACAATACCAAGAGCAACAGTTCTTCCTGAAGCTCTAAGGAACACCCTTCCTAGACTTTTACATTTGCTATACTCTTCCACACAAACTGGTCCTTGCAGAACCACCTGATAGCAACAAAGGAAACAAAAACTCTCATCAAAACTCGAGCACCAATTTCGACTAACTAATCGAAACTCGTTACACTGACCTCAACCATTGCATTCTGCTTGGCCAATAAACATCTCGGGGACTTCTTACTCGGCTTCCCTGTCTTGGGATCGAGCAGAGACAATATCTTCACAACTCTTGCAGCCTCTTTTGCGTGATGTATGTGAAATTCCAACTGTGAATCACCGGCCAGAGGTTATGTCGGTTGAATAATACAAGAAGATAAAAAAAGGGATAATTACAAAAGAACCCATGTGGCTTGACCTAATTACAAAAAAAAAACCATAGATGTTTCACAATTACAAAAAGGCCCCTAAAGTTTGATTACGTCTTAAATTTAAGGGCATAACTGTAATAATTCTTGAATATCAAGGGCATTTTTGAAATATATTTTGCATATGAAGGGGGGAAATGTAAGTGAAATCAAACCTCAAGGTCGTTTTTGCAATTTTCAAAAATCTCTGGGTTTTTATGTAATTAGCCCATACGTTAGGGGTTTTATTGTAATTATCCCATAAAAAAATACACAAAATTAATAATACTTGTTAATCTAGTTTTACCTGAGAACCCATCACAATTGGGGTTGAAACATCCAGCACAAGGATCTTCAGTTCCAAGTGGTTTGCGACTTCAACCGGGTAATCAGGGTGACATATCACACCTCCAGCTGTCACACGATTCCCCTCAATACCTTGCAAATTCACTGTCACATTGTCACCGGCTCTTGCCATACTACATGGTTGAGAGTCCCGTTCCAAAGAACGGGCCGTCGCTATTTCTCTTGAAGGCATAACCAATACCTGTAACCAACAAAAATTGTTAAAATGTGGGCACATGTTTAATAACCTACAGATATTCCTTCAATGAAACATGCATAATTCTTAAGGATTCGGATTTTAGGGGAGGACTTGGGGGAAGGATTTCAAACAACTCATCATAAGCTGGATTTGAAATCCACTACGACGACTCAAAATAGCTCAAAATAGAGCTCAGTGATTTGAAATCCGTGTATTATGACATTATCCAAACAAGATCAATGGATTTGTTATTATGGATTTGAAATCCAAAGCTTTAAACTCATCGATCCAAAATGGAGCCTAAGGTAAAAACTCTCTGTTACTGCTGTCTTGCATGCAGTCAGGCCAAAAAAGTGCAGAGACGCTTAAATTCTGTTTTTTATAGCCTAAATGAGAGGTGGATCAACAACCCACGTATTATTCCACACTAAACTAGAGATTCAGATATCAAGAAATAATGAGACACAAATATCCGGTACCTTAAATCCTGTTCGAATAGCCCCACTTTCCAATTTCCCACATGCAGACACCTGACCTTGTGATTGTGACTTTATAACATCACATATTGGCATTAGAAGCGGCTTGGAGTAATCTCTATCAGGAAGCTGGAGAGAATCTATTGCATCCAACAAAGAAGGTCCATTAAACCTGCAATAGCAGTAATTTCACAAGGGCTCAGCACAGCTTCAAATAGAAGTAAATCCATCAAACTCCATACGAACATTACTGTGATAGCCAACTGCCTGCACACATATTCAACCTACAATTCAAAGACAATATAATACACTACGGAACTACACATCCAGTAAACAACTAACATAAACACCCGCCAAAAAAGTAAATGCTCTTGCCCCACCCACATACAGAAAAGGTAGCAGTCATATGATACACTGAAGCTCTGTAGATGCTGAATTCTACTAGCACTTGAGATAATACGAATATCGCCAGATCATTAAAAAAAAAAAAAGATGAGTTGAAACGTTTTGGGGATAATTACAAAAGACCCCCTGAGGTTTGGGCTAATTACAGAAAAACCCAGAGATGTTTCAAAATTACAAAAAGTCCCCTCAGGTTTGATTATGCCTTAAATTTAAGGGGTTATCTGTAATATTTCTAGAAATATCATGGGGTTTTTGAAATATTTATTGTTTATGAAGGAAGAAAATGTAAGATGGAATCAAACCTCATGGGGTTTTTTGTAATTTTGAAACATCCCTGGGTTTTTCTGTAATTAGCCTAAACCTCAGGGGTGTTTTTGTAATTATCCCAAAGTTTTATGCAGATGAAAGCTCCCAAAATTATTCATTTCGTCAATCTATATGCATGGAAATCAAAGCATAAAAGAATTTGATTCAACAATGCAATACTAATCTACGCAAGAACAGTACAAGACATATTATTTGGTATCTATAAACTAATGGCAACTACTAAGATAAGAGCATGCTTAACAGGCACACACCATATGAATATAGAGGTAAATTGACATAAACGAACTGGATAATATAAGAGGAGAAAGAAAAAAAGAAAAAGGAAAAAAAAAGAAGCAAAGAACAAGCAGCAGATACAAGCAACTAACCAGGACAGCCGAGCATCAGAAGGATTTGCTACCAAGTTTTGATTTTCCATTGCACTGGCTGGAATCCATAAAATAGAAGAATCTTTAAAACCACAAGAACGGAGAAATGTTCCTAGTTTCTGCTTCACCTCATCAAATCGTTCCTTGGAGTATTCCACCACATCCATTTTGTTTACAACAACGATAATCTGGTCGACACCAAAGCTCCTAACCAGCTGTGCATGTTCCCTCGTTTGCCCTCCAACAGCATCTATGCCCGCTTCAAATGACCCCATTGAAGCATCAATCACTATAATTGCAGCATCTGCTTGAGTTGCACCAGAGATCATGTTTGGAACAAAATCTCTATGTCCCGGGGAGTCGAGCAGCACAACATGATATTTTCTTGAAGTGAAAAAAGCAACTCCCACATTCATAGTTATACCCCTTTCCCTTTCTTCGGCACTTTCATCCAATGCCCATGCATAAGCAAAAGATCCTTTTCCCTGATCAAACAAGAAAAAGCATATATTTCCAGCAATACAATTCAGAAGCATGGAATAAATTAAGAAAAATGGTGGTATTATTACCTGTTGTTTAGCTTCCTTTTCATATTTGTGCATCACTTTCTGGGATATTTGTCCCAAAAGATGAAGTAACCTTCCTGAAAGTGTTGATTTCCCAGAATCAACATGGCCAACCTAAGTACACAGGAAATTCTAAATTATAGGTGTGTGTAAACGCAATACTTTGATGGACATTTTTGATACGACATTAGAAACTTACAATTGCAAGATTTAGTTGACTCAGTCCAGCATCTACTTTGTTGGGAATCATCCATGTCTCAGGATTATACTCTGAAATTGATGCTGTTTTTCCGTTGTGAATAATTTCTGCTTTTCCAGTTTTGGAAGACGACGACTCAGTTTTCGCACTACTACTAACTGGTTTCTTTCCGCTGCATGAAGCAGAATCATTCTCATTAACTCCATTATGTCTCTCTCTTGTCACTGATGCTGAAGAGGACTCCGACCCTTTAGCAGCTACCGCTGATTTAACTGGAATATCCATCTCTCTTTCCCTCGGGGCATTACCTATGACAAAGACTTCTCAAAGTTTGCTCAAGTAGAAAAAGAGGCATGTGAAAAAGTGATCAAACACCACAATGAAACATAAGAAGTAAATTTAGTTCTATATGTTATTTTAACATATGGAAGAACTTCAACGGACAGGATCTTTAGTGAGTACATAGGGAAATTTGGTGTAAGAGGGGCATCGAGAGCCAGTATCAATTTATTCAGAAATCAACTGGCCACTAGCGGTGATTCGTGAATGCTAGACTTCAAAATTTACCCACCAGGCCCCTTGCTTTTCCACTTTCATATGTTCTTTTTCTTTTGGCGGGGCAGGGTTTTGCACCCCTACCAGCAATGAGTAGCATATACAATCCATGTATTGCAAGAAAGTGCCAAATATAACAGTTGGAAAATAATAAGCCACTCTGCACAACGCAGAGTAATTATTGTCGTAATCAAAATCCTCATCCATGGCCTAGTTTTTCCATTCTAAGACAACAACCATAATGTGAATAATCTATTTCCAAAAAAAAGTGAAAAATAGTTACTACTTTTCTTGTATATACTCAAGAGTATCAGAGAATTTATCAAACAATAATTTATTGACTTGAAATCAAAAATTTAAATTTCTAGATTTGGCAATTAAAGGCCAATGGAATCGTACACCTAGAAGGCTAACAAACACGTTGAAACAAAACAAATTCATAATTTTTGCAAGAGGACAAAGAAGAACCAATTTGTGACTTAAGTTTAACTAACTATAAGAATGACAACTAACTAAACTAGTTACATTCCTCCCCCCCCCCCCCCCCTAAGGCTCAAACCAACAAGCTCAACCAAGAAAATAAGCGAATACCCTTGCTAGCAACTGCCACAACTACCTGATCACCAAGCACACCAGGAAATAAAGCTCATCCTCAGACACATCAATCCTTCAGATTGTAGTTGTTGGTATTTCTAGATTATTTAGGATCTTATCATCATGAATGGCATGCAATGACCTTTAACATAATAAATAAAGCCTCGTACGTAGCTAAATATTGTACGGTCACCATGTTGCACCAGAACACAAGTGCGATATATTATGTGTTCTATGACCATCCTTTGCACAATACTCTAGTATTTCTGGCTTTTCCTAGGCACAGATAAGGAAATACTTGGATTATGTTCAGTGAAAACAAAGTCTGGTGATGCACTATAAAACCATAAGAGATATACCTTTGGATTTCAATTTCACTGATTGCAATCCAATTGATACCAAATCATCTGGAGACGGAGCATCGAACTTGAAAGGGGCTGTATCATCATGTGCAATGTCAGAAAAAACAAGAAAGATGATGTATCCCCATCATAGCAACAAAAGACATCTAATGGTCTAGGGCACATTTTTAACTTTGGTCTAATAAAATATGATTGTCTACTGAATGATAACCAGCTTTAGAACCTGTTCCGACCTATATTAAGTTTGTGATGATTTTGAGAGCTAAAAGCACTATTGAATTCCTGAAAAGAGCCACGTATATTTCCAAGTTTGTGGTTAAGATAGTCATCTGTGGAAGCAACATCATTCTGCGCTTCAAAGATTATAGACCTTTTGGCCATATGTTGCGGCAATGATGCAAAAAGAGACTTGGCCATCACTGATGCTCCAGAATCTTTGCATATACCACCCACTGCATGGAAATGATCTACTCTATGAAGGATTTAGGGAAAACAGAAATAGACGTGTGTGCAAATGAGTAAAAAGACATGTGACCAACCCGACTAGCCTATGACAAAAGTTAGAAAGTTGACAGATTAAATAAAACGAAGTAGCAATTTTCGAGAAAGGATTCATTGATGAATATTGATGTTCGACGGCATAGAAAAGAGAAAAAGGAGAATTAACGAAAGAAGTATGTTTCTCTTATTACATTAATTCAATAACAACATGAGCAATTCAAAAGAAAAACAGAGACTCAAGTAACATAAGGTTATACCTGTAGCAGTATCGCTTTTAGTATTAACCTTGACCAAAGGGTGACGTAAAACACCACATATTTCACACGCAGACATACTATCTTCATTATCATAGGTACAAATTGGACAACGCCAGACATCCGTCTTGCCGGTTTGTTGTTTTGCCATTGTCTTGGGTGCTGTCCCTATCAGAAACCAATCAAGAGACATAAAAAGTATGCACAATGAATCTCAATTGCAAGAACTGCGAATAAAAGACACCAGAAAAAACAAGCGAAGGTATGTTCAATAACATGAAAGCTAATATCTTGCATACTTTGAGTTCTCTGTGGGTTTTGAAGCTCACAAACACCCTCATGGAGAAATGAAATAAAATAGCAAAACATTTCTCTACAAGTCCAAGAAACAACAAATATAACAGATCCCATGATACTTGAACCTTTCATAGACGGAAATTTACATAAATCCACTGCTAAATTTTGAAAAGTACATTATCCACTTCATTTCTTATGATAGGCTAAAAAGGAATCTCCTATTTCTTCTCTAATTCCTCATTCTTTTGAACAACATAAAGAACTTCACAGAAAGATTAAGCATCTGGATTTTATACACAGGAATATTTCATGGCTGCAATATAGTCATCATCATCATCAACTGCACCTTATCCCACTATGTGGGGTCGGTGGTGTGAAGTTTATAGTGTCAATTAATTGTCTAAAATTAATTAACACTACAATTCACACAGAAAGCAAAGTGACAAAGTTTTACGTCGGGTGCCCTTCCTGACGCAACCTTCATACGAAGGAAAAATGAGATGAAATTCCAAAACCATCATCATCATAGGTTTTTCCACTTGCATGGAAAATATGATGAGACGGTGATGAGTTGAGATAGTTGCTCTAGTCATATCCCATTACATAATTGATATTACAAAATCAACATGTACACCATGGAACATGACTACATGGCTGCAATATAGTAATTAACAAATTGAAGAAAGCCCTAACTATGCATCAAGTTTACAGGGAACATAAACTTCACTTGAGAAATTGATAAATGTCTTAAGGTTTCAAGTTGAGACATAATACGATAATCTGAACCCATGTACTAAATATTTAGCACCAATGAAACATGAGTGTTCCTCAATCTACCACATCTGCCCCAGTAAAGACCAACAGTGCGCAACATTTTTCACTGAGCCCCGCATCTTGCTATTTAAATGTAAAACTGAAAATAAGACCTCATGCCCTTGCCACTGGAGAAAAGAGAATGATTAAGCTCTGACTATTTGACAAAGCAGCAAATATGTCTATTTCCAGCTCTGTAAGATGCAAACATGAAATGGTTCACAAATTAAAGAACAAATTTATACTGGATCATGAATTCTACAAACTGATTAAGGACTGAAATATTGTGCTGATGTGCCTCAAACAATATTCGTAAAGCTTTAAGGCGAGATTCCATTTGAAAGGCTTATTGTTCTATTATTGACTCTTGCATATTTCCATAGGAAGGCCATGCAATTTTCACCATGCATCCACAGAGACCAGCCTAGTGTAGAACTGCACTTAACAAAATTTCCTCCTAAACCCAAGTAAAAGCAAATTAATTTATACCGCCAGACAACAAAACCTCTAACATCCATTGTAAAGCATCTTTGACAACAAAAATGTTGATGGAAAAATTTATTTGATAATTTATCATTATCAGGATATGGACTACTGTTCTCATAAAAGATGAATTACCTAAGTAAATAATGGTATAAACATTGAACTGCAACGTTTAGACTTCCAGTTGACAGAAATACGTTTCTCATGAAGAGTACATATCCTTTAAGTAGTAGTTTTGGGTCTATGAATGAATTTTCTTTACTAAATAATGGTGTAATCATTGAACTGCAACTTTTAAACTTCCAGTTGACAAAAATGCAACCATTCCCTCGGAGATATGCCTTGAGAATCTAAACATGATGGCTAGATCTATCCTCATTCCCCGTTCTCTTTATTTGCGTGATGACCAGATTTCTTCTCATTCATTTTTTATTTCTTTTCCTTATCAATTTACCGACAAGTTAAAAACTAGCCCCAACTTTCAAATCAGCTTCTTTATCAAGTTAAAAGCAACCCATTCAAAGAATAAAATGCTAGACCGCCTAAAAACCCACGTACACCACAAACAAAACTTCTGGATAAGAACCATTTCTCACTAAGAGAGATGGTACTTGGTCTCACCTATTAGAGGTAAGGTCAAGGGTTCAAACCTCACCCCTCCCCTACAATCCATTTGTAAAGGTTTGAATTTTAAGAAATATATATATATATATATATATATATATAAAAAAAAAAAAGCCTGTAGGATAAGAAACACCATGAGGCCAATGGTTTCTTGAGGTCATTGATCTCTAGAATTTTATACCCATTTCTTCACTTAATGAAGATCACAAAAAGGTTGTCCTGCATCAATAAAGTCCTCTAGCCCTAGACTCAACAGGCCATCTCTAGGTTGTCATTAAGATAGAAACAAACCAGATTTGATTTCTCAAATTTCAATTGAGGATAAAAACAGGCTCACTTTCATATGTTTCTCCTTTCTTTTAAAAATACTCCAACATCAAACTTTTAAGGCAAAAGAGTTACTATTTAGTTCATTATCATCCTACCTAAACGAAAAAACTCACATTGCCAGTCCTGAACTGTGTCCCAAATTTGACAAGATTATTCAATGTGATGTAATTTATTTATTTATTTACTTACTTTGAAAAAGGTTAAAAATATCCAAATAGTAATAATGCAAAACGTTCCTTTACTACGCAGACAAAGAGAGGGTAAAAACTTACCATTTTCTTCCACTTCATCATCGTAATCGTAATCATCTGCATAGTCATAGTTGTAATCTTCATAGCCATCATAGTTATCATCATAATCAACTCCATAATGCACTTTACGAGGCATGTTTCCAATTACTGTCACATACTCACATACAACAGGATTTTAACCAAACATTTATCAAAAAAGACAATTAAATCTGAACTACAGCAGGCTGTAACAAATGAGTAGATTAAACTTTAAGCTGCTTCCAACAACAGAAAATTAACATACCACGGCTACTTATTGCACTAAATCGAAGACCTGGGATATGAATAATCCCCCAGTAATTGTGAACCGAGAGCTTTCAATCCATTAGAGTTGGTGTCATAAGAGTTCGATTTCTTGCATCCGCGGCGGAGAATAAAGGTTTTTTGGTTCACCGTTCTCGACTTCTCTCTTCTTTCCCCTTTTCTTTTTTCTAGTTTTCTCTGTTCTTATTATTTATTTTCTTAATATTTATTGTTTAATATATTTGATGCCAGCCAGTAGAATAAAGGGTGGTGCTATTGGTACCATTTTTTTACGAGTACACCTACTTTCTATGTACACTATCCCCTATTTTTTCAAATATGACACAATTGAGGAGTTCACCCCACTTTTTTCCAATTTTACCATTGCACTTATTTTCTGTCTCAAATACAACCAAAATGATAAACCCAATGCGCGGCGACGGCGACGGAAGAAATTCCACCAATCTTTTTAGATTATGCATTTTTTAATTTATTTTAGTTTTGAATTTAATACTTTAATTTAATTTCACACTTATAGTTGGATTAGTTTGGGTAATTGTTGGGTATAAATATTGGGTAATTGTATTTGTTTGATTCTACAATTACATGATTTTTTTTTTCTGGTTTTTGTCTGAGTTTGGGGAAGATGACGACGGATGGCACGATGGTATACTCGATCGTGCCATAAGGCACGATCGGAAAATAACTACGATTGTGCCATCATGCCAAGTGGCACGATCGAAAAATAATTACGATCATGCCACACGAGAAAAATTTTAACTACACTGCAATCGTGCCAAGTAAGGGTATCATAGTCTTTTAAACTAATGACATTTTTGAAATTAAATGAAGGAGATGTACTAACAATTTTGGGGTGTCAATAGCGTCACCCTAGAATAAAAGGAGTTATGTGGACCTGGGCCTTCTGTTTTCATTCTAAATAATAAATAGTAGTAACAAATGGGTTGTACTTCTCTAATGGGTTTTTATTTATCAATAAGTGCCCCCAGGGTTTGTCCTTGTGGCGAACGCTCTCTTAAGAGAGTTTGAGGTCCCGGGATCGAACCTCTGCTATCGTTGGAGTGTGGGCTTGGGGTTGTCCACCTCTACAGAGGATTAGTCCCATTACTAGTGCATGAACGCTCCATAGGTATCGGCGCAGTGTGGGCAATTGTATAGCTAAGTGTGTGGGAATATCTCTGATAGACAAATATATATATATATATATATATATATATATCAATAAGCCACTTTGACTTGACAACATTGTAGTTTGTAAATTTCATATAAAATTATTGTACTAGACCACTAGTTCATTCGATTTACCCCACACATATATATATATATATATATATATGATTATACTAGTGATATTTTTTCTGTATTCAATTTACTATGTTAGGTTTGGCGAATTCAGGATAGACAAAAGCAACAGAAGTTAAATTTCTTTTTTACATACATAAACATACATAAACTGATATTCCGTGTGGATTAATCGGACGACACATTCGAATTATCCTTTAAGAATTAAAATTATGAAATCATACCTTTTGGTGAAAATTCCTAATCTTCCTTCAACTTGGGGTGATTTTTTTTTTATATCCAAAAATTAATCTCATGCTCTTATATTTATAATTGGCTGGTTAAGATTTTATTGGAATCCTATTCCAACTTAAAACTTAATTTTCTTGCTAACAAAAGTAATACAAGTTATGGTATGAGTCTAACTTTTCCATAACTCAATTTTCTAATCCAATTAGGATTATTCTAGTTAGTGCTGCAATTGAACTGAACCAAGCCGAGCTTTGAAGAGTTTGAGTTTGACTCGTTTATTATCGAGTCGAGCTCGAGCCTGAATTTATCGAACATATTGATGGCTCACGAACTTAACTTTTCAAGCTTAATCGAGCCTAAATAAGCTTAGTAAATATTAATTATAAATTAAATTATTTATATTACAAAAAATAAAATTATATATATAAAAAAACACATAATATATTTATTAAAACCTATGATTTTATTCAAACAAATAAATTTATTCAAATATTTTTATATTTATTAGAAGTTAACATATAAAAATTAAAGTTGAAGTCAAAATTAGTTTAATTTATACGAGTTTACTAACGAGCTTACTAACGAGCTTGTTCACGAGCTAACGAACCGAATATCTCTGAGTTTGAGTTTGGTTCATTTATTTTAACGAACATACTTAAACGAACTAACATAATAGTGCCTTGCTGAAGCTGGAAAATTGATGCCAAACTCCATTTTGACACACTACTATAGTTGCCTAAATAGTGTTGCACCAAAACTGGCGCAACACTGATGTTCCGCTATCCCTTTTCCCATTTTTTTTCTTTTTTTTTGTTTCTTTTTAATTTGATTTTGTTATATTTTAATATATAATAATAATGTTATAATTAATATAAAATATTAACATTAATCTTGTTATTAATTATTTATTTTTAATACATATTATTCACCATAGTATAGATTAGATATAATAATTTACAGTTTTAATTAACAAACTATGTATTTAGTATACTATGTTCATAAGTAATTGTTGTTTAATAAAATAATTTTCTATTGAAATAATGAAGAATATTCCTTTTAGTGCAAAACTTGAATGGTTGGAGATGGATTTTAAGTTTTATGCAAAATTTATATTATTTTAGTGCAAAAGTTGCTTTAAAATAGAATTATGGGTTGGAGATTGCCTAATACCTCATTCAATATCTGCAACTTGTAAAACGAAAACAAATCAAGATGATATTTGTAATTTTAAAAGATATTTGAATTTGTTTGTAATAGGTACATACCAATATCAAAGATAGTTTTGTAAGTTAACATATCTATATAAGCACTCTATCTTTGTGAGTGCATAGAGACTATTCATATACTCTGGTAATTAAAAATTCATGATCAAGATGAATCCTATAAATTAGGTGTTAGTAGGCTAAATTATTAATATTAAGGGCAATAGTGTAAAATTAAGTTGCAACCATACTATTATTTTTGTTACTAATCTTAATTGATTCCCTTTTTTTACAGTTACCATAAGGCCGAAAAATTAGCAGATACCAAAAATAGTCTTCTTCATCGTTCTTCTATCATGTTTTCTCCCCCAAATCGAAGTGTCCTAACAAGCTAATATGTGTAGACAAAATGACTAAACCTATTGCCTAAATTAATATAAAATTCATACTATAGCAATACATCATTATAAATATGCATACACGGTCCTATAAATACACAATTGGTCATTACAAGGTAGGGAAAGAAAACAACAACAAATATACCAAAAAGCAAATAATTATCAATTAAAATATTTACATTATAAATTGCTTTGAAACTTTACTAATATAAATTATATTAGTAATAAATAAATATAATATACATATATATTAAGGAAAAATGAGGACGGGGACAGAAAATCCTCATTTTACTTAAAGTGAATGGGGACGGGGGCGGAAATGAGATGAGGAATATAAATGTCATCACCGTATCATCCTAGATTTTGGAGAAGTGGAGAATTCCATCCCCGTCTCATACCCAATCTAACTAGAGATTATTCTTCCCATTTTATTCGCGTGTCTCGAAGATTTTGCAATCTCTAATCTCATCCCTCCCCTTATGATTAATTTTTATGAGAACTAATTAAGGTGTAGACAAACAAACATAATGCATTGGAATTGAGTGACATTCCAAGAAGACAATCAAGAAACAGGGAGGACTGCCCTGGGGCATAGCTCAATTGGTAAAGAATTTGGGTGACGTATTGTCTGCTTGCTGGCACTCACAGTGTGGTTGTTCGAATCCATCTGGTAACAATTTACAGGGTGGAGGAAGACTTGTGTGGTGATTCAGTTTTCGGCAGCCAAAGGATCTGACTAGTTGAGGCATAACTCGCGCTTCACATCCTCCACGAAGCTTCAGGGCAAGGACAGTAGAGACCTCAGAGATGAGGTTCATCTTTTTTTTTTTTTTTTTTAAGAAACAGGGAGGACTATACGCACGTCTACACAACTCTTTTGGCTTGACACATCAATTAGTTTTTTTTTATTTTATTTTTCGCTTTTATAATACTATAAACAATTATGGTGGGTGGCTTTCATATATTATTTTAAATAGCATATCAAATCGACCATTGGGTGATGAATATAACTTTGTTCTCCACGAACCTCTTAAATAAAAAAAACAAATAAATATTGAGTCACATTATTTCTAAATCTTTTATTGCAGGGAATTTAGCCTCAAGCATTAGTGTTTTTTACTCTCCAGATTGTGTTTTGAATTTGTTGGGGATAAAATCGACTTTTTCACTTATCCTAATTTTAATTATTGTACACCTATTTAATTATTCAATATTATTTTTTGAAACCAATTATTCAATATTGTTAATTACTATTGGATCACAGTTCACAGATATAATTATTCGACTCATGTGGCCCGTACCGGTCTACGGGCCCACTTTATCCTACGAGGTCCATGAGACCCATCAATCCGGGTATAAAAAAGATCCATCATTATTATTTGTAAGTATTCTCAGTTAATTGATCTCAATTGCTATGTCCTTTGCTATGGAATTATTCTCTAACCGGTACTGAATTGAACCTCGGATGGGCCTTCTTGGGACAACCATAGGTCCATAGGGCCCCTCCGACGTTTGATAAATTATCGCAGACAAGTTCCCATCTCAAAAACTATGTACCAGCTCCGGAGAATAACACTTTTATCAGAAACCTTAACTTGAAGTGATGTGCGGATTTAAACAACATCAAAATTATATGATTATTTGGAGAGTTATAAATTAAATAATTGTATTTGATGGATAATTCTTAATGGGTAATCATATCATGTAATATAAAGGGATGACTACAAAAACTGACTCCAAGATCCAGTCTAATTATAAGAAAGAATTTTTTTTTTCAAAATTATAAATATCCCGTTGACATTTGTTTCTATTTACAAATTGCCCTCTCAAGAGATGGGTGTTTGTTAGCTAAATACAAATCTCTCTTGAGGGATGTAAACTTGTAACACCTTAAGGTGATATTTGTAATTTTGAAGATACTGACATTTTTTTGTAATTAGGCTAAAATTTAGGCATAAGTTTGTAATTATCCCTAATATTAATTATATAAACAAAAATTCAAGTTGTTATTTGAACTATCTCTTCTATAGTGCAAATGCTTGACTGATTGCTCGACTTTTGTTTTGTAAATTTTGTTTCCTAGAGATAAGTGACAAAAAATTGTACTAAAAACAAAAATAGGTCTGAGAATGTGTTCAGATATGAGATGAATGAATTAAGTTTTATTTACAATTTGGTCCTGTAAGTATAAGTGGGTGATATAGTTGGTGTTTTTGTAAATATTTTATGTAGCAATATTGGTATTGTAAATCCAAAGGGTTGACATATTTAGTCATGTAAGTATTCTATGTAGCAATTTATGTCCCATAAAATAATTTTTTTTTACATTTTTTGTCCTAAATGGGTAAGTCACATTTCACAATCTTTTAGGTCAAAATTATACAAACTTGAAACTTATGGGACCAAAATTACATAAAAATAAAATTTACTGGACTAAAATTACTACATAGCATACTTGGAGGACCAAATATGCCAATTTTTTATACTTATAGGATTAAAATTGCTACACACAATAATTATATGACTTAATATGCCACTTTTTTATATTTACATGACCAAAACTGCAATTAAGCCGAATAATAATAATAATAATAATCAAATGTGATGTATTTTCTTAATAAAATAGTGATTGAATATAATCGGTAATTAAAAACATAAAAATGAATAATGTAATTATGATATTAAAATGTAACGATGACAGCTCATTTGACGTTCTTCTAGTAAATAAAATAAAGGTATAACTACAAAAGACCCCCTAAGATTTGGCCTAATAACAAAAAATTCCAGACATATTTTCAAATTATAAAAAGCTCCCTCATGTTTGATTCTGTCTTAAAGTTAAGGGGGTAACTATAATATTTTTAGAAATATTTGAAATGCATGTTTTTTGTTTATGGATGAGAAAAATATAAGATGAATCACAACTGAAGGAGATTTTTGAAATTTTCAAAAATCTTTGAATTTTTTTGGTAAGTAGTCCAAATCTCAGGGAGGTTTTTGTAATTATCCCTAAAATCAATTGACCAAACCTGCCTCATTTTATTCTAAAGTGTGTACGTGTGTATTTCTTATAAAATCACTTCCAATAACATTATTTATTCCAAGTTAAAAAAAGTTCCAACCTAACATGCAGTGAGTACTCTTCATGCTACGCACGTTCAAATAGGGTTCTAGGGTTCTAATCATAGAAGAAACCGTGTGTCTTCCCACCACAACAATGCAAAATGTTTATTTGGGCTAGGGGTGCCAATGAGTCGAGTCGAGCCGAACATAGAACTGTTCAAATTTATTTGAGTTTTAATCGAACTTCAAAAATTGTATTTGACCTTTGATTATGAATCGAATCGAGCTCGAACGAGCTTTAGTCAAGCCGAACATGAATCGAGCCCGAGTAACTTGATATTTTTACACATATTTTAATTTTTTTTACTAGCTGAGTCGAGCTCGAGACGAGCTTTACATCTTATCAAAGGAAAAAACGTGTTCAAGCTTGTTAACGAACCAAGCTCAAACGAGCTTTTAACGATTGATCTCGAATTGTGTATTGTTAGATGATGGTGGTTATACAGTTATAGCAGTTAGGATTACTGTTACATTCTGTTATATTTCTGTTACAATAGTCAGTTACACTACAGCTATATAACTCTCAGTTGTATTCACAAAACAATTCATTCAATTCAATACATTCATTCTCTCCTTGAGCCTCTGTTAAACTTAACATGGTATCAGGCCGGCGCCGCCGGTGATTCATCGCCGTTTTCTTGCTGAAGGTTTTTTGTTCACGTGTAATGGCCTGCTCTTCGTCTGCAGCAGTTTCATCAGGACGATTCGTTCCTGTTACATTCTCACATCCGCTCGCATCCAAGCTAAATCATGACAACTTTTCGGTCTGGCGCAAACAAATCCTCTCGA
Organism: Rehmannia glutinosa; assembly: GCA_016081115.2. NCBI lineage: Eukaryota > Viridiplantae > Streptophyta > Magnoliopsida > Lamiales > Orobanchaceae > Rehmannia > Rehmannia glutinosa. Next base: position 445,542 of record JABTTQ020002596.1, read on the forward strand.
CTCTGCGCGGTCATCGTTTGCAGCACTTCTTATCCCTTTCGACTCCAATTCCAGCTAAATTTGCCTCTTCGGAGTCTGATGAATTGAATCCTGCATTTTTGGATTGGGAGCAACAGGATCAACTCATTCTCTCGTGGATTTTCTCTTCTGTCAATGAAGATACTTTGTCTCGCATTATTCGCTGTGATACAGCTGCTCAGGTATGGCATGTGTTAGAGACTTATTATGCCACCCAAACTCGTGCTAAGGTGCATCAATTTAGATCACAGCTTCAAAATCTGACAAAAGGTTCCTTGTCTATTAATGAGTATCTGGCTAAGGTTCGTCACTTTGTTGATATGTTGACTCTTGTTGGTGAGTCATTCAGTGACAAGGCTCATATTGATGCAATTTTCAATGGTTTGCCCTCTGAGTTTGATTCGTTCATCCTTTCTATCACCACTCGATTGGATCCGTATACAGTTGCTGATGTTGAAGCCTTATTTCTTGCTCAAGAAGCTAGAATTGAGAGGAGTATTAAAACTAGTGATATGGCGGTAGCTCATGTGGCAGTTTCTCGTTCGAATTTCAACAACAATTCCTCTCATAATTCTGGTGTTCAGTCTGGTGTACCAGCATATAGAGGCAGAGGTAATTTCTCTCGAGGTCGGTTTGGAGGTCGTTCTAATAGAGGAGGCAGGTTCAATTGGAATCGTTCAAAGGTTATTTGTCAAGTTTGTGGTTACTCAGGCCATATTGCAACTCAGTGTTATTGTCGGTTTGATCATTCATTTTCTGGATCTCATCATTCTCATTCATCTAGAGGGGGTCATACTCCAGTGCAGTGCAATGTTGCTCAATTTTCTGGAGGTGCAGCTTTTGGTTCTGGTTTTGCACAAACGCCCTCTACCTCTGGTCCTCTAGCTGGTTTGTCTCCTATACCTCAGGCTTATCTTCATGCTCCGGAAAGCTTTCCAGATCCAAACTGGTATCCAGACTCTGGTGCAACTAATCATCTCACTACAGATCTCTCAAATTTGACCATTGGCTCTCAATATCATGGCTCAGATCAAGTGCACATGGGTGATGGTAAGGGTTTACCTATTGAACATATTGGAACATCCTGCTTTTATTCTCCTTTTAATTCTCATCGTACTCTTACTCTCTCACAAATTCTTCATGTTCCTAGAATCACAAAAAACTTGCTCAGTGTCTCTAAATTTGCACAAGATAATTGTGTGTTTTTTGAATTTCACCCCTCTATGTGCTTTGTCAAGGATCTCAAAACCAAGGCAATCTTGCTGCAAGGACATCTTAAGGATGGACTCTATGCTTTCTCTCATTCTCAACTGCATCTCTCTCAGCCCAATCCAAAGCCACCTGACTGTGGAAGCACTTCAGCTAGTTCACAGCTTGGTTCACAGCTTTCTTGTAATATTTCTTCATCTAAAGCTACTTTTTCTATTTGGCATAATAGACTTGGTCACCCTAGTGATTCTGTTGTGCAAAATGTACTGAATTCTTGTCAATTACAATCTATAAATAAAAGTGCTTCTTCAGTATGTTCTGCTTGTTGCTTAGGCAAATTACACAAACTTCCTTTTCCTTCATCTCAAACTATAGTAACTGCTCCTTTACAGCTTATTTGCTCTGACTTATGGGGTCCCTCCCCTGTTCTCTCATCTAGTGGATACAAGTATTACATACACTTCATGGATGTATTTTCTAGATATACTTGGATTTATCTACTTAGACAAAAATCAGAGGCCTTATCTTCTTTTATTCATTTCAAGACACAAATTGAGCTGCAACTTGACACTAAAATCAAAACTGTCCAAACTGATTGGGGAGGAGAATTTAGACCATTTACTAACTTTCTTGCAACTCATGGCATCACTCATAGACATCCTTGTCCTCACACTCATGAGCAAAATGGTTTAGCCGAACGAAAACATCGTCATATTGTTGAAAATGGTCTAACTCTTCTTGCTCATGCTTCTCTCCCTATGAAATATTGGGATGAAGCCTTTAGAACCTCCATTTATCTCATAAACAGACTTCCTACTCCTCTCCTTCAAAACAAATCTCCTCTAGAAGTCCTGTTTCAACAAAAACCTGATTATTCCTCTCTTAAAACATTTGGTTGCAGATGTTTTCCAAATCTCAAACCATACAACTCTCATAAGTTTGCTTACAAGTCCTCTCCTTGTACCTTTTTGGGCTACAGTTTATCCCATAAAGGATACAAATGTCTTGATTCTTCTGGTAGAATATTTATCTCCAGAGATGTAGTGTTTGATGAGCTTACATTTCCCTTTGCTCACACTCCCTCTGAATCCTCTAAGCATCTACCCTCATTGTCCTCTTCTCCTTCTAATCTCACTGTTCTTGCTCCACTACCTCCTTCCACTCTTCCTCCTTCTCCTCCCTCTCCTCCTCCTCCTTCTTCTTCTCCTTTCACTTCAGTTTCTCATAGTTCTGGGGAAATCTCTCCTGTTACACATGTGCCACTTGTTGAGGTTCCTGTTGTTCCTCCTGGCAATACTCATTCCATGGTTACTAGAGCTAAGAATGGTATTCACAAGCCAAAAGCCTTTTTAACTAGCAAGGAACCAACTGATCCTGTCATTGCTATTCAAGATCCTAGGTGGAAGCAAGCTATGTGTGATGAGTTTACTGCTCTATTAAATAATCAAACCTGGGAATTGGTTCCTTTGCCTCTTGGTAGAACATCCATTGGTTGCAAGTGGGTTTTTCGAATCAAAGAAAATGCAGATGGCTCCCTAAACAAATATAAGGCAAGACTTGTTGCTAAAGGCTTTAGTCAAGTGGCTGGCTTTGACTTCAATGAAACCTTTAGTCCTGTTGTTAAACCCACAACTATTCGAATTGTGCTCACTGTGGCTTTAAGTAGAGGCTGGATTGTTTAGCAACTTGATGTCAACAATGCATTTTTAAATGGTCAAATTCATGAAGAAGTGTATATGGTGCAGCCCTATGGTTTTACTGATCCCATTCATCCTGATTTTGTTTGTAAACTGAGGAAGTCCTTATATGGTCTCAAGCAGGCCCCTCGTGCTTGGTATACTGCCTTGTATACTGCCTTAATTAGTTTGGGGTTTCATTCCACCAAGTCAGACAAGTCCTTGTTTGTGAAAAGTTCTGCAGCTGGTACAATCTTTATATTGGTCTATGTAGATGATATTTTGATAACAGGGAGTGATAAGTGTGCTATTCAGTCTGTTGTTTCTCAACTTAATCAGAAATTTGCTCTCAAAGATCTTGGTGAGGTTGACTATTTTCTGGGCATTCAAGTCAAACACACCACCACAGGCTTGCATCTATCTCAAACTAAATACATCAAAGAACTTCTGTGTAAAACCAACATGCAATTTGCGAAGGCTGCAAGAGCTCCCATGACTTCTGGCCTTAAGCTTACAGCTTTTGGGGGTGGTTCTGTCTCTAATGCTCAACTCTATCGTAGCACCGTTGGAGCTCTTCAGTATGCTACCATTACAAGGCCTGAAATCTCTTTCTCATGCAAAATCCCAAGGAATCTCATTGGAAGGCTGTAAAGCACATTCTCAGATATTTGGCAGGCACATTGGATTATGGTCTCACTCTCTCCAAGGCTTCCTCTCCTGTTCTCAATTTGGTTGGGTTCTCAGATGCTGATTGGGCATCTGATGTTGATGATAGACGTTCTACCACTGGGTACTGTGTCTTTTGGGGTCCAAATCTGGTAGCTTGGAAGTCTAAAAAGCAATACACAGTCTCCAGGTCATCTACGGAGGCAGAGTATCGAAGTGTGGCTGAACTTGTGTCTGAAGTTAGCTGGATTCAAGGGTTACTAGGGGAGCTACATGTGCAGAGTAACCACATTCCTCTTCTATGGTGTGACAATTTGAGTACTGTCCAACTAGCTGCCAATCCGGTTTTGACCAACTTGCAGATGTTTTCACTAAACCAAATTCTAGTGCCATGTTTCAATTGATTCGCAGCAAACTTAATATTTTAGACTCTAAAATGTTAAGTTTTAGGGGGGCTGTTAGATGATGGTGGTTATACAGTTATAGCAGTTAGGATTACTGTTACATTCTGTTATATTTCTGTTACAATAGTCAGTTACACTACAGCTATATAACTCTCAGTTGTATTCACAAAACAATTCATTCAATTCAATACATTCATTCTCTCCTTGAGCCTCTGTTAAACTTAACATGTATTGAGTAGATTGGTTCGTTTTTCGGCTTTATCTGGGACTCATGTACACACACATACACACAAATAAATATGTATATATACAAGTACTTGAACAAAACACACACAAAAACATAGTCACATATATAGGCTTAATTCTAACTCACCTTTCAAACCAATACGACAATGCCGGTCTTGTGCAAAAGTCGTGCTGCTGCTCGTGTTCTTGTTCGTGTTCGTGTTCGTTCGTACAAGAAAAGTGCAAGTTTCATCGAATCCGAAAGAAAATCTGAGCTTTCCAACGAAATCAATATGCATTTGCCAGATTGTGAACATGGAAACAGAGTTATGGTTGTGGTTGATTCTAAAGGGGCTCTGGAATGGACACTGTCTCACTCAGTTCAAAACCAGGACACAATTGTTCTTTTACATGTTGCCAGAAAAGGTACTTTCACATATGGTTTGAGCATAATTATGTTTTGGGATAATTGCAAAAGTTACCCCCGAAGTTTAGCTTAATTACAAAAAATAACCCAATTATCTTTCAAATTTACGAATATCTGTTGACGTTTGTTTCTCTTTTACAAATGGGTTAGTTGCAAAGAGTACCGTTGAGGCTTGACCTAATTATAAAAGAATCCAGGTAACTTTTAAAATTACAAATAGTACCCGAGGTTTTATTTTGTCTAATATTTACACCCTTCATAATTAAAAATATATTTCGAAATCACTCCACACATTTACAAAAGGGATAATTACAAAAGACCCTCCGAGGTTTGGTCTAATTACAAAAAAAACCAAAGATGTTTCAAAATTACAAAAGGCCTCCTCAAGTTTGATTTTGTCTTAAATTTAAGGAGATAACTGTGATAATTTTTGAAAATATTAGGGGATGTTTTTGAAATATTCTTTGCTTATGAAAGGCGAAAATGTAAGATAAATCAAACTTCAATGGGCTTTTTGCAATTTTTAAAAATCTCAAGGTTTTTTTGTAGTTAGCTTCAACCTCGGGGGGGGGGGGTGTAATTAACTAATTATCCCTTTACAAAAATATTAGAGTTAGGTCCTTAATTTTAATATTGAATCGAACCTATCAAACCTCATGGTAATTTTTGTAATTTTGAAAGTTAATAGTATGATTTTTTTTAATTAGGTCAAACCTTGGAAGTTTTTTTTGTAGTTATCCTTTTACAAATTGCAACCTCTGGAAGGGGTATTTGTTAGATATACAAACCGCAAGGGGTGTTTATAACACTCGAGGGGATATTTGTAATTTTGGCAGATAACCGGAGTTTTTTGTAATTAAACTAAATTTCAGGGTTAGTTTTTGTAATATTTTTGCAACCAATCTAGTTCTTATCAGAGATAATGTTTGATGTTCCAGATGGAAAACCTCAAGGGGAAATTGATCAAAGGGCATATAATCTTCTTCAAGCCACGAAAAATATGTGTCAACTGACAAGACCTGAGGTGAGTATACCAAGTTCAGATTAAAATCATTCCCCTGCTAAAAAAAAAAATCCTTCTTGATGTAACAAGTTCAAGAGTAAAGCCAAGGGTTTTATTATTTACCTGTCAATTAGATAAGTATTTGGTAGTCGAAGAAAAAGAAAAGATAATTATAAAAAGGGATAATTACAAAAACCTCCCTAAGATTCAGGTTAATTACAAAAAAAAAAAATTAAAAATTGCAAAAGAACTTTTTGAGGTTTGATTATTTTACATTTTCGATGAAGTAAAATATATTTTAAAAATATCTCTAAAAATATTACAGTTACCCGCTTAAATTAAGACATCATCAAACCTAAAGGGGTTTTTTGATAATTTTGAAATATTTTTGGACTTTTTCGTAATTAGCTCAAACCTTAGGGGTTCTTTTGTATTTATCCCTTATAAAAAGAACAGAGATTTTTTAAAATTAAAAAAAAAAAAAAAACCTTGAGGTTGAATTTATCTTACATTTCCCACCTTCATAAACAAAAAAAACTTCAAAATTCCCCCTGCCCATAGTTATAAAAATATTACAATTGCCCTTTAAATTTAAAACAAAAGCAAATTTGATGGGGCTTTTTGTAATTTTGAAATATCTTATGTTTTTTTTTTTTTTTTGTGATTAGCCCAAACCTCAAGGGTTCTTTTAGTAGTAAATTCTTATGCTTTCTCTCAATCATGAATTAGGTGCATGTTGAGATTACAACCTGAAAAGGAAGAGAAAAGGGAGCAATAATAGTTGAAGTAGCAAAGCAACTAAAGGTATCACTTCTCGTCTTGGGGGGTTGAGATCTCCTATTCCACTTTCTCTATTCCACTCTCTATTCCATATGTTGGATGAAAGATACGTGTACAATTGTGACATCACATGACATCATCTTGCACACGTGTATTTCATCCAATGCAATGGAATAAGAGTGAAATAGGAAAAGTGGAATAGGAGATCTCATCCCCGTCTTGGGACATCAAAAACAGTCATTTTTATGTCATCTGAGGAAGATTGGAATGAGCAAAAGAAATAATAGCAGCATTGTGGATTACTGCATCCAAAATGCTAATTGCATGACACTTTCTGTGAGAAGAAAAAACAGGAAATATGGAGGATATTTGATCACCACAAAGCGTCGCAAGAATTTTTGGCTTTTGGCTTAGTAAGATTGCTATATATGTAGGCAATTTGAGCTATATTCATGAGGCTAGCATAAGCAATGTTTGGGGACAATAAGCAATAAGTTCAATGTACAAGTTACTCAGAATGAAATCAATTGTATAAACTATAAAGAATAAAATGAAGGGATGATTACTAATAAAAATATAAGCCCACTTTTTAGTGATTAAAGTATTCAATTTATGCTCCCGCAAATTATTTATAAATACTCAAGTGTTACACAATGATGCTCTTGAACTAAAAGGGTTCAGGGCTTTATATGTTCCGCCCTAAACACAATACTTAATCAAATGGCCAGGGACTACCTGAGTCTGATGAGACATGGGAACTTGAAGAACACTTGTGGCAGTTCCGATCGCAACTCAACCAGTACAAGGGGACGAGGATGCGCTGAATTAGGTGAAGGAAGATGTAACGGGCCGCCAAGTATAACTCAATTTTCTCTATAAATTGCCAAGGGTTCACCCAAATCCAAGTCTACTTGTTGGCCAAATACGTAGGCCCATTTGTTCATAGAATTCTCGAGAATCTTGTAAGAGTTTTTGTAGATATTCTAGGATGATTCTAGAAAACTCACTTGTATATATCTTAGAGTATTTTCTAGGAATATTCCATGGAGAAGTTTAAAGACTTACTTCTAGCTATTGGATCAAATAAATCACCACCGTCCATTAGGGAGGTGGAGTAGTATAAATAGGTGTAGGATTTGTAAACCATCAAACAATTGTAATTAAGTTTGAGTGAATATACAATTAAGTGTTCTCTTCCAAGCTTTCATGTATGCTCTTTACGTAGCCATCTTTTAGACTTCTTTAAAATTAGTACTTTAAGAGAGAGGTTGACTTAGCAATGCGAGGGGCGGAGAAGCGCTAAGGCCGCACAGTACATTGTTAGGGGAACAAATCTGTGACAACAATCATATATATATATATACATATATATATCTAATATCACACACATATTATACATATAGAAATACAATATAGACTAGAAGCCGACAATCTTTTTTTTAAATGTGAATCCATCTCATCAGAGACTACTACTTCTCAATAATTCTTGGATGGAAAAACTTAATCTTGATTGTCATCACATGCGACTACATAATTCTTAGAGGGGAAAGAACTTAATTTTGGTTTCTTAGATGGGGAAAGAAATTAATTTTGGTTATGTTTTTTTTCTTCCCCAGATGTTTAGTTTGCAAGAAATTAAAACATGTTTGTCCTAATACTTCAGTCTCTTTCCATCCTTGTTTACTACAGAAAATATGTGAAAATATGCTATGTTGAAATCCATATTTCGATGAGCTAGTTTATTGTAAAACGGTCTAACGGATTTCAGTCCGTTAGAAGCATTTCCAAAACCCGACCCTGATCTTTAAAAGAAATGCTCCAGCCTCATAAAATGGTGGTTAGATAAGCACACACTAAGAAACAGAGCATGGCTAACAAAACCAAGAACATCAACACTGCAAAAGCATCGAAAAGTTCAAAAATCGCAACAGAAATAGAACTCGAACACATCAGCATACACACACATTCGGTGTACGACATCTACCTAAGTGGAGGAGAAAACGTCGTTGGCGAGTAGTGGATCTACGACGATAATGACTTTAGCAACGACCGGTCCTGCCACAGAGTCGGACGACAATGGCGGCTGTCGAAACAATTCCATGAGATGGACGAAAACCGAAAATCCCACAATTGATGATGATCAGAAACCTTAAAGATATAAGATAATTACAAAAACTACCCCAGAGGTTTCGTCTAATTAGCAAAAAAAAACAGTTAATCTTTCTAAATTACAAATTCCACTTGACATTTGTTTTCTATTTTAAAAATTGCACCATCAAGAGGGATATTTGTTAGGGAAATACAAATCCCAAAGGGGTATTTGTAAGTTTGATAATGGAGCTTTTTTTGTAATTAGACTAAACTTCAGAGGTTAACTGCTAATACTTTTGGAGGAATACTAATACTTTTCAAAAAAAAACTAATACTTTTTAGGGTAACAACTAATATTTTTCAGTTGGGCTACTAATACTTTTTATTGGAAAAAGTAATACTATTCAAGGAAATTACTAAAAACATTTCAGGGAAAAACTAATATTTTCAGGGGAAGTACTAATACGTTTCACTGTGACTACTAATACTTTTGACATAAAAAACTAATACTTTTAGAAGGACTAAAAAAATTAATGTTCAAGGAACTACTAATACTTTTTCGAGAAACTACTAATACTTTTCCGAGGGACAACTAATACATTTCGGGAGAAAAATTTAATTATATTCAGAGAAACTACTAAAATACACTTCAGGAACTACTAATACTTTTTCGAGGAACAACTAATACTTTTTTTAGGGACTGCTAATACATTTCGGGACTATATTAAGGAGAAATATTAAAATACTCTCCAGGGAACTACTAATATATTTCAGAAGAACTGCTAATACTTTTTAGAAGGACGGCTAATACTTTTCAAAAGGAAATACCGGTGGTCCCTGAAAACTACTAAAACACCACTGCTAATATTACGAAATACCACCGGGTCCGCGGGTCAGATCCGTCTAACAGGAGTTTTTGTCTATTTCGACGCGGTAGACAACAAATTTATATCACCGATTTTCCCGAGAATCAGCATCAAGAAAAATAAACTTGTCCCCCTAATCTTCATCCTCGCTCTGTCCCTGGCTATATATATAAGTAATAAGTTCTGATGCTTTTTCTCAATCATGAATTAGGTGCATGTTGAGATTGCAACCCGAAAAGGGAAGAGAAAAGGACCCAATAATAGTTGAAGCGGCAAACTAAGGGTATCAATATCACCAGGGCGACTCCTATTGTAAGTCGAGCGAGTCGGTCGATTCGGGCCCGAAAAAATACAAAATTTAGGGGGCCCAAATTTTTTGTGTACCTTTTTTATATAGTACATATATAAAATAAATAAGATAATGAACAAAATGTGAGTTTGGTCTAAATGTCTAATGATTAATGCATTCCACCTTAGAAGTCTTTAACTATTGATACCTAGGTTCGAATCCTATTGAGTTAAGGGTTTCTTTTTTTGTATTTTGTTATTCAAATTAAAAAACAAAGTGTGAGTTTAGGGATGACAATGGGGCAGGTCGGAGTGGGGCGGGCATGGGTACTGGCCGCCCCGTGCCTAGAACGGGGCAGGGCGGGTCGACCCGTTCTGCCCCATTTTGAATTAAATTAAATTAAAAAAAAAAAAAAATGAAAAAAATATACATTTATAAAATATTATTTACAAAATCTATTATTATCAATTTATAAATATTAAATATAATATAAGAATGCATAAAAATCATTATAATATATATTATATATGTAAAATATATATTAAAATATATTTTTTAACTTAAAATTATAGGCGGGGCGGGTACCCGCGGGGCGGAAGTGAGACCCAGACCCGCCCCGCCCCGGGGCACGGGTCGGGGTGACCCAAATGGGGCGGGCCAGGGCGGGTACCCATGGGTCGGGTCAAAATTGCCATTCCTATGTGAGTTTGGTCTAGTGTTAATGCATTCCACCTTAAAAGACTCTAACCACTATTTTAAAAACCGGACTGGACCGGTTGGTTCAACCGGAAATCGATGGTTGGATCGACTCAGTTAGGCCTCAAAAATCATTTTTGCGGTTAAACCTGTCAAAACCGGCCAAAACCAGTTGGACCAGTCAAAATCGGCCAATGCTTGAACCAACGAGGAACCGTTTTTTAATTTATTTTTGTTCTTTTTAATTTTTTAAGTAATTTTAGAGTTTAAAATTTGTGTTTGCTACATTTATATGATTATTTGAATTTTGAGCTATATAAGATATTGTTTTAGTTTTTTTTAATATATTTTTATAATACTTGACATATTAATATATTATTATATATGATATAACAATCAATTTTATTCTTTTTTATTAAACTGGTTTGACCAGCGGTTGAACCGGTGAACCGGTAGCACAACTGGTTTGTTCACCGGTCTAGTTTTTAAAACACTAACTCTAACTATTGATACCCAGGTTCGAATCCTGTTGAGTTAAGGGGTTATTTTAATTTTATTTTTTTGTATTTTGTTATTCAGATTATAAAAGAAAAAAAAGCTCCCCACAAATGAAGGGGGTCCATATTCCTTTGGGTCTTGTAGACTTGTTAGTTGATAACAATATATCACATTTAATTTTTCTTAAAGGCCTTAAACTAAATTTTCTCAAATGGAAGAGGCAAACAATTGAAAAAAACACGGCCCAATTTTTAAAGTTCGACTCATGCCAAAAAATTGGTAGAATCGGTCCTGGGTAAGTGTCTAAGTGGGTGTCACTTTTGGTTTTGGGACATCGAAAACAGTTATTTTTATGTCATCTGAGGAAGATTGGAATGAGCACAAGAAGTAGTAGCAGCGTTGTGGATTACTGCATCCAAATATATGTAGGCAATTTGAGCAAGGCTAGCAAATGTTTGGGGTCAATAAGCAATAATGACATGTACAAGTTATAACTCATAATGAAATCAATTGTATTAAAGAATAAAATGAAGGGATAATTATGGGAAAAAACTTGAAGTTTGAGCTAATTACAAAAAAACCCAGAAATATTTCAAAATTACAAAAAGGTCCACCAGATTTGATAAACAAAAAATATTTGAGAAACCCCCTGATATTTATATTAGGCAGAATTGTTTTTTAGTCCTATAAGTGGCCGTACTTGGAGATTTAGTCCTATTTTTTTCCCGACTTTAAATTTAGTCCTTTAAGTGGATAAAAATCGGATTTTTGGTCTGTAACTTGCTATTGCAGGTGAATTTTACATGTTGGCTGATGTGACATTTAATTTTTTTAAATTTAATTTGAAGGAAAAATTACTTGTTGGTATTTTTTTTATTAAAAATGTTGTTTATGCAATTATTAAATTTGTTATTAGCTTAAAAATAAACTATTTTAATATTTCGGTACTTTAGTTTTTATAAATTTATTAATTTTCTATTTTATAAATCTTGGGCAAATATTAATATAAAAAACAATTATGAATTAAATTTTAATAATCAACTTAATACATAGTTATTTTTAGATTTTATGTATAATTATAAACATAAATATCTTCAAACATTAAGATTTATTAGCGTATATCAATTTATAGAATTTTGCTACAGTTATTTGAAATATTTTTTTTAGATTTTTTTGCAATATTATCAAATACATTTATATATATTTTTTGATTTAATAAAAGACAATCAAAATACCAAGTTGGTTTTTTTTTCTTTGCTAACAATTTGTTCATATAAGCTACAAACTCAAATATTCTTTTCTCAAAATAAAATTTTAAAAAAGTTAATTGTCATGTGGCCAACATGTAAGTTTTTACCTGTTGTAGCTGGTCATAGGACCAGAAAATCGATTTTCCCAACTTCAAGTAACTAAATTCAAAGTCAGAAAAAAAATTGAACAAAATCTCCAAGTACGTCCACTTAGAGGACTAAAAAAATAATTTTGCCTTTATATTATATCATTATATTTAAGACATAATCAAAATTGACGGGGTTTTTTGTAATTTAAATGGATTTTTTTGTAATTAGCCCAAATCTCAATTTTTTTTATAATTATCCCCCAGATTTATTGCTTTAACGACTATTAATTTTCTTTAGGGTTGAGATTCCTCAAATTTATTTCTTGAGGAATCATTTGTCAACATTGAACACTCATTTTGCAATGTATGCGACCAACTAAGTTGTTTTTCAGTTCTATTCAGTTCCTAATCTAGAGGCCGAGCCTTTTAAAGTCCTATACATCAAATCTAAAGACTCGAAAAATTCTAAATTTGAGTGTATGGGATTTAAAATCCCAATGCAATGTTTATTATCAAAATCTATACAATTATTCTAACACAACCTTACCCTGAGATACACATCCCGTAAGGCTTGAGAGTCTCATTTAGATGATCCCTCGTTTTATGAAAATTCTTTTTTGATGATTTTTGGCCTAAAAAATCTAATATTTCCAACCAAAATCAACCTAAAAACCATCCCTTCTTATATATAGAAACAACCATGTATTTCTTGTTGGGTAATAGATTGATACACGAAGTACCAAATAGCAAATTACAGACTCATTAAACCTATTAATATAAATCTATACTCTAGACTCTTTGCAAGAAAATAAAATACAAAATGTAGTATCCCGAATCTCAAACTACTCGTTTGACCAAAATACCAGAATACTATGTAATATTAAAATGACATTGTGTGATTAATTTATTAATTAAAAGGAATAAACTATGACGAATGTTTCTGTTTAATGAAATGATATTAACGATATGGAGAAGAGAAAAACTGGGTACTAGAAGGTTAATTTCTTATGAAAAGCAATTGAGAAATTCTTAAATAAATTACTAAACTTGCACAACACTAAATACACTCATTCGTCTGATGCATATCTATATATAATATATCATTTACCTTAAAAGTTAATTTGTGTGTGATGAGATGAATTGCATATTATATATATAATATAATACATAGCTATACACGTGTGCATGCATGAGTGATTTATGTGATTGTTTGTATAGATATATGTTTAACACTTGTACAGATGGGAATTATAACAGCCTTAGTAGCAAGAATAGATATATATGTACTTGAACACTGATCTAACATCTAGAAAATACACATGCAAAGCTGCCATGATATACACCTCATGCAACCAATTAAGTCATTCAATTAAAGGTTAGTTCGAGGCGGCATATTTGCTTTATAAATAGACCTGAAGTTCAGCTTTAACCAGAAGACAAAATATAGAATAGAAATAGATGGAAATAAAAGAAAGCGATAGAGGCAGCGAAGAAGGGTATCGACATATTTGAATCGAAAGACCATTACATCATCATTATTCATATTTTCAAAATACCGGATAAAGGTGGGGTAACTCTTGATCCGTAAGTATGTCGTACTGTTATAATCATTGTTGTTACATGTGTTGTTTATTTGAACAAATGAATGGACTCTCCTTCGGGAAGTCAAGGAATGAATGAATGGGATTCACCTTCGGGTAATCCAAATGAAATGAATCCTTCGGGATTAATGCTAGCTAATGGACCGTCTCACAGAGTGGGTCTGGTCAACAATGAATGAATGGTTCTTATGAACTGCATGCATGTGACAATTGGTTATAACTGCTTGCGGTGTTCCCCACTGAGTTTTTATACTCATGCCACGCATATTATATTTTCATTACAGGCCAAGGGATAGGAAACTGGACTGACGACAACGAGCAACGTGTCTTCTCCCTATTTGTTAAAGTGTGGGCTCGAAATATTATATATGTTGGGTTATTTTAAAAGAAAGCGATATTTTACCCAGCTTTCAATTTAACATTAAGTTTTCCATGTAATAAGCCTCCGCTATCAATTATTTTTAATTATAGAAAAGTAAGTTTTAGTGACGTTCCTGAGCCTAGCGGGTTCGGGGCGTCACAGGTGGTATCAGAGCAGGTCTACCTTTCTGTAGACTTATAGAAAAAAAAAATAGTGTTTCCAAAACAGATGTTGTTCTAGGTTAGCTTTTATAAAATTGTCAAGGGAGAAACGTACTCGTGTCTGAAGTCGTACGCCTATTCTGAAGGTAATGCAGGATTTAAAGGCTTTTTCACTTATGACGCATGAGTTATGTTATGAATGTATTTAAAATGGTTTGATCGTATCAACATGACATGTTTTGATAATGAATTGTCATACAAAAGTATTTAAGATTTGATGCGATTCAAAAAATGATTTGTGCATTCAACATGATTTACAAAGAACTTTTATGAGAATTTAGAGGAATCCGGTGTTGACATAGAAATTTCATGAACTTTCCTCGTGAGTTTTCACGATGGTTTATAACCATGTAATCGAGATTTGTTTACAACTTTAGAAGCTTTTAGAAATTATTTTTCCTTGTGGTTTAGATTTCCTATTAGGCATACATAATTAGGAAAATATATAAGGGTAGAATTATAGTGTTGTATAGTGTAATGTAATATATATGGAGAAGTGCAGCTTATGGACTAGAGACTGACCAGTTATACTATAGTAATATATTACCAAGTGTCTGAGCAATTGATGGGCCCATAACCCACAGGTTTCTTAGCTTTGCTGAGATTGCACGATTACATAGGAATAATATTAATTACGAGGTTAACTATTGCGAGGGTAATAATCAAGTCAATATAGTTCAGGATGGTACATGAGGGAGCAAGATATGAGTAGTATTTTGGGTTAAAAGTGATGTCGAGGTTGAGACGAAAATAATATATATTGAAGCACTTAGCAAGGTATCGACTATGTAGGATATAATATAGCCCCTACTATTGGTAAATTTTTTTAACGAGTATGATTGCAATAAAAATAATAAGTTTATTGGTCCAGTAATTATATTGGTAATTCATTTAAGCTTTCTTTTAATTCTAGGTTATTGCATATATGCAAATTTTACGTACAATTGTATGATACTATAATAGTTAACTGAATGATAAATATATAATTAGTCATGGATAATTTGGTTTGAGCTTTAGATGATTATGCTTTAACGGTAATTATTTATTACCTATAGTGAGTTATTATTAGGATTGGATCCATGTTTGTTAGAGTAACTCGGTCGGAGTGTTCATGCCAAATAGACTATTAATTTAACAGTGCATGAATCTAAATAAATGAAATATATTTATCCAAAATAGTTGATATTATTGAGATGTGAATATATACACACATATATTAAACGCGCAATAATTAGTGTCATCAGAAGGGAATATTTTATAAGACCAGGATTTATGTCAGCTTTATGAAATGAGATATTGTCAAATTGAGCATATTAAAGATAAACTTAAGCAAATGGTAAGACACTTGTTGAACTAGATTCTATCTAATTAAATATCAGTATCTAAGACAAGAATAAAAAAAAGATTAGGATCGATGCAAAAAAAAATATATTCTTTTGAGGATACTTAAATAGATTTTTGATAAATTTCTAGAAAATTGAACATGAATATAGATTGCACGAAATCACATGATTGCATTTTACGTGATGATCATACTGTCTCTTTTTATTCGGGTGTATCTACTAGATTGAAGGTGTGACTCAATAATAATTTTAAGTATTTGGTACCAAAGGAGACTACATTTGGGCAACTTAAGGTTATAAGGATATTGATGAATTTATGTTATTGGTCATAGTGATGTATTTTTAGACATATATATATATATATATATATTTCTGTAAGTAGAATGGATTTATTTGTACTACAATTTAGAGACCCAATGATTTTAGCACTTGTCTCGAAGAGCTTGCAATAAATATTAGGAAACACAATTATCTTTTATTATTGTGTATCATCTCGAGCCCATGAACAATTAGAAAGAAGGATCTAGATCCAAGGATACATTTGAGTTTTATATTTTTCTATAAATTTCAATAGGATTGAACTATCGCATTTGATGAATTTTCGTAGGATAAAAATTATGAACTAGTTATTGGGATAGTCTCTCTAAGGTTCCACCCCATATATAGAAATGATAAGTTATGATAAAAATGATACTGGAAAGCTTTGGGTCAGGTATGATTTGAAAATATACAGGTGCATTCTATATGCAATACCAAAGGTTGGCCTTTTGGCTACAAAATTTGAAGAATGATATTAATTGCTTCTTTTTGTAATAAGGGATAAAACTATATGAGACTCATTAGATGAGCAAATTTCGAGGACGAAATTTTTGTAAGAAGGGGAGAATGTAGTACCCCGAATCTCAAACTACTCGTTTGACCAAAATACCAGAATACTATGTAATATTAAAATGACATTGTGTGATTAATTTATTAATTAAAAGGAATAAACTATGACGAATGTTTCTGTTTAATGAAATGATATTAACGATATGGAGAAGAGAAAAACTGGGTACTAGAAGGTTAATTTCTTATGAAAAGCAATTGAGAAATTCTTAAATAAATTACTAAACTTGCACAACACTAAATACACTCATTCGTCTGATGCATATCTATATATAATATATCATTTACCTTAAAAGTTAATTTGTGTGTGATGAGATGAATTGCATATTATATATATAATATAATACATAGCTATACACGTGTGCATGCATGAGTGATTTATGTGATTGTTTGTATAGATATATGTTTAACACTTGTACGGATGGGAATTATAACAGCCTTAGTAGCAAGAATAGATATATATGTACTTGAACACTAATCTAACATCTAGAAAATACACATGCAAAGCTGCCATGATATACACCTCATGCAACCAATTAAGTCATTCAATTAAAGGTTAGTTCGAGGCGGCATATTTGCTTTATAAATAGACCTGAAGTTCAGCTTTAACCAGAAGACAAAATATAGAATAGAAATAGATGGAAATAAAAAAAGCGATAGAGGCAGCGAAGAAGGGTATCGACATATTTGAATCGAAAGACCATTACATCATCATTATTCATATTTTCAAAATACCGGATAAAGGTGGGGTAACTCTTGATCCGTAAGTATGTCAAAATTATTATAATCATTGTTGTTACATGTGTTGTTTATTTGAACAAATGAATGGACTCCTTCGGGAAGTCAAGGAATGAATGAATGGGATTCACCTTCGGGTAATCCAAATGAAATGAATCCTTCGGGATTAATGCTAGCTAATGGACCGTCTCCCGAGTGGTCAGTCAACAATGAATGAATGGTTCTTATGAACTGCATGCATGTGACAATTGGTTATAACTGCTTGCGGTGTTCCCCACTGAGTTTTTATACTCATGCCACGCATATTATATTTTCATTACAGGCCAAGGGATAGGAAACTGGACTGACGACAACGAGCAACGTGTCTTCTCCCTATTTGTTAAAGTGTGGGCTCGAAATATTATATATGTTGGGTTATTTTAAAAGAAAGCGATATTTTACCCAGCTTTCAATTTAACATTAAGTTTTCCATGTAATAAGCCTCCGCTATCAATTATTTTTAATTATAGAAAAGTAAGTTTTAGTGACGTTCCTGAGCCTAGCGGGTTCGGGGCGTCACACAAAAGAAGAACTGAAAGTATACAAGTAAATAAATATAACACAAAGAATATATAGGGCAGCAACCCAAAACCGAATATTGAAAAAGATTCGACTCAGGACCAGGTTTTCCGCAAAACAAAGCCAGTCACCAGAGAACCACAAGTAAGCCAAGAGGTAGAGCCACACTAAGCCTCGCCACACAAACCCCCAAGAAGAAGCTCTCACTGTTATTCACAAAGAAACCCTAGAAATCCCAGAAATCCACCCAAACCCTAACTTCACAGAGAAGAAGGATAATACACCAAGAAATGATGGATTAACACAAGTATCACACAGATTGTTCTCACAAGCACTCGAATCACACAAGAACACCAACCAGATGTTGGATTTCTTAGAGAGAGAGATCGAAGTTTAGAGTGAGAAAGAAACCATAGAGTTCTAGAGAGGAGAGAGAAAAATATCACCGAGATAATGAATTTGGGTTCGGTAAGAAAGAGGTTTATAAGGTAAAGCAACAGCTCAGATCAAACCTTATAAACGGATGATCAGGATTGAATCAAGAGGATCCGCGGACAAGGGATTCGGATCCCGCAGTCCGAATAAGTAACCCTAGGATCAAGTGAACATGGGATGGGCTCTTGTTTGCTTTGTGGGCTCATAGGATAGGTAGCAAATGGGCCAAGCTAAGCAATGGGCCAATATCACAACATGATCTCCACCTTTGGCTCATTGTAGTTCATTAGACAAACTTGGGGAAAAATACACTGGTCATCATCATCATTTGGAGTGCTACCAAAGACACGACTAAGTAGGACTTTACTATAATAAGCACTGAGCTCATTATAGTACCAGCAAACACTTAAGGAAGTTGGGTTTTAGGTGTCAGACTTAAACAATCATAAGCAAGTTTTAGTCCAACTGGTTTTGGACTTACAAGCAAACACAAAGTAAGCCTGCAAGCCCAGGGTAATCACCAAGGGGCAGTCTAGTCTCCAGTGTCAAAATTGAGAATTTTTAAATAAGTTTTAAATTTTGATAAGGGTAGACACTTAGTACCCATACCAGCTGGCTTGTATTCAGATGCCACTTTTTCAAGACAGATAAGACCTTTAGAAACAATGTCCCTTATAAAATGAAACCTAACATCAATATGTTTTGTTCTGTCATGAAAAAATGGATTCTTACAAAGTTGAATACCAGATTGAGAGTTAGAAAATACAACAACCTTTTGTTTTGGAAAACCAATTTCAGAAACAAGTCCTTTTAGCCATAAGGCTTCTTTTAAAGCTTCAGTAACTGCAACATATTCAGATTATGTTGTAGACAGAGCCACAATGTGTTGCAGTTGGGATTTCCAATTTATACAAGAACCACACAAAGTAAAAACATAAGAGGTTGTTGATTTTTTGTTATCTTTATCATTTGCATAGTTGGAATCCACACATCCTTTAAAAACAACACCATTTTCACACTTAGAAAATGTAAGACAATAATCAGTTGAATGCCTAAGATATCAGTAACCACTTCAAAGCATTCCAATGCACCAAACCAGGATTAGACATAAATCTACTAAGGCAAAAGAAAAAAGATAGGCAATGTCGATTATGCAGTCTAAATCGACCATTAAGTACATAACAGATCCAATGGCATTAGTAGGGAATGTTTTGCATAGAAGAGATTTCAAGATCAGTTTTAGGGGACTGATCCCTACTTAGCACAAAATGAGAAGCCAGTGTGACATTCACGAATTTTACATTACTCATAGAAAACTTTTGTAAAACCTTTTCAACATATGAAGATTGATGAAGATAAATCACAGAGTTTTTTGTATCCCTATCAATATTCATACCAAGTATTTTCTTAGCATCACCTAAGAATTTCATATCAAATTTAGCACTTAAGAAGTTTTTCACATAGTCAATAGTTTTATTGCATGGACCAGTCAAAATCATATCATCAACATAGATCAGCAAGAAAACAGGAGACTTAGCATCAAGTTTGAAATACAAACAATGATCAAATTGGCTTCTACAAAATTTCAAATCAAGCATCCACTGATCAAATTTTTTACTCCACTGTCTAGGTGATTGCTTTAATCCATACAAAGACTTTTTCAGTAAACACACATGGTTAGGTTTGGATTTGTCTTCAAAACCTTCAGGTTGTTTCATAAAAATTTGTTCTTCCAAATCACCATGTAAAAAGCAGTTTTAACATCAAGTTGCTTTAGTTCCCAGTCAATCTGAGCCACTAAAGATAGCATAATTCTCATAGTCACAAACTTCACAACAGGTGCAAAAATCTCAGTGTAATCAATGCCTTCTTTCTGAGTAAAACCTTTTGCAACTAATCTAGCTTTGTATCTAACACCTTCATTTTCATGTTTAATTTTAAACAACCATTTATAATCAACCACAGAATAGTTAACAGGTTTTGGGACAAGTTCCCAGGTGTTATTAACATACAAAGAAGTCATCTCATCTTGCATGGCACTCAACCATTTCACAGAGTTCACAACATCGGAGTAGGATTTAGGCTCATAATTTTCAATTGATTCAAACACAGAGGACACATAAGAAGTTAAGTGAAAATCAGCAAACTTGTTTGGAATTCTAATGTTCCTTCTAGTTCTATCTCTAGTTAACACATAGTCATTCAAATTATCATTTTCAGCATGCTCATTATTCAAATCAGTGTCAACTAGAGGGAATTCATCATGCATATTATCATTCAAATCAACATTGTCATCCTCAATATCATTGTGTACATCATTAGCATTCACATTATCATGCTCAGCATCAATCATATCAGGATTTTCATTCACAAGAATAGAAGGCACATTAGAAAGCTCCACCTTATTAGGAATAATGGGGTTTTGAGTTTCAGAAACAGTTTTGGAAACCTCGAGGCAGGGAAACTTATTTTCATTAAAAACCACATCCCTGCTTATTAACACTTTAAAACTATTTTCCGATTTAGACCACAATCACTTTAACCCCATCGGGGGTATCCCAAAAAATTCATTTTAAAGATCTTGGATCAAGTTTGTCAACCTTTTGGTGGACAAAGTTTGAACAACCAAAACGCGTTTAAATTTGAAAAGTCCTGGTTTGCGGACCAAACTTGTTCGGGATATTTCCATTTCAAAGGCAGGATGGTGATCTATTAATCACATAAGCGGTGTATGAACGAAGCTTCACTTTAACTTTTTGAAAAGTCCAGATGTACTTAACATACTTCTCACCCTTTCCAAAAGAGTTCTATTCATCCTCTCAGCAACACCATTTTGCTGAGGGGTGTAAGGCACAAAGTTGTGTCTTACAATACCTGAATCAACACAAAGTTGATCCATGAGTTGGTTGCAAAATTCCAACCCATTATCAGTTCTCAAATACTTAATCTTTTTCCCAGTCTGATTTTCTATTAAGGTTTTCCAATTTTGAAGTTTTTCAAAAACATCAGACTTGTTTTTCATAAGAAATACAAACACTTTTCTTGAAAAATCATCAATCACAGATAGAAAATACCTATTCCCACCATGGGTGGGAACACTGGCAGGGCCCCAAACATCAGCATGCAAGTATTCAAGTATATTAGTACAGGTAGATTGTTTTGGATAAGAGGAAGTAGGAAACTAACTTTTTGTTGTTTACCATAAATGCATGAGTCACATAAGGGCACATAGGTAAGTTTATCATTTCCAAAACATCATTCTTTATGCAACAATTCAAGACCTTTAGAACTTATATGACCAAGCCTTTTATGCCAATGTTCAGATTTGTCATTCACAGAGTTCACATTGGTCATAGAGTTCACATTGTTCACAGAATTTTGCATGCAAGGAACAGACTCAGCATTGCAAACATACATGTTCTTTTTCTTTTCAACTTTAGCAATAACAAGGGAACCTTTCATGATTTTCATCACACCCTTACCCCACCTTCCCTCATTACCATCATGCTCAAGCATAGCACAGAAGATCAAGTTGTTAGACAGATCAGGAACATGCCTTACATCATTTAGAGTCAAAACAAAACCAGAATTAAGTTTCAAACACACAATACCAACACCAATCACTTGACATTTTTTATCATTAGCCATGGAAACATATCCATTTTGCACAGAAGCATAGGAGGCAAACAAGTGTTTAAATGGTGTCATGTGAAATGTGCAAGCAGAATCAATAAGCCAATCACTTTCACTGAAAGAATTTGAAGGCACAACATTCACAGAATCATGCAATTCATGCACCATATACACATCACCCATATAATCATTTCCAGTTGTCAAGTTCACAGAATCATTGGTTTGGTTCTTGTTATTCTGATTATTATTTTGATTAGTGTTCTGGTTATTCCTGGGTTTAGTACATTCCTTTATGTAATGACCATGTTCACCACAATTATAACACTTCCTATTGTTCTTAGGCCTAGAACTAGACATCCCTCTGCTTTTATTTCTCTTTCTACTAGAGTTTCTGTTATTGTTATTCCCATTTCTCATATTCTGAGGTCTACCCCTGACAATCTGACATGCATAACCTTCCATGACCCATGTTCATTCCCCTTAGATATCTTCAGATCTAATTCCTTACTCTTAAGGCCATTAATCACAGTATCAAGGGTTATAGAGTCTCTACCATACTTAATGGTATATTTCACATTAGCATATGAATCAGAGATGACATTTAACAACATAATAGGGGTATAATCATCAATGTTTTTATCACCAGTCAACTTGATATCTTATATCAGTTTTGTAAAAACATCAAGGTTTTCATCCATATCCTTTGTCAAATCAAGTTTGAATCTAAAAAACTTTTCAAGTAGGAACAGTTTGGAAGGTAGAGAGGCTTCAGTAAAGAGTTCTTCCAATTCGTTCCACAAATCCTTGGCACTTGACAATTTGCCAATTTTTCTTAAAACATAATCAGAAAGGTTTAGGATGATGGATGAATAAGCAAACTCATCAAACTCAACTTTAATTTCAGCAGTATCTTTATCAGTGTACTTTTGTTCAACAGCTTTAAAACATTTTTGTTGAATCAAAATACCCTTCAATTTTTGTTGCCAAATAGAAAAATCACTTTTCCCATTAAAAGGTTCCATATGATAACCAGATGCACCAGCCATATTCACAGATAAAGCCACAAAGGATATCACAAGAATACAACACAAAGTCAGGTATCACAATTATCAAATAGGATAGTAGAAACAACAAGTAGGTGGACCACACAGAGTCCAATGAAAACAGAAAAATAAGAGGCAAATAATGGACCACACAGAGTCCAACACAAGGCAAAATAAGCAAGAAAGGCACACAGGACCACACAGAGTCCAAGAAACCCAGAATCAACAGAAAGAATTCAAAACTAGGTGGATTCCCTTCACACCTCAGGATTCCACTGCACTCAAGGCAAAGGGTCAAGAGGCTAATGCTTAGGGTCTCCCTAAACTAAGTATTGACTGAAATATAAATGAGAGAGAAAGGGAATAGAGAATCTTACAACCAGGAGCCTGTCCTGGGTTCTCACCACAACCAAAATTCACCAGGGAGCCAACAGATCACCAAGAAGCTCAAGAACAAGAAGCACCAACCCACCACGAGGCAGATAGGTGCTCTGATACCACTGTTGGGTATCTATCTGCTTCAATAGATTGATACACAAAGTACCAAATAGAAAATTACAGACTAAATAAACCTATTAATACAACTTTGTACTCTAGACTCTTTGCAAGAAAATAAAATACAAAAGAAGAACTGAAAGTATACAAGTAAAAAAATATATCACAAAGAATATATAGGTCAACAACCCAAAACTGAATATTGAAAAATATTCGGCTCAGGACCAGATTTTCCCCAAAACCACAAATTCAGTCACCAGAGAACCACAAGTAAGCCAAGAGGTAGAGCCACACTAAGCCTCGCCACACAAACCCCTAAGAAGAAGCTCTCACTGTTATTCACAAAGAAACCCTAGAAATCCCAGAAATCCACCCAAACTCTAACCTCACAAAGAAGAAGGATAATACACCGATAAATGGTGGATTAACACAAGTATCACAGATTGTTCTCACAAGCACTCGAATCGCACAAGAACACCAACCAGATGTTGGATTTCTTAGAGAGAGATCGAAGTTTAGAGTGAGAAAGAAACCAGAGAGTTCTAGAGAGGAGAGAGAAAAATATCACCGAGATAATGAATTAGGGTTCGGGAGGAAAGGGATTTATAAGGTAAAGCAACGGCTCAGATCAAACCTTCAAAACGGACATTCAGGATCAAATCAAGAGGATCCGCGGACAAGGGATTCGGATCCCGCAGTCCGAATAAGTAACCCAAGGATCAAGTGAACATGGGTTAGGCTCTTGTTTGCTTTGTGGGCTGCAATTAGTGGGCTCATAGGATAGGTAGCAAATGGGCCAAGCCAAGCAATGGGCCAATATCACAACATTTCTTACCTCATTTGACTTAATTATCGTTTTTTTTTTCATTTTTATTCTTGATAAAAGTACCCAAAATCTGTACCTATGTACAAGTTATAATTTTGCTTCCATAAACTTATCCCTACCATAGAAATATTTAAAACCTACTAATTAATAAGGTTTGGTTGCATGTGGTGTGATGTGGATAGCTAATTAATGTGTGTATAACATTAGAGAAAACATACTTAGAGCTCTTAAATATATTGATTCCACCAAAAGGTTTGAGTTTAAGGACATTCGAGTTAGTTATATTTATCACAGTTTGACGACCAAATTAGAGCATGAGATCACATTTGGAGCAAAGCGTGAATTATCACAGTTTGGCAAGAAAATTAGCCACATGTGTGTTGAGTGTATTTAAATTTTACAAAACAAAACAAAATGACAAGTAAACATGATCAGATGGAAACAAAAGTGACAATTGAATCCCCAACTTGTTTTGTTAGAGCATCCACAGCGGTGCTTTTTGGGAAGGTAAAACAAATTTGCAAGGCTCATGCGTGACCGCACGCTGCACCCAAAGAGCGCGTTTTGGTCACGCGCGAGTGGAGCTAATGGTGAAGCTTTCAACAACTTTCAAATTTCAATGTTGGAAAGTGGAAAGTGCTTTTTGTGTGTGTGTGTGTTTTTTTTTTTTATAACTCAGCTCCTGAGGACAACAACTCCGGCTCCTCATTGCTGTCGCCAAGGTAAACCGCGGGATGTGCACGATGGCGGCGTTGTTCGACGGTCCGGTCTGGCGACGTACAACCAGATCCTCCCAGGTAAAGAGAACAATTATGTTCGACCCCTCAATCTACTAATAATGATCTCTCCCCGAATCGAACCCACACGGATGCTATTCAGTATGAGTTCTACCAAATCTTCACCAGCTCGCATATGCCCCGGGGAGCAATTTGATGGAGCAGGGATATGAACCCCTGACCTCCACCCCACAAACAATTTGACCCTGACCTCCACCCCATAATTGCTTTTTGTGTTTATTGTTCTTCTCATTATTGTTCTAGCCGTTAGTAGCCTTTTTTTTCTGTTTAATTTATCTTAAATAAATCATTTTATTATTTGTATTTAATTATTAATGTTATTTATAAATTCTCTTTTTGTAATATGTTGTGTTTATAAATATTCATAATATATAATTTTATTTTTATAAATAATGTATATTAAACATAAACCATATATATAATTAATTTTATTTTTATATATTTTTTAAATACAACAATATATATATATAAATAATATGTGAATTTATGGTGGGACCTATTCAAAAGTTATTGGAGATTTTTTAAAGAGATGTTATTTGAGTGTGGGGTCCATAAAAAAGTTGTTGGGAGGTTTTTTGATTGTGGAAAATATGGTGAGGTTTTTTGCTTTTGATGTGGCACGATGTGGCAGTGTGGGATCCACAAAAAAGCAGGTTTGTGGTTTTTACCACTGGTGATGCCCTTAGGAATGAGAACAAAGTCTAACATCGGCTAGACACGGAAAAAGTCATAGCTTTATAAGTGGTGGTCAATATCTCTATTGGTACGAGATCATTTGGGGGAAGCCTAAAAACAAAACCATGAGAACTTAGGCTCAAAATGGACAATATCATATCATTATTGAGATGAGTGGCGTCCACAGACTCTCAATTGTTGGAACAATTGGTTTTGGTAAAGCCAAAATTCCAAGTGTGTGACTCATTAATTTTGGAGACGAGTGGTGTATTAATTTTCACAAAATCATTTATTGGTGAGTGAGAAATTGATTTATAAATGGTACATTTGAAAAGATATATTTTTGGGAAAAGTATCTAACATATGTTGGAATGTTGGTAGATTGATCAAAATCCGGTGTTTGGTCAGTTGCTTGATATTCTTTGTTAAATAGGCAACTTTGATTCAAATAACCAATTTTATGGAATCTTGAAAGAGTGCATCAAATCATTCCTAAACCGATTGAGGCCACAATTGAAAAGATTGACTCTTGTACACATAGATGAAGCTATGTAGGGGCAGGGGGCCACTGGGACGACCCCCTCAAATTTTGAAAAAAAAATAGGGATATTTTGGTCATTTCACATTAATCTTAAAATAAATAAAAAATATGGGGGAAAAATCTTCAATTACATTGTATTCCTCTTTCCTATTTTGATTTGTGAATCTTGAAAAATATGAGTCTGGTCATTTTTTCCCATTTCTCAAAATTTTGTACATTTTTCAAGCTTCACCATAAACTTTAACTTGAATTTTTGCATTATTTTCTTGTGTCTCTATTTGTTCTTTTTGGTATATCAATGTAATTGTATTTTTGTTATTTATTTTTTAATATTAAGATGTGATTGAATTAATACAGTGAGTTAATCGAAACTTCTACTTATTTTAAATTTGATGTATTATTTTTTTTATATGTGGTAATGGAAAAATTGTCCACGTATGGTTTGTAAAAATGATAAATAGTCATAATTTTGGAAAACATATTTTTTAGCCATTTTGACACTGTTATACCCTTCTTGTGTTCTTTGATGTGGTACTTGATTATATTTTAAAAAATTGATGCGGTACGATTCCAAAAAATTGATGTGGTACTTGATTAATTGTGTCTGATCGACAATTCTTAATGGTTAAAAAACATCATGTAATATTAAGGGATAACTACAAAAACTGCCTCCGATATCCAGTCTGATTACAAAAAATAAAAACGTTATTCAAAATTATAAATATTCCCTTGACATTTGTTTTTATTTTACAAATTGTTCCCTCATGAGATGGGTGTTTGTTAGCTAAATACAAACCTCAAGAGGAGGTTTGTAACACCTTACGGTGGTATTTGTAATTTTGAAAAAACAATTGACGTTTTTTGTAATTAGGCTAAAACTTAGGGATACTTTTGTAATTATCCGTAATATTAATAAATTGACCAAACCTGCCTCATTTTATTCTAAAGTGTGTGCGTGTGTATTGCTTATAAAAGGCAAAAACTTGCGTGAGACGGAGCCCTTACACAAAGTTTTAAATGTTTTTTTTTTTCAGATTTTATTTTCTTAGGGTTTATATTTGTTTTTTTAGGGTTTATTTTGTTTCTTGGGTTTATTTTTAATTGATTTGGGTTTTTAGGATTTTTAGTTCTTCTTAGGGTTTATTTTTTATTTTTTGGGTTTATTTTGGTTTTTCGGGTTTATTATTCATGGTTCATGTTTTTAAGGTTTATTTTTGTTTCTTCATGGTTCATTATTATTTTTAAATTTATTTTCATGGTTCATGTTCTCAAGACGGAGCCATTAGAAGGTCCGTCTCATGGATTTAGATCCGTGAGACCATCTCACAAGAGACTTGCTCCTTATAAAATCACTTCCAATAACATTATTTATTCCAAGTTCCAACCTAGCAGCCAGCAGTCAATACTCTTCATGCTATGCACGTTCAAATAGCGTTCTAATCATGGAAGAAACCGTGTGTCTTCCCACCACAACAATGCAAAATGTTTATCTAGGATTAAGTATGTAAACGAGTCGAGCCGAGTCGAACATAGAACTGTTCAAGCTTGTTTGAATTTTAATCGAGCTTCAAAAATTGTGTTTAAGTTTGGTTTGATTATTAATTGAATCGAGCTGGAACGAGCTTTAGTCAAGCCAAACATGAATCGGGTTCGAGTAGCTTGATATTTTTACACATATTTTAATTGTTTTACTAATCGAGTCGAGCTCGAACCGAGTTTTACATCTTATCAAACGAAAAGGCTGAAACGAGCTTTTAACGATCGATCTCGAATTGAGTATCAAGTAGCTTGGTTCGTTTTTCGGCCCTATCTGGGACTCATACACGCACACACACAAATAAATTTGTATATAAACAAGTACTTGAACAAAAACACACAAAACAGAGTCGCATACAGAGACTTAATTAATTCTAACTCACCTTTCAAACCAATACGACAATGCCGGTCTTGTGCAAAAGTCGTGCCGCTGCTCGTGTTCTTGTTCGTGTTCGTTCGTACAAGAAAAGTGCAAGTTTCATCGAATCCGAAAAAAAATCTGAGCATTCCAACGAAATCAATATGCATTTGCCAGATTGTGAACATGGAAACAGAGTTATGGTTGTGGTTGATTCCAATCCTGAAGCTAAAGGGGCTCTGGAATGGGCACTGTCTCACACAGTTCAAAACCAGGACACAATTGTTCTTTTACATGTTGCCAGAAAAGGTACTTGCACGTATGGTTTGAGCATAATTTTGTTTTGGGATAACTACAAAATTTGCCCTGAGGTTTAGCCTAATTACAAAAAATATAATAACCCAGTTATCTTTTAAAATTACAAATACCGTTTGACGTTTGTTTCTCTTTTACAAATGGGTTAGTTACAAAGAGTACTGTTGAGGTTTGACCTAATTATAAAAAGATTTAGCTAACTTTTAAAATTACAAAAAATATCATGAGGTTTTATTTTGTCTAATATTTACACTATTCATAAGTAAAAAATATTTTGAAATCCCCCCTCACATTTACAAAAATATTACAGTTAGCCCCTTGATTTTAATACTGAATCAAACCTCATAAGTATTTGTTTTAGTTTAGAAAGTTATTAGTTGGGTATTTTTGTAATTAGGTCAAACCTTGAGAGTTCTTTTTGTAGTTATCCCTTAAAAAATTGCAACCTCTCAAGGGGGTATTTGTTTGGTATACAAACCCCAAGTAGTATTTTTAACACTTGAGGGCAGTGACGAACGCAGGATTCCGGCTTTGGGGGGGCGGAAAATGGACCGATTTTATAAATTTAAACTATGCGAATTTGTTTTTCATATACTAACCATAATTAATGGCTTTTTATATTGTAAAAGACAATTATTTGAAGTTTTGTCAATTTTTTTTTGGGGGGAAATTATAAATTAATTCATTTATTTTACCTTTTAAAAAACAATTTGGATTTTTTTTTGGGGGGGGGGGATTTTTGGGGGGAAAAAATTTTTGGAAAATTTTTTTGGGGGCAATCGTAAACTAATTCATTTATTTTACTTTTTAAAAATAATTTGTAAAATTTTTCGGGGGAGAAAAAAATTTTGAATTTTTTTTAATTTTGGCAGACAACCAGAATTTTTTATAATTAAACTAAATGTTAGGGGTAGTTTTTGTAATTATTCCTTATATTTTTGCTACCAATCTAACTCTTATCCGAGACATAATGTTTGATGTTCCAGATGGAAAACCTCAAGGGGAAATTGATCAAAGGGCATATAATCTTCTTCAAGTCACGAAAAATGTGTGTCAACTGACAAGACCTGAGGTGAGTAGAAAGTTCAGATTAAAAATTAAAATCACACCCCCTGCTTAAAAAACATTCCTTCTTAATGTAACAAGTACAAGAGTAAAGGATTTTAGTATTTACAACACAATTAGACAAGTATTTGGTAGTCCAAAAAAAAGAAAAGTTAATTACGAGAAAGCCCTCAGGTTTGGGCTATTAAAAAAAAAGACTTTGAGGTTGACTCTATCTTACATTCCTCCTCCCCCTAAACCAAAAAAAAATTCAAAAGCCCCTAATTATAGAAATATTACAATTACCCCTTAACTTGGGGACCTTTTTGTAAATTTGAAACATCTCCTTATTTTTTTTTTGTGATTAGCCCAAGCCTCAATGAGTTTTTTTTTGTAATTATCCCAAAAAAGAATTATTGCATGCTAATAGCCAACTCAATGCTTATATACAGGGACGAAGCTAGGGGTTGGCGCCGGCGGCCACCCCCTTGACTTCAATTTTTTTCATAATTACTATAACTTTTTATATATGAAATTACTAAATTTTATAATTTTGCCACCCTAAAAAAACAAAAACTACCTATTTATCTATTAGTGTCAAGAAAAAACAAACCCTACCCTAATCTTTTATTTACTGGCTCCGTCCCTGACTATATATATAAGTAATAAATTCTTATGCTTTTCTCAACCATGAATTAGGTGCATGTTGAGATTACAACCCGAAAAGGAAGAGAAAAGGGAGCAATAATAGTTGAAGTAGCAAAGCAACTAAAGGTATCACTTCTGGTCTTGGGACATCAAAAACAGTCATTTTTATGTCGTCTGAGGAAGATTGGAATGAGCAAAAGAAATAATAGCAGCATTGTGGATTACTGCATCCAAAATGCTAATTGCATGACACTTTCTGTGAGAAGAAAAAACAGGAAATATGGAGGATATTTGATCACCACAAAGCGTCACAAGAATTTTTGGCTTTTGGCTTAGTAAGATTGATATATATGTAGGCAATTTGAGCTATATTCATGAGGCTAGCATAAGCAATGTTTGGGGACAATAAGCAATAAGTTCAATGTACAAGTTACTCAGAATGAAATCAATTGTATAAACTATAAAGAATAAAATGAAGGGATGATTACTAATAAAAATATAAGCCCACTTTTTAGTGATTAAAGTATTCAATTTATGCTCCCGCAAATTATTTATAAATACTCAAGTGTTACACAATGATGTTCTTGAACTAAAAGGGTTCAGGGCTTTATATGTTCCACCCTGAACACAATACTTAATCAAATGGCTAGGGACTACCTGAGTCTGATGAGACATGGGAACTTGAAGAACACTTGTGGCAGTTCCGATCGCAACTCAGCCAGTACAAGGGGACGAGGATGCGCTGAATTAGGTGAAGGAAGATGTAACGGGCCACCAAGTATAACTCAATTTTCTCTATAAATTGCCAAGGGTTCACCCAAATCCAAGTCTACTTGTTGGCCAAATACGTAGGCCCATTTGTTCATAGAATTCTCGAGAATCTTGTAAGAGTTTTTGTAGATATTCTAGGATGATTCTAGAAAACTCACTTGTATATATCTTAGAGTATTTTCTAGGAATATTCCATGGAGAAGTTTAAAGACTTACTCCTAGCCATTGGATCAAATAAATCACCACCGTCCATTAGGGAGGTGGAGTAGTATAAATAGGTGTAGGATTTGTAAACCATCAAACAATTGTAATTAAGTTTGAGTGAATATACAATTAAGTGTTCTCTTCCAAGCTTTCATGTATGCTCTTTACGTAGCCATCTTTTACACTTCTTTAAAATTAGTACTTTAAGAGAGAGGTTGACTTAGCAATGCGAGGGGCGGAGAAGCGCTAAGGCCGCACAGTACATTGTTAGGGGAACAAATCTGTGACAACAATCATATATATATATATATACATATATATATCTAATATCACACACATATTATACATATAGAAATACAATATAGACTAGAAGCCGACAATCTTTTTTTTTTAAATGTGAATCCATCTCATCAGAGACTACTACTTCTCAATAATTCTTGGATGGAAAAACTTAATCTTGATTGTCATCACATGCGACTACATAATTCTTAGAGGGGAAAGAACTTAATTTTGGTTTCTTAGATGGGGAAAGAAATTAATTTTGGTTATGTTTTTTTTCTTCCCCAGATGTTTAGTTTGCAAGAAATTAAAACATGTTTGTCCTAATACTTCAGTCTCTTTCCATCCTTGTTTACTACAGAAAATATGTGAAAATATGCTATGTTGAAATCCATATTTCGATGAGCTAGTCTCTTGTAAAACGGTCTAACGGATTTCAGTCCGTTAGAAGCATTTCCAAAACCCGACCCGGATCTTTAAAAGAAATGCTCCAGCCTCATAAAATGGTGGTTAGATAAGCACACACTAAGAAACAGAGCATGGCTAACAAAACCAAGAACATCAACACTGCAAAAGCATCAAAAAGTTCAAAAATCGCAACAGAAATAGAACTCGAACACATCAGCATACACACACATTCGGTGTACAACATCTACCTAAGTGGAGGAGAAAACGTCGTTGGCGAGTAGTGGATCTACGACGATAATGACTTTAGCAACGACCAGTCCTGGCACAGAGTCGGACGACAATGGCGGCTGTCGAAACAACTCCATGAGATGGACGAAAACCGAAAATCCCACAATTGATGATGATCAGAAACCTTAAAGATTTAAGATAATTACAAAAACTACCCCAGAGGTTTCGTCTAATTAGCAAAAAAAAAAAACAGTTAATCTTTCTAAATTACAAATTCCACTTGACATTTGTTTTCTATTTTAAAAATTGCACCATCAAGAGGGGTATTTGTTAGGGAAATACAAATCCCAAAGGGGTATTTGTAAGTTTGATAAATGGAGCTTTTTTTGAGGAATACTAATACTTTTAAAAAAAAAACTAATACTTTTTAGGGTAACAACTAATATTTTTCAGTTGGGCTACTAATACTTTTTATTGGAAAAAGTAATACTATTCAAGGAAATTACTAAAAACATTTCAGGGAAAAACTAATATTTTCAGGGGAACTACTAATACGTTTCACTGTGACTACTAATACTTTTGACATAAAAAACTAATACTTTTAGAAGGACTAAAAAAATTAATGTTCAAGGAACTACTAATACTTTTTCGAGAAGCTACTAATACTTTTCCGAGGGACAACTAATACATTTCGGGAGAAAAATTTAATTATATTCAGAGAAACTACTAAAATACACTTCAGGAACTACTAATACTTTTTCGAGGAACAACTAATACTTTTTTTAGGGACTGCTAATACATTTCGGGACTATATTAAGGAGAAATATTAAAATACTCTCCAGGGAACTACTAATACATTTCAGAAGAAGCTGCTAATACTTTTTAGAAGGGACGACTAATACTTTTCAAAGGAAATCTAGGTGGTCCGAAAACTACTAAAACACCACTTTGCTAATATTACGAAATACCACGGGTCATAGGGTCGCGGGTCGGATCAAAACAGAGAGTTTTGTCTATTTCGACGCGGTAGACTACAAATTTATATCACCGATTTGCCACGATTTGCCCGAGAATCAGCATCAAGAAAAATAAACTCGTCCCCCTAATCTTCATCCTCGCTCTGTCCCTGGCTATATATATAAGTAATAAGTTCTGATGCTTTTTCTCAATCATGAATTAGGTGCATGTTGAGATTGCAACCCGAAAAGGGAAGAGAAAAGGACCCAATAATAGTTGAAGCGGCAAACTAAGGGTATCAATATCACCAGGGCGACTCCTATTGTAAGTCGAGCGAGTCGGTCGATTCTGGCCCGAAAAAAATACAAAATTTAGGGGGTCCAAATTTTTTGTGTACCTTTTTTATATAGTACATATATAAAATAAATAAGATAATGAACAAAGTGTGAGTTTGGTCTAATGATTAATGCATTCCACCTTAGAAGTCTTTAACTATTGATACCTAGGTTCGAATCCTATTGAGTTAAGGGTTTTTTTTTGTATTTTGTTATTCAAATTAAAAAACAAAGTGTGAGTTTGGTCTAGTGTTAATGCATTCCACCTTAAAAGACTCTAACCACTATTTTAAAAATCGGACTAGACCGGTCGGTTCAACCGAAAATCGGTGGTTGGATCGACTCGGTTAGGCCTCAAAAACCATTTTTACGGTTAAACTTGTCAAAACCGGCCAAAACCAGTTGGACCAGTCAAAATCGGCCAATGCTTGAACCAACGAGGAACCATTTTTTAATTTATTTTTGTTCTTTTTAATTTTTTAAGTAATTTTAGAGTTTAAAATTTGTGTTTGCTACATTTATATGATTATTTGAATTTTGAGCTATATAAGATATTGTTTTAGTTTTTTTTAATATATTTTTATAATACTTGACATATTAATATATTATTATATACGATATAACAATCAATTTTATTCTTTTTTATTAAAATGGTTTGACGGTTGAGCCGGTGAACCGATAACACATTTGGTTTGTTCACCGGTGCAGTTTTTAAAACACTAACTCTAACTATTGATACCCAGGTTCGAATCCTGTTGAGTTAAGGGGTTATTTTAATTTTATTTTTTTGTATTTTGTTATTCAGATTATAAAAGAAAAAAAAGCTCCCCACAAATGAAGGGCCCATATTCCCTTGGGCCTTGTAGACTTGTTAGTTGATAACAATATATCACATTTAATTTTTCTTAAAGGTCTTAAACTAAATTTTCTCAAATGGAAGAGGCAAACAATTGAAAAAAACACGGCCCAATTTTTAAAGTTCGACTCATGCCAAAAAATTAGTAGAATCGGCTCTGGATAAGTGCCTAAGTGGGTGTCACTTTTGGTTTTGGGACATCGAAAACAGTTATTTTTATGTCATCTGAGGAAGATTGGAATGAGCAAAAGGAGTAGTAGCAGCGTTGTGGATTACTGCATCCAAATATATGTAGGCAATTTGAGCAAGGCTAGCAAATGTTTGGGGTCAATAAGCAATAATGCCATGTACAAGTTATAACTCATAATGAAATCAATTGTATTAAAGAATAAAATGAAGGGATAATTATGGGAAAAAACTTGAAGTTTGAGCTAATTACAAAAAAACCCAGAAATATTTCAAAATTACAAAAAGGTCCACCAGATTTGATAAACAAAAAATATTTGAGAAACCCCCTGATATTTATATTAGGCAGAATTGTTTTTTTAGTCCTATAAGTGGACGTACTTGGAGATTTAGTCATATTTTTTTCCCGACTTTAAATTTAGTCCTTTAAGTGGATAAAAATCGGATTTTTGGTCTGTAACTTGCTATTGCAGGTAAATTTTACATGTTGGATGATGTGAAATTTATTTTTTTTAAAATTTAATTTGAAGAAAAATTTACTTAGTTGGCAGTATTTTTTTTTTATAAAAAATGTTGTTTATGCAATTATTAAATTTGTTATTAGCTTAAAAATAAACTATTATAATATTTAGGTACTTTAATATTTATAAATTTAGTAGTTTTTCCATTTTATAAATATTGGGCAAATATTAATATAAAAAACAATTACGAATTAAATTTTAATAATAAATTTAATACATAGTTATTTTTAGATTTTATGTATAATTATAAACAAAAATATCTTCAAACATTAAGATTTATTAACGTATATAGAGTTTATAGAATTTTGCTACAGTTATTTGAAATATTTTTTAGATTTTTCTGCAATATTATCAAATACATTTATATTTATTTTTTGGTTTAATAAAAGGCAATCAAAATACCAAGTTGGCTTTTTTTTCTTTGCTAACAATTTGTTCATATAAGCTACAAACTCAAATATTCTTTTCTCACAATAAAATTTTAAAAAAGTTAATTGTCATGTGAGCCAGCAGGTAAGTTTTACCTGTCGTAGCAGGTCATATGACCAAAAAAAATGATTTTTCCAACTTAAAGTACTAAATTCAAAGTCAGAAAAAAAAATAGGACTAAATCTCCAAGTACGTCCACTTAGAGGACTAAAAAAATAATTTTGCCTTTATATTACATCCTTAAAATTAAGACATAATCAAAACTGATGAGACTTTTTGTAATTTTGAAATATCTTTAGATTTTTTTGTAATTAGCCCAAATCTCGATTTTTTTTTGTAACTATCCCCCAGATTTATTACTTTAACGACTAATAATCTTGAGGAATCATTTGTCAACATTGAACACTCATTTTGCAATGTATGCGAGCAACTAAGTTGTGTTTCAGTTCTATTCCGTTCCTAATCTAGAGGCCGAGCCTTTTAAAGTCCTATACATCAAATCTAAAGACTTCGAAAAATTCTAAACTTAAGCGTACGGGATCTAAAATCCTGATACAATGATCATCATCAAAATCTATACAATTACCCTCACATGCATATCCCGTAAGGCTTGAGAGTCTCATTTAGATGATCCCTCGCTTTATGAACATTCTTTTTGATGATTTTTGGCCAAAAAAAAAATCTAAGTTTTCCAAGCAAAATCAACCTAAAAACCATCCGTTCTTATAGAAAAAACCATGCATTTCATACTTCATTTGACTTGATTATTGTTCTTTTCTTTTTCTTTTTCTTTTTCATTCTTGATAAAAGAACCCAAAATCTAAATACCTTATACAAGTTATAATTTTGCTTCCATAAAGTTATCCCTACTATAAGAATATTTAAAACCTACTAATAAGGTTTGGTTCCATGTGGACATCCAATGTGTGTATAACATTAGAGAAAACATAATTAGAGCTCTTAAATATATTGATTACACCAAAAGGTTTGGGTATAAGTGTTGTATGAAAATTTGGGTAATTAAATCTGTAGGCTAGACATACCTTTAAAGATGTTGTCTTTAAGGTATTAATTCCTCCCTCTCTTGGTGTAAAAGGTCTCAAGGAATTAATCTTCAGGATACAAAGCCTTAATCTCGAAAATTCTAAGATTACACTTCTCAGAATTTTCTGGAGCAAGAATAAGAAGTTGTAAAATATTTAAACTCGACAGAAAGTTAGAAGAAAGAAAACTCAGGAAAGAGGATAATTATTTTCGTAACTCTTACTGCAGATCTGGAAGTCTATTTAAAGATTTCCAGAGACCGCCTCCAAGAGTTGTCTCCCTTCGAAAGCTTGTGTTCTTTGGAAAAAGACACACCCTTATATATATATATATATATATATATATATATATACACGAAATTTAAAACTAGAAGCTACTTGGTACTTCCTCCATAATAAGGAGAAAGCTCCAAAGCTTGGTAGGATTTACCAAACTTACACTCTTTTATACACCAAGTTGAGCTCCAAACTCCAATACACAATCAATGTGGGACAAAGCAATAGATGTGAGTGCCTCCCTAAAAAGTGATGCAATCAATGTGGGACTCAATAAAACAACACAAAGACCAATGTGGGACGCTATTTATTATATATGTAAATATATACAACAATCCCCCGCTTATTTACATATAAAATAAAATAAAAAACACAACTTCTTTTACATAGTGAATAGTCATGAAGTGGACGAGCCTTTAACTTATGGTTGAATATGCAACACAAAGTAAACATATTCTCACTATGTTGATTCTTTGCTCCTTTTGTTCTTGGCAGCACCTTTGTAATGAGCCTTGTGTTGAATCCTGGTTTTCACAAGTACTCTAGGATTTTACCGAATAATCCGTAAGAAGCGGCCTCTCACTTCTCTACTTGTATAGGTAGACTCATCAAGAATGTCCATAACGCATTCCACAAAGCTATAAGCCTATTAAGGATTTTTTAAATCCAACCTACTCTTGTTATGGTAAGTTTTAAGTGCATATATCAGATATGAGACTTTGAAAATAGTGTCACCCCCACTATTTTAAGTTATGCACTTGAAATGTATCCCAGTTTCAATTTCACCAATGTCTAATATTGAATTGCCTTTTTAACTCTCATACATAAGGTGACAAATCTGAGACTTGTACCTTAAGATAGAGTTGGTTTCAATCAAGACATGTTTTATCATATGACCCCATATCTCTCATGATCTTTGTAACCTTTTCACCAGATAAAGGTTTTGTTAGTGGATCAGCTAACATTTGATTTGTTGGGAGATACTCAAGTACAATCTTCCCTTTCTTAACCATACTTCTGATATGATTATACCTCATAGCAATATGTTTGCTATGGCTTGATATTCTCTCATTCTTTGTATTGTAAATCGCAGCTTGATTATCACAATACAAGGTAGTAGGACCCGTTTTAGGATCTAAAAAGGGAATCGTTCTAAGGAATCTTCTGGACCATACAATGTCTTTGCTAGCGGTTGACATTGATATATATTCAGATTCCATAGAGGATAATGGAACACAAGTTTGCCTCTTTGAAGCCCAAGCAACTATGGCACCACCAATAGTGAACAACCAACCACTAGTTGACTTAGAGTCAATT